>OZ057409.1:5939813-6264813 GCA_964056735.1 Allodiplogaster pararmata | reverse complement strand
GCTCTTAGCGATCTACCAAGACTCTAGTAGAAAGCCACAGTTCCTTATCACATTGTACAAGTTCTGAGATTTCTAAACTTCTCTACTGGGAAATATGTTCTAAATCAAAGAGAAGAGTCCAGTGCACAATTAAGTTTGAAACGAGGAGTTTTTGAATATTTATAGTATATTAAAGGAGAGAGAGTAGAAAAGGATAAAGAAAGAGAATAGAAAGGAAGCAAACCGCTCGAGTACGTCAAATATCTTGGAGAACAAAGTCTGCAATTTTGGATGCGGGTTTGCGTTGACATTCAATTTGTGTGCCAGCCAAGAAGCGAGGTGCGAATAGCAAGAGGGGACATCATCCCAGTAAGGAATGGGGAGATTAAGACGGAGGCAGCCGAGGCATCATGAACAGCTTCGCGCGCTGAGGAAGGGAAGGGAGAAATCGTGATATGCATAGAGGGACAGAGAGATAGAAACACGGACAACAAAAAGGAAAGAGAGAGCAAGAAAAAGGTTTTTTCCAAAGAGAGATGAAGAAAAAAAGTCGGAGGAGAGAGAGAGAGAGAGAGAGAGAGAGAGAGAGAAAGAGAGAGAGAGAGAGAGAGAGTAGAGAAATACAGAAAGAAGCAGACAGAGAGAGAGAGAGCGAGAGAGATAGAGATAGACGAAGAGAGAGAGAGACTCATAAATTAGGAGAGTGTTCGAAGAAAGAGCCTGAGATAAAGCACAAAGAGCAGAACTAGCCAACGGTTTCCTTGCAGGATACATCATATTCCACATAATGTAACATAAATCTAATAAACAATAAACTAGGGAAAAACTCATCGTAGAATTCTGCCGCCCATTCTGATTGGAGCAAATCTTCATCGCCCATTCTGATTCGAGGAAGTCTTCATTGTTGTAGGAACCGTCGTTAACGGCAAATGTGGTTGAGTGTTCATTGGGTCATAACGAAAAATTCTTGATTCCTTTTATTTAAATCAGGGAATGAGAGAATTTCACTTATCAACTGCAAAAAAAAAATACAGAGCTTGTTTTTTCTTGGTAAAGAACTGAGGAGCCGTAGCCGAAGATCAAATTAGAAGCTCGGCGGAACAAGGAAGTGTCAGTAGTAGGTTTCACTTTTACTAAAACAGATAAAGTTTGTGTTCATTGCCGTTTTCGAAGATACAAGCGATCATGTTCTATTTATGAACTTAAAAACATATATTTTATCTGCATCCGAGAATGCGCATTGGTAATCAAACATCATAGACAATAAATTTGTTTGAAGAAAAAAAAACATAGTCATGAAGCTTATGCGAATATTCATGACTGATTCTTGGCCGCTGACTTTCAAATTTATTTCTTAAGCAAAGCATTCGGTCCGTCTCAGTACATAGTATGTTCATATTTACTCAACATTTTTCATTGAGCTTCTAAAAAAGACCAACCAGGGCAACATGAAAAATGAGGTAAATTGTTCAACCACGAATTGCCGTGAAATGCGAATGAATTACGGTGTTTTTAATTGCAAGTTTTTGAACAAAGCAATAACTTTCTTAATAAAAAGGCACTAATCCATTTCATTCCGCAATTCACGACACTCAACGGTGAGACAAATGAACGCAAAAAATTACCGCTTTCTTCATTTTACAATTGAATTTATTTATTTATTTGAACGCTCCATTTAACTTGAACAAACACCAATAATGCTAGAACCGGCTTCCCGTTGCCTTCAGAAGAAGTTCGTTACCATCCCCGATTTCTTGAAGCTCAGAGAATGACGGTATAATATTGTGTTGGCAGGAAAGTTTTTTCCGTTTTTTTTTGAAATTTTGAAAACTTTTTTCCGGAAACTTTCTAGAATGTTTTCAGATAAGCATTAAAGAGAAGGCTCACTCAAGCTTTTACTAGTTTGCATTAGCTTGTCTCCGGCTAAAGAATGGCTGAAATGCTACGCGATGAAAATTTCATTATTCGAGCATCTCTTCTCTTCTGCTGAAAGCTTGGCGATACAGCAGTGGCGGCATATCGTAAATTATGTGAAGTATTCGGCGAGGACTGTACTTGCAATAGTAGCTGCAGAGTGTTGGTTAAGACGTTTCAAGGAGGGAGACGAATCATTCGAAGACAATTCTGGACGTTCTGGACGACCAGTCGAGCTCAATATTTGCGATCTTCAGCAGCTCGTTGAAGGTCAGCCGACGCTCAAAGCCCGCGATATGGCGAGGCACTTCGATGTCACTCATACTACTATATTCGATGTCTCTCATACTACTATATGGCGAGGCACTTCGATGTCTCTCATGGCCTCCATCAGTTGGGCAAGGTTTACAAGCTCAGAAATTGTGTTCCATACGAATTGACTGAGGTAAGCAGGAATCAACGCGTGACAGTTGCTGCACAACTCCTGTCGTTCAAGCGAACTAAGACTTGGTCACTGGAGATAAGAAGTGGGTGTGCTAGCCAACATAAAGCGGAAGCGTCAATGGCTCGACAAAAAACAGCCTCCAGAAACGACACCTAAAGCAGGACTTCACCCGATGAAGATATTGCTCTCGGTTTGGTGGAACTCTCGCGTATCTTGTACTGACAACTGTTGCCTTGTAGCACCACCATCACTGTAGATGTCTACTGTTTTCAGCTCGATAAACTGAACCAGGCAATCACTGCTCAGAATGGAGAGGCAACTCATATTCGCTTCACTTCCTGCATGATAACTCATCGCAAACAAAACTGTACGAAAGCTTCTAGAGCTGGGCTATGAAATCATGCCTCAGTCTGCATATTAACCTGACTTTGCTCCATCTGACCAACATGTATTCCGCTAAATTCAGAACCAACTGGCTGACAAAACTTTCGAGAACGAAGAGGAGGTCAAAACCTGGGTGCAGCACTTCTTCAATTTACAAGGGAACGTGGCTGGATGAGAATTGAAGAAGTGCTGCACCCAGGTTTTGACCTTCTCTTCGTTCTCGAAAGTTTTGTCAGCCAGTTGGTAGAACATTCACGATCTGGCGATCAGATGGCAGAAGGTCATGGACAATCATGAAGCATATTTTTTGACTGAAACTCGCATTTGTGTTTTGAAGGTTTGAATAAACTTTCTTTGGAAAACGGGAAAAACTTTCCTGCCAACCTATCTCAGAGAGGCAACTGTTGAGGTCAACCAGGTTCCTTATACGGATGCTTCAGGTATCGGACTCCCGGTTTTCATAGTCTGAAAATCCGGCCGATGGAATTCAATGAATGAGGCAAACCATCCCGTGCTTTTCCTAAAACAGCTCTTAGCGTACTTCTTTTGCCTGCATACTTCTCCTGAAAGCACTTCTTACTTTCAGTTGGGACATTTTCCAAGAAATTTGCTTTAAGGAATTTAAGATGTTTTGATGTTTAATTCAAAAACTCAAGTGGCTTTATTTATTGAAGAATGAAATGTCAAAAATCATTTGCTAACATTGGGAGTAACACAGCGAGTTCTTGTTCAACGTTAGCCATCACCGCAAACCAGTTCTTCGAGATTTGTTCAGTAGACTAGGTCGAGTATGAGCGAGAAGCTGCATGGCGTGAAGACAGGTTAATAAATCGAGGCTGAACCTAAGGAAAAAGAGACGACCATCTTGAGTGAGTGGAAATGAGAAGAATGAAAAATAAAGCAAAGTTTTGTCAACGAAGTATGTTCGATGAGCGGATATCACTTCAGCCCAAAACGTTCGTCGAATCTCTCGTTCTAAGAATGAATCTGCGTTTCTGATCAATCTTTACGTTGTGAAAGTAAGAATACTTTTTTCAAGACTATTCTCTCCTATTCTTTTTCAAGTTGATTCATTCATTCATTTAACCATAAAATACTCGTTTTTTTTTGGAGAATTCGAACGTTTTCCTAGTTGTTAAGCTGTTCCTTTAACCGAAAGTTTAAAAAAAGTTGATTTTTGAGCTGTTCTTTTATTCAAGGGTGAACACATTAATTCAACACAACCGAAGACGCAGCGCTCTTCCATGAAGTAGTCCTACAAATGCTAAAGGCTCAGAGCTTCTTCTCTCAGTCGAGCATGCTCAAGAAACAAATGTATCGGGAATAGAGCCCATCTATCAGGGTCACGAGAACGATGTTATTTTACTACAGGGTGCGTTAAAAGTACTTGGACAATACTTGATCAGCCTTGGCGGTAAAAATACGCATCTCACTCGCTGGAACATGAGACCAAATTATTCGTCAATCTTCTCTCTACTTATACCTCTCTCGTCGCTTTGGGTGATGTGAGTACATTTAGTACCACTCCTCAGGGTAGGCGAGATTATTATATCATTTTCTTACATTTCACACATATAATGTTCAATATCCATCTATTTATACCATTTACATTGTTAATATATAAAATACTCATAATCTCAAATAAATCACTGCTCTTTTCGTTTCAAATTCTTTTCACTAGCTACCTTGTGTAGCAAATCCGGTTTACCGGATCAACTTAGCTGCTTGCAGCAACTCTGGTTTTATACCAGAGATAAAAACTCGCTGCTTTGCAGCAAAACATATAAATGTATAATAATACAAAAACTTTTTACTTATATACATATTTTTAAAAATTTTTAAAAATCTTCCTATAATTAATCTTACTTATTCAATATACTATCCACACCAAAATTATTTCTTATAATTACTTCACACTGAAATATTTTAGATGTATCAATATAATTTAATTATAATTCCAGACAATAAGCATACTCTCTAACATCTTCTAAAAATTAATATCACTTCTCTTTTAGCAATATAAATATGGTATCATTCTCTTCAAAATCTTGTTTAAATCTAGCAATATTCTATTAATTATAAGTATTCTCACTCACATAAATTATCATTCACACTTAAAACAAGTTTGAATTTGAACCAATTTCTAACCATTAGTCTCCTCAACCATTAGATGCTACATTAGCATCACAAACACTATCATAATATAAAGTTTTAAACTTTTATTTCAAATTCTATTTATACCCTTACCTTTTAATTCTACCTGTTATAATTTAACATATACTTTCTTCCCTTCCACTCAGCTATAATTTAAATCTATCCTCATTCACTAGAAGGAATTTCCTACACTATACCACTAACGTAATTCATTAGCTCGGATGAAGTATTATAATATTCACGTTATCAATTCACAGGTGAGATATACCACATCCTTGGGAATCCAGTGCATAACCCTTGGATGAGAATTGGATCTCACTACAAGACGGTACCGTACTGTTCATACGGAGTAGCACTCGATGACAGACTGGTCGAGCAGCCAGCCTCATCGTATTAACTGCTGAACAAACCGACAAACAAAATGAACATCCTTTCAAATATACCCACATACCATTCTAAGGTTGAAGGTAGACTTATTTTCAAAACTAATGAATACTCTCCTGTTAAGGCAATCAATGTAATAATGCTAGGTGTGTAATTTGTAAGATTACCAACTTTGATAATATCGTTACGAGTTGTACTACTAATAAAAAATTCACCACTAATAAACCTATAGATTCTACATGCAATACTAAGAATGTAATATATTTAATAACTTGTACTAAATGTAATACACAGTATGTAGGAGAGACCACGCAAACTCTCAAGAAACGCATATCACAACATAGATAACATTTCAAGAAAAATATACCTAACACTTTTTTATGTAATCACTATAAAGACACGTTTCACTCAGATGAAGATATTAAAATTGATATTTTGGATCATGCAACATGTAAATCTGATTTAAGAAATAAGGAGAATTATTGGATAAGATTACTAATGACAGCCTACCCATACGGACTAAACGATCAAATACAAGGTTATGGTCTGATATCTGACAATATTAACCCATTGGAAAAGATAAAACAACCTTATCATAATCTACCTATAAATATCCCTAAGAAAGCTCCAAGTAGACATAAAAATAGACGTAGAACAATACCCAGTTACAAGGCCAGAGAATTAAACATAATTCTGGATAATATACTAAAAATTAAGAATGGTAGGCAACTATATCTAGAATATAAGAAACTAAGAGTTAAAGAGAAAGATAAACTCATTAAGTTTACTCTCACTAATGAGTTTTACCGTTTAGAAAACAAACAAAAAGTTTTAATAACAAGTTTAATTTGCGACTATTTTTGGAAAGGACAGAAAGAACACTTAAAAGAAGAAGTAGACAAAGTCAATGTTAAACTCACAAACCATGGAAAATATATGGACAACATTCCTCTCAATCGCATTTTTAACAAAGCACTCAATCATCATAAAAATGAAGATTTCATGAAAACGATCAACAAACCTTTCAAATTTCGTATAATATATAAATTTAAAGATCCTATAAGTAAATATATATTCAATTATAACACTTTTTTAAGAAAACTGGACTGTCATCTGATTAATAAGATATCGAACGAAAAATGTGCATGTCATAAATACCCTAATATCATAGACAAAACCCTTGGACATATATGTACAGGTGATACACATTGCACCCCTTATCCAATTCTACAAAATATTCTCAATAAAGGCACTAAATACAGGATTAACACTTCTAGCTCTAGTAAAGAATACATTATTAACGAAATCAAAGAATCTATATCTCTTACCATAAATAAACTTACTAAGAAATATAATCTCAACTATATAAATAGAAATAAAATTAAAGAAACATTAAATACATATTGCATAGATAAAATAACTGTTTATTTAGATAAATTTCACTATAATGACAACATAGAATACAGAAAGATACAATATGCTGTTAATCAATTACAACAAGAATTCATAATCACTCCTATAGATAAAGCTACCAACAATTACGCATTCATATGTAAGAAAATCTATCTCAAATTTATGAATGAAGAAATGAATACTAGTCATAATAACGTCAAAACATATCAACCTATTACATCTCCCAGCATCATTGAAATTATCAACAGTCATCTGAAACAAACCAGATACTTCAAAATAGATACTATGAACTTAAAACCATTTCAAATTCCACAAGTTTATGGCATACCTAAAATGCATAAAAACCCTATCAAATTCAGATTCATTACTGGCGCATCCAATAGTAGTCTTAAACCCATTTCTATTGAATTACAACTCATTCTCAAACATTTATCAAAACATTTCAAAAATTACTGTAAACAAACTAGCGAGAGAAAGGGTATTAACCACTTATTCTCTATACTAAATACAAAACCATTATTAGAAGCATTGAAACCAACAAATAATAAGAATAGAGAAATATTTTGTGCAGACTTCACATCTTTATTCACCAATTTACCTCACGATGTAGTTAAACGCAATATGGATAGTCTAATTAAAACATGCTTCAAAAACAGTTGTTATGAAGCTATAACAATCAAAGGTTATTATACTTATTATACTAACGACACTTCACAAAAAAGAACTTATTTGCCTTATGAAATTTATAAAATGATCACTTACATTCTAGAAAACAGTTATATTACATATAACTGTACTCTATACAAACAAAATAAAGGAATACCTCAAGGAAATAATGCTTCACCACAATTAGCAGATCTAACATTAGCCATGATGGAGTTCCAATACATTAATAAAAATATAGATAGATATCATATATTAAATAGATCTTTACACTGTACATTCAGATATATTGACGATCTACTACACATTTCAGATAAAACCCAAGAATTCGTAACAATAACCAAAGAAATGTACCATAGTTCACTAACTATGGAACAGACAAATATCAATAAGAATACAGCCGATTTCCTAGATCTCAATATAAAACTCGAGGAAGATGGAAATAATAAACTTAAACTGTTCAATAAAACAGACGAGTATAACTTAAATATCCTCATTATACTTCTAATATACCTCCTATATATATTGGACTTAATACTATATATACAGAAACACTTAGGTTTACCGACAATTGCACATACTTTGAAGACTTCCTCAAGAGAATGCGCGGTATGATTAACACATATCAGGAAAATCGATTTCCAGATGATATTATACTTAATAGGATAATTAAAACTCTAAACAGAAATCCTAAAATACAACTTAAATATAATACCGTAAACTATAGAATTACGGAACATGTTATAGAACTGTTAAGAAATAAAGAAAAATAGACCACTACTACAAACTACAATTAGTTGTTGCTCTAGATTGCTTCAATACATTCCCGCTCATTACTTTTCAAAAATGCTTGGATAACATTCCCTATCTTATTCTCCAGTTTTTCATTATTTTGTTTTTTTATCATTTTGTTTTATTTATTTATTTTTGTTTATATGTGTTTATTTGTTTTTGTTTTTATTTTGTATAGTTTAATTCTAAGCTATTCGTTATAATTATACTCGTTTCTCTCTGGGCACTCACTGATGAGCCCCACCCAGAGAGAGCAGAAGTCTGTCTGAGTTGGGGCGAAACAGACTTCTGCTACATTATATTTTCAGCAGTGATATCTTAAATGTAAATAAATTAAATTTTATCAACTCTTTTACCTTTTTCTATAATAATTATTATTACTTTTTTATCGAATTCCAATATTTTAACTTTCATAGTAAGATGCGCTCTAATCCATCTCGAGCTGCAATTCTGGATTTAAGCAGAGCCGGCCAACCCGCTTCAGAAATCATCCGTCTACTGGGCGTTCCTCGATTAACCGTTTATAATAATCTCAAACGTGGTACGTTCTCGTACAGGCCGTCCAGCTTCTGCCACAACTCTTCGGATCAGAAAAATTTTCCAGAAACGAATCAAACGCAACCCTGGACGCAGCATGAGAAAAATGGCTGCTGAACTCTGTGTATCTGACGCATCGAAAAGGAGAGTTGTCCAAGAGCAACTCGAGATGTACCCTTACAGGTACCAAAATCGCCATGGATTGTCGAGGAAACAGAAAAAAGCTAGGCTCGAAAAATGCCGCGTACTCCTTTCGAAGGCCGCTTCTGGAAATCACCGTACCACTCTTTCCACGGATGAAAAAACTTTCACTGTTGAACAAAGTTTCAATTATCAAAATGACAGGGTGCTTGCATAATCTTCTGAAGCTGCTTATTCTGTTGGGAGAATCGTTTCTCCTGTGTCTCACCCCGCTCCCATCATGGTTTTCCCCGGAGTGTCAGCCACTGGTCGCACTCCACTCTTTTTCGTTTCAAAAGAAGCCAAGGTGAACACTGAACTGTACATTTCGGATATTCTCAAGAAGGACGTGAAGCCCTGGGCGGAAGCCCATTTCGGAAATCAGAATTGGACGTTTCAACAAGACGGAGCTCCGGCCCACACCAGTAAGAAAACCCAGGAGTTGCTTTCTCGTAATATGCCTTCATTCATCGCGGCTGTAGAATGGCTTGAAAACTCACTCGACTTGGATTCCATGGATTTTTCCATCTGTTCTATCTTACAAAGCAAAGCCTGCTCTTTCGCTCACACCCACTTGTCCAGTCTGAATAGGACCCTACAGCGTGAATGAACAAGGATTCCCCAGGAGACTCTTCGGGCCGCAGTCGGAGCGTCTGAGAGCTGTAATTCGGAACAAAGCGAACCATATTGAGTGAAATTTTCAATCTGTGTTGATAAGACTATGAATAAAGATTTGAAGGAAATTAAGCGGTTTTTTCTGTGTCCAAGTACTTTTTACGCACCCTGTATAAGTAAGTACATTGCTTTGAATTTTTTTTTACTGAATAGCGTAATATTGGAAGTATATTCCGATCAATATCATCTTGAAAACATCCATCTGAATAGCATTTGCGGTACGTTAACGAAATGAAGGTGAACTGGCAGAAACTCATGCAAAAGTCAGTGAACGGCAAGAACCCAACTTGCGTTCTCGGTTTTTGAGCTGTGCTCTTCCCATTCAGCTACCAATGAACCCAATCTGTTGCGAGTTTAAGGCCCTTTAATTTAGTTACGAATGTCGATACTTCTCAGAAGTGCTTGTATATTCGTGTCAATCAACGAGTGAAAATCTCATTTTATTTGACTCTCTTTTTGAGAGATTTATCGACCTTCCCAAAAAGAGAACTGCTGAACCTTTGAGTGCTCAGTTGCACAGCTCAAAGACAGGGACGCCTAGTTATGACGACAATTGAGTGAATCGTCACACGGAAAAAAGCTAGTTCACTGGGCGGACTTTAACGTAGCCATCTCTTCTCTAACCGGGAGCAAGCGCGTTACCATCTTAGTTACTAAAAGAGCCAGGCAATATAGTCTTTTATATAGCACGATCGCACGGATTAGCACGGTGTCATTGTGGTGTAATGGTAACGCGCTTGCTCACGGTTAAAGGAGTGATGGCTAGGTTCGATCCCGCCCGGTGGAATAACTTTTTCCGTGTGATCGTTCAATTAAAAGAGGAGCTCATTTGCTTCAATCTGATTAAACAGCTTTGTTGCATGAGGCTGCAGCTTTGTTGCATGAGGCTGCAGCTTTGTTGCATGAGGCTGCAGCTTTGTTGCATGAGGCTGCAGCTTTGTTGCATGAGGCTGCAGCTTTGTTGCATGAGGCTGCACGAGGAAAAAAGGACAACAACAAAAAACTGACGCACTATAAAAGAGAAAAAATAAACAAAATGGATTCTCATCACGGCCGCATGTCAAGTCTTGAACTTCCTCGATAAAGTTATGAGTGATTGATGCGTGATGTGATGTGATGCGCATTAGTGATTAAATAATTTCAATAAAAACTGTAATTTTTAAATCAAAGAAATTTTGAATTATTTTTCAAGCTATAAACGCCAACAAGACAACTACTCATTCGCGTCATTCTGGGCACGGATGACTAAAATCCAGACCAAGCTAAACAAGGAATGACAAACACAGAAAGGGGTGAGTAAGAAAGAAAAGGAGAGACAAAGTGATTGTGATAGAGAGTGAGAGCGGAATATAGAAATACAGAATCAAACAGTGAGAGGAATAAAAAGAGAGAGAGAGAGAGAGATTGCAAATGAGAATGTTTTGAGCAAAGACGAAGTAGGACTTCTCCCGTGCACATACAGGTACAGCAGCACTAAAAGGGTACAGCAGCACCCTTTTAGTTGATTGCCGGCTGGACGATACACTCTCGGTTGACAACCCAAACACGCGGGGCGGAACGTGTTCATTCAAATAATGAATGGCAGTGACGGATCAAAATGACAGACACCGGAGACGTCCTTGAGTGGAGTTTACAGAGCAGGAGAAGAGACACCCAAACACACTAAAGTGTTCTCAAGCATGAGTTGAACCCATACCCCCCTAAACCCCCTCCTTACGCTCATCCTATCCCTGTACTTCAGGACCGTACTCGATCCAATTTCCATATCCAGTCATGCAGTCTAAACCCTCGCATGGGAGTTTTATCTCTAAATAACTTCTTTAACTTTCTCTCGGCAAAACGTTTTCCGTCTCTTAGCTTTCTCTTTATAACTATCTCTTACTTCTTCTCTCTCTGTCTCTCTATCTCTCTCTCTCCCTCTCTCTCTACTTCTCTCTATTTACCTTTCTGTCTTTTCTCTCTAACTCCACCCTCTCTCTCTCTCTCTCTCTCTCTCTCTCTCTTTTTCTCTCCCTCTCTCTCTCACTTTATCTCCTTTTCTCTCCTACACAATTCCTGAGATTTGGGCTCGTTTTCCAGATCGACTCATTTCCAGGTCCATTCTGCTCAGGCTTCCGTGCTTACTTACATTTCAGTACTCCAAGTGCGTCGATTGCATGTCATGAGGGAGAGAAGGAGAGAGTAGTTGTAAAGAGAGATAGTGAAAATGGGAAGAGGAGAGAGAAAGAGAGAGGGGAGAGATGAATAAAGATAGAGAGAAGGTAAAAATAAAACGAGGAGAGTAAGTAAAAATGCTGGTCTTGTGAAGTAAGCATCGCTCTCCTCTCTCTTCAACCGTTTTCATCTGACCATAAATACTTCGAGTTTTCATATAAGAAGCTCGAGCTATCTACTAAGTAACGAGTTTCCATATAAGAAGCTCGAGCTACCGACTAAGTAACGAGTTTTCCTATAAGAAGCTCGAGCTTCCTACTAAGTAACGAGTTTTCATATAAGAAGCTCGAGCTACTTACTAAGTAACGAGTTTTCCTATAAGAAGCTCGAGCTATCTACTAAGTAACGAGTTTTAATATAAGAAGCTCGAGCTACCTACTAAGTAACGAGTTTTCCTATAAGAAGCTCGAGCTATCTACTAAGTAACGAGTTTTAATATGAGAAGCTCTAGCTATCTACTTAGTAACGAGTTTTAAGATGAGAAGCTCTAGCTATCTACTAAGTAACGAGTTTTAATATGAGAAGCTCTAGCTATCTACTAAGTAACGAGTTTTAATATGAGAAGCTCGAGCTATCTACCAAGTAACGAGTTTTCATATAAGAAGCTCGAGCTACCTAATAAGTAACGAGTTTTCATATGAGAAGCTCTAGCTATCTACCAAGTAACGAGTCTTCATATAAGAAGCTCGAGCTATCTACTAAGTAACGAGTTTTCATATAAGAAGCTCGAGCTATCTACCAAGTAACGAGAGTCTCCATTATTGAGAACCTCGTGTGTTACGAGATAACGAGAAACAACTTTAAATGTAACGAGGATGATCAAAGCTATAACTAGTGAACACATGAGAAAAAAACGATGTTCAAGATGAATAATAAAATTTTTGAAACTTTTACAAAGGAATCAGTATGTTTGGTAACATATTTATGTTCATGTCTTAAGTGAGCCTAAGTGATTTGTAAAATTAATGACATTATCGACTTGGTAGTGATGCAAAAGAAAGAAATGCGAAACACTGCCATTCGCAATGCAGATATGATTCTTCCGCTCTTGAACTAAATTCTTTGAGCTTAGTGACGTTTTCGGTTCAAGGCGCGTACAAAGACCAAACGTGTCGCCTTTTCCAATGTTCTTTGACGGATTAGCCGAATATAAATGAAGGTAAAAAGAGCTCTATTCATCATTTATCGGAAAGCTTGCTTTTTTCAGATTTTTTACTGCATGTCTGAAAAAACCACGTCGATGGGATTTCATGGAATAAAAAACTTGCGGAGGAAGCCAGTTCTTGCAAAATGTTGATTAAAGTGTGATTTTTTCCAAATTTTGCTCTCAACACAGGAGGAACATTCGCGTTGTCTCGTCAACACAGGAGGAACATTCGCGTTGTCTCGTCAACACAGGAGGAACATTCGCGTTGTCTCGTCAACACAGGAGGAACATTCGTGTTGTCTCGCTCTCAACACAGGAGGAACATTCGCGTTGTCTCGCTCTCAACACAGGAGGAACATTCGCGTTGTCTCGCTCTCAACACAGGAGGAACATTCGCGTTGTCTCGCTCTCAACACAGGAGGAACATTCGCGTTGTCTCGCTCTCAACACAGGAGGAACATTCGCGTTGTCTCGCTCTCAACACAGGAGGAACATTCGCGTTGTCTCGCTCTCAACACAGGAGGAACATTCGCGTTGTCTCGCTCTCAACACAGGAGGAACATTCGCGTTGTCTCGCTCTCAACACAGGAGGAACATTCGCGTTGTCTCGCTCTCAACACAGGAGGAACATTCGCGTTGTCTCGCTCTCAACACAGGAGGAACATTCGCGTTGTCTCGCTCTCAACACAGGAGGAACATTCGCGTTGTCTCGCTCTCAACACAGGAGGAACATTCGCGTTGTCTCGCTCATAAATTTTTTGAGAGTAAAATAGACTTCTTCTTTTTGACGAGATGATAAGTTTTCATAGACCAGTAGCACAGTCGGACCGGCAAATGGCCTCGGTGAATTAGCGGTCTCGCGCTCCTGGATTTTAAAAGAGAGACGGATATGTTCAATTCCGGACTGCGAATGAACTTTTTTTCACCTACATTTCTTGAATAACTGCCCTGTTTACCGATTTTTTTAGCAGTTCCAACACTTGCGGAGGAAGCTAGAATTCTTGCAAATGTTGTTTAACAAAAGTGTGAATTTTTTTCCACATTTTGCTCTTAACACAGGCGAAACATTTGCGTTGTCTCGCTCATAAATTTTTGAAGCATGAAATTTGAAAGGCAATGAAATTCGAAGGAACATTTAAGCTACCTGAACGCGCGAGTCTTGCATTTTTCTCCCTAAGCTTTCGATCCTTCTAGCCATCTGTACATATTTGAGTACATCCGCCGGAGGACTTATTTATGATGCAGCAACATGGAAACATGAAGTGAGAAAGTTATGGACTTTTTACTGGAGAAAAAACATTTTATTTCTTAATTTGAGAAGACTTTATTTCTCACAGAGAAGTTTAAATAAGACGAATGAAAATGAGAAAAAAACAAACATAATCAGTATATCCTAGAGAGAAAAAACTATAAGTAGACAGTTGAAGTAAAAAATCTACCCATGCAATGGACAAAGTTGTAAATAGTGAGCTGAAGTCGCAGAACGAGAAAAAGAGCTACATCCATTCAATTTGTATCGGAAACGCTACACGCCCGTTAAAGTATCGTAATAACTAGATTAAGAGGCTGCAAAACTTTGTGAGCAGTAAATGATTCTTCCGAAATCGCTTTTTTCATGACAATAGTGCTTGGTGGGCGAGATAAAGAGACAGAGGATAGAAGAAGGAAGTGAGTTAGTCAAAGACGAGGTTTAGAGCTTGCTGATTTTGTCCTTCAGAGTTCTTGACAACACACTTATACTTGGCTTCGTCTTCCTTCTTCGGGCCGTAAATCTCCAGCAAGAACTGATAACCGTCTTTGTCCTGAAGCAGAAGGAATTTTGTTCCTACTTAGACGCTTTCATGTTCTGGTTCCTTTCTGACTCTATGTACATCTCTCATTGCTTTCTTTATTCCTAATTTCATCGTCCACTTAACACAAATTGGTATGATCTCGTATAAGTGGTTCTGAGAACTTCGGTTCTAGCTTCCATGATAAAACAAGAAAAGAGACATCTTTTTTTAAAAATTAGCCAACTCGGAGAGAAATTATATCTTGGATGGTGTGACATCTGAGAGAGGAAGATAGAGACATAGAGAATGAGATAAAGAGTGAGAAAAAAATAAATAGAGAGGCTCGAATAGCGAAATAGACCAGAGGCAATAAATTACATGATGTTCTCTTCACTAGTTAAAAAAAACTATTACGCAAAAATACAGTTTTTTTTTCAGAACAGTGATTTTTTTCTCTCAAAATTTGTTATCTATTGAGTGAATTACATGAAAGAAGAGGAGTCAACAAACCTTGTCGTCTTTCTTAATCACCGCTTTCACTCTGTCCGTCATCTTTACGGGTTTGTCATCCTGGAACTCTTTTTACTATGAGACTTTTTTGTCCTTACCTTTTGCCAAAATTTATATTTGATCCACTATTTTGAGTTTCGCGTAAACATGAATTCTTAATACTCTTTGAAACAGAAAACTTCCGGTTAAATTTGTTTGAAAGATTGAAAACAAACCAACTTCATAGCCGTTCTGAGTTTTAGATATCTAACGAAAGTTCATTAGACACCACAGTTGTTTATTTATTTTCCTTTGAATTCTTTTTTCAGTCATGTTGTCGATGATTATGTAGACCTTATTCTTTGGAGAAAAAGCTTTCGAATGAAATTTGGAAAATGTTTTACTAACAAAAAACTATCTCAAAGAACCTGACTAGAAATAAAACTGAGGGCCGGTCAATCTAAAGGAATGAGAGTGACATCTGACCTTGTACCACTCGGCCTTCATCTCTAGATGAGACTTCGCTCGCACCTTGATGACGATCACGTTCCCGCCGTCTCTTTGAACAATATGCGGTTTGTCGTGGAAGTCCGGTGCATCTTGATTTTTTGTTTCAATTGTTGTAGTATGAATAAACTTTTTACAAAACTGATTGCCACTGAAGACATTTTTCAGGGACAACATTTTAGAATATGGAAAAGACGACCATATTGAACGGATGAAAGTGAAAAATGCTCATTTCTTTTTGTGAGAGTGAATCATAAAATCTTATCTTGAACTGAAAAACATGTCCAACTTCCGGCTTGCACAGTGAACGTTGCTGTATTGTCCCCATCTGAGCTGAAGAACTTAGCCTTGTACTCTCCCGCCATGGGTTTGTCGAATTCCTGTTAACCACAAAAAATTAGCTCTCCTGTCAGTGGGGGAACGTACAATGGTCACAAAGCTCTTAAAATTGGTGATTTTGTGGTAACCAAATCAACCTACGACCTTCGTTTTCGTGATGCTTTTACCCGACGAGCTAGCTACTGATGCACTCAAAAAGTTCAAGCTTTTTGAAAATTGAGTTTTTAGAGGTTACCAGAAGCATGCAGGAACGACCTGAAGAGCTCACATTCTAAATTAAGTTCCTCTTTGCGGTTCTCCCATTAGTTTTCATTGGATTCTAAATAATCTACAATAGTTATTAACTGGTATGAATTTGCGCGGAAATTAGCGCGTAGAACTTTATATAAACGATAATAGTATGCCAAAACAAGATAATGCCCATAACTTCAGTTCAAGGTCACAGTTGCTTCTACAAAAAAATCAGGTTTTTGTTGTTTTGAGTTAATATCAGGTGTTGTGACCCATTATATTGACACAACTATAGCATTTTATGCGAGTCTTCGAATCTTATATCTAACTTCAAAATGTTTAATTGGGCTGAAATAGAAAAATTCAGAAATATTCTCCAAAAGTTTCAAAAACGGTTTTTTTTTAGTTCCATTTTTTATCTCTGACTGGTACGCAGCAAAGAATCCCCTTCTAAAACAATTTCTACATTTATAATACCCGGAAGTTGAAATTGGGTTGAAACTACGCATCCTCTTCTTTTCGACTTGATCGAAATTTAATTCCACCATGGTTGATCAAGTTTTTAACAATGTACAAAAAATTTAGTTTTCAGGGTTACCTTAATTTTCAAAGCTACCTTAATTGAATTTTCAAGGTTACCTTAATCTCGCACTTAAGAAGTTTCCTGCCACCTCCTTGATCAGAATGCGAAAAAATATAGGTTTCGTTTTGATCGATTTCCCGATCTCCCAAAAACCATTGGGTCTTCGTAGGATCTGCGCCAGTTACCACGACCTGCAATCAGAGATCGAACCGGATTGGTGACCTCTCCAATCATTAAACCAGTTTTTCTTAGCTTTTCAAATCTCACCCAGACTCCAACTTCTTTATGCCGTGTTACTCAAGTCGTGAGTGGTCGAACCCTTTTTGGTTCGAGTTCTGCTCAGAACCTGTTACAAAATAACAATTGGTTTAAAAATTAAATTAAATTGTTTTGAGTTTTCCCCTTCCGAGCCAAAATTCACACGAGAGAGTTGAAATTTTGTTCACAACGCAGAAGGGCACAGAACTTTTTCGTTTCAAGACAAAAATATTGCTTCAAACGTTAAAAAAAAGAGAAAAGTTAGTAGTTTGTTGAACAGAAAGTTCATCGCAAGTACTAAAGTTATGTTAAAGCCAGAACTTTTTTCCTTTCAATCTACTCAGGGGCATATGAACGGCGCCTTTGATAGAGGTACGAACGGTGAAGTTTTTCTATATGTATTAGAAAGAATAATTAAAAATTTGAAAATTTATATTTCGGTTTTTGAATGCTGTCGACCTGCAAAGCACGCACGTTTTATTGTATTTTTTGAATGAATATGAGTACCTGAAAAAGTAGCAAAATATTAGCCATTTTAAGACAAGTATGTTGTAGAATAGAATCGTTCGCACTTTTATGAAGGATTCTATGTGTTCTAAAAATTAAATCTCTTCCATTTCATTTGTATGGCAGAATTGAACACGGCTTCTAGTAGAATTCAGACACATTCGAATCTGTTTCAACAAAGTCGTCTTTTTTTTCAAGCCTTCTTATAGCCGGAGATGCTTGACATGAAGCATTTTATGGCATTGAGTTGGATCTTTCCTGTTTCATTATAAAAAACCAATAATTGTTTATAGTTTTTCATTGTTGTTTTATCATTCGCTCTGTGATCAATTACCGGATGATGCTTGATAATGATTTACTTTGCGAAGGTTTTCGAACCCTTTCCCCAGAAATATCAACCCAAACCAATGAAGTTAAGAAATCACAATAGTGCTTGCACAACTTTAACCCGCCCCCCCCCCTTCCTTTACAGTCTAGCAGTGAATCAAGGCGCAGCTCTTGAGAGGGTTTGTATGTACAAAAACGCGTAACTGGCCGCGAAAGGGGAATAGGTTCGAATATGCTCGAAGAATCAAAACATGAAGCGCCATAGTTCATATTACAACATAATTTTGGTTTTATTCATGTTCTCAATGCAAGTATGAGCGATATCGTGATAACTTAGAGACCCGTATTCTTTGAATGGTATGCTATCAAGGTGCTCAAATCCTGCTTTATACCAAAAAACCAAGCTTACCACAGTAGAATGTAAAGCATTGGTTCAGAAGCAGCTCCTATCTAGCCTGCCATATATTTAGTACGCTTACATAAAGTTTAAAATTTAAAAAAAATTACTTTCTGGTTGAACTTGCCTCGAGAATAACACTGCCGTCCACGGAAACGATCTTTGGCTCACCGTAGATTGCCGGTGGCGCCATAACCTAAAATTCAAAAACATTGATTAGAATCGAAGCTTTTGAACGATCGTGCGCACCTCTTAAATGATACGTTTGAGTAAATACAACACTCCGTATTCTATTTATTATCATGAACTGAAAAAGTGTTTATTCTGTTTGTTAATATCGCGAGCATGAATAACGTTTTTAATGCTTAAATTTGAGCCTGAGTTCTTTACACAAAGTAAATATGTACATCTACACAGGTTTTAATCATTCGATAGGTTTTTCGATGTAGGTCAAATACAAGAAGGAACTAGCTCAAGAAACTATTGTTCCGAAGTGATGGAATAGGAAAAACTTGAAAAAGCGGTTGAAGATAGAGAAAGATGTTGAGCTTCAAGCTGTGAAAAAATGAACACAACGAAAGCCAGAGACAAGAATGAACGATGGAGAAGAAGAAAACTCAGCACAGTTGTTTTAGAATCTTTCACTTCGACTCGTGAAGATCATATTTCAGGCTTGCCTTTTTGCCAGCATTTGCAATCATCCGAAAACCTTCTGTTTCTGTAATCTAAGCTCTTCAATGGATAAACTTGAAGAAAATTTACGCGATGTTCTAGAAAATAGTGGAAAATAGCTCAACCAACCAGGAAAAAAGTTCCGTGAAAAAAGAAATAGAGGCAGAGAAAAAAGAAATAGAGGCAGAGAAAAAAGAAATAGAGGCAGAGAAAAAAGAAATAGAGGCAGAGAAAAAAGAAATAGAGGCAGAGAAAAAAGAAATAGAGGCAGAGAAAAAAGAAATAGAGGCAGAGAAAAAAGAAATAGAGGCAGAGAAAAAAGATAAAGGCAAAAAGAAAGGAAAAAATAAATGTAAAGGAAAATTGCGAGAAAAATAAAGAGTAAAAGTATAGAAAGCGTAATAGAGCAACATAAACTATAAGATTCAGTGGAAGAGAAAGAGGAGATCTAAAATTGAGTTTAAAAAGCCCTAAACATAGGAAATGTGTGATTGAGACTTCAAGTATTCAGAAAAACAAAGAAAATGATTTCAAGTGATTGAGAAAAATAAACATTGCGGTAGCTCAACAATTGCGAAGTAAGTGTGAGAAGCAATCTGAGTTTTGTGCGGTGAAAAATACAAGAAGTATGCGGAATGATTAACAACATTGTTAAATAGAACGGGGACAAGTACAGACGGGCAGAGAGAGAAAGAAAGAGAGGAAGAGAGTGATAGAGACAGAGACAGAAGAGAGAAAAAAAGAGTCAAAAGGGAAGGAAACTTAAATAGAGAAAGAAAGATAAAAAGTAGAAAGTAAAGAGAGAAGTAGGGAGAGAGCATGAGAGAGATAAAGACAGAGGCAGAAGAGATAGAGAGAGTAAAGAATTAGAAAAATAAAGAAACAGAGAGATAGAGAGATGAAAGGAAAGATGAAGAGAGAGAGAAAACACTTGAGAGAGCGAGGGAAGGCGGCAGGAGAGAGTGAAGAGCTAAGTCATTGTGGATGGTTGTGCATGAGAACCGTGATCTTTGAGTGAGAAGAATCGTGAAGGATTTCAGAATCAAGGAAGTGCGTGAAAGCATCTTATTTTGTGCATGGGGTTTCAAAATGGGCAATGTTAAAATTGTTCTGCTATTTGAAGTCCTAATACAAATCATTGATAGAATACAGAGAGAGCGA
The DNA here is from genome assembly GCA_964056735.1 of Allodiplogaster pararmata. Classification (NCBI taxonomy): domain Eukaryota; kingdom Metazoa; phylum Nematoda; class Chromadorea; order Rhabditida; family Diplogasteridae; genus Allodiplogaster; species Allodiplogaster pararmata. The sequence goes on along the minus strand of OZ057409.1, from coordinate 6,244,689 downwards.
GAGAGAAAGAGAAATAGAGAGATGAAGAGAGGAGCTCGAAACACACTGGCAACAGTGGTCATTCGTGACTCTACAGCCTTAAGAGTCTGTCACGGATGGAGCCGGATCATCCAGTCCAGAATCGAGCGCGACCTCAGGTGGCGGATAGAGGGACGCCTCCCTACGAAGAATTCGTGCTGGGAGGTAGCGGGAGAAATCCCGCCGCGGACCAAAACTGGATAGTATAGCTCTTCAAAGGAGGGCGATGCCGGACCGGCCTGGGCAAGCCACCGGACAAAACATCAGCCGATACTCCGCTATAGTTTTCAATGGCGAGTCGAGGCGCCAGTCAAATAGCTCTTGCCTATCTCCGGTCAACAACAGGCGAGACGTCTCTACTCCCACCAAAAACGATGCTAGGCCGGCTTGACCACTCACTCACAAGGCCTATAGCATGAACAGGTTGCTACAACGATGTCCGCCTTCACAAGGTGCAGCATGACAGTCTCAGGACTGCAAAGGACATCAAAATTCTTCTCCGGACGCATCTTGTCCGAAGAACACGAGACCTCTCATTAAAGAGAGTGTTCATAACCAAGTCTTCGATGCGGGATGCTTGCCGGCAACAACAACAACAACAACATGAAGAGAGGAGAGAGACAGAGAGAGAGCGAGAGAGAAAGAGAGAAATACTCAGTTATAAAGAGAGAGAGGTAGAGAGAGCGAGAGAGAAACAGAGAGGCAGAGAGAAAAAGAAAGATAAATATACAACTAACTATACAAAAAGAAGAAGAAAAAAAAGAAAAAAACAGCTCCTTTGAACTTTCTTCAAAAAAAGTGTTAGTTTCTAAAAAAAATTACACTGTAAAATGAGTTTTTAATCAATCATGGGTAATTATAAAATCATAATCAAGTTTAATTCAAGACCTTATAAAATCATAATCAAGTTTAATTCAAGACCTCGGGAAATTATGCTTGAACTTTTTTTCTCAATGCAAAAATTGGAAAATAAGATGAGAAAAAAATTCTCGAATAAATATGGCATTGACCACACTTACAAAATATACTTGAACTGAATAAGATTTCTCTAGACATTTTTTTTTCAAACCTGGACGAGACGTTTGCTCGATATCTTAGTAGCATCCGACTTGCTCGATATCTTAGTAGCATCCGACTTGCTCGATATCTTAGTAGCATCCGACTTGCTCGATATCTTAGTAGCATCCGACTTGCTCGATATCTTAGTAGCATCCGACTTGCTCGATATCTTAGTAGCATCCGACTTGCTCGATATCTTAGTAGCATCCGACTTGCTCGATATCTTAGTAGCATCCGACTTGCTCGATATCTTAGTAGCATCCGACTAAGCGAAAGAAATTAGTCGAACAAAACAGCTGTTTCACCTTTCAAAAAAGAGACGAATTTCCAAATCTGTTTCGCTGGTCTTTCAAAAAAATTCATTTATAGTTGGCCTGAGTACTTTAGCTGAAAGAAGGGTGATTGCAGACCTTAAAATGGGTTGGAAGATCTTCAATGATAAGTCTATTATTGAAAAATCACGCATTTTCAAGCGCACCTCCCCAACTCGTACAAATATTAATGGTATTGCAATTGAATGTACTTCTTCGACTCCTAGATTCAATTGTTTCGGTTTACGGGTTTCAAGAATGTTTTACGGAATCTCGAGTGAAATATTAAATTCAGGAACAGTAGAGCAGTTCATAAGTCGTCTCCGTAACGATAATGTGGTCAGTGAATTGGCGAATAATCAGTAGCATTTAGAAAGTTTCCCTTACCTGTCGCCATACTTTGTATGTGACATTTTGTATGTATAATGTGTCTCACATGATCTTGCATTGTAAAATGTCGATAAAAATATATAGGAGAATTGTTTCGGTTACTGGATTGCTGATAATCTTATATGTATTCTTATTCAATGTTTGTGCTCGAATTTTAATTGTAATATGTGTTTGCTTTTGCATCGTATGATGTAGATAAAATATAAATTTATCGGTTCTGAAAATGTACAAAAGTACTTCAGTTTATTTATTTTTCTTGAACTTTCAATATGAGCAAATTACTATGAGTAATTATCAGATTCTTCGTCAAGAACGTTGGCTAGCATTGTTATAAACCTTAAAACAAAAAGTGCATGGTAAACTGTCATTTTTGGAATCATTAGAAAAGCCTTAAGTCCTTTTTTCAATTCCTGTTGATATCTTTCTCCCAAATTTCACCATAATTGATCAACTTGAGCGGATAATCATTGCTTTTGAGAGCAAATCTGCTACTCCTAGTTAATCAACACTTTACATGATACAGTGTTAAAAGTTTCCACGAGGCGCAAAGCACAATCTTAATAAACACAGATATCCTTCCGAAGATGCTTTTTCTCACTGAGAATTTACAGTAGAAAACTTGGCTTTATTTTTTTGTTCAAAAAGTCATATTAAAAGAATAGAAATAACGTTGACCTTCAGGAAGTGTCTCAAGTCTCTGAGAAGATTTCTGACTGAGTTATAGACGGAGGATCCATTTTTGAGGAGGCACCACTCAGTAGTGATCCACATATGAACACATTAAGAATGCTGTCAGCAAAGATATTTTTGCGGGGGAGGACTGAGGGCGATGGCAGGGATCAAGAGGAAGAAGAGGCATCTGCCATAGTCAGCGTATCCCTCCCTTTTTCTTACCCCCTCTCTCTCATTCTCTCTCTAACTATCTATTTTTCTCTCTTTCTCTTTTCTCTCTTTCTTGCTTTTTCACTCTCTCTCTCTCTTCTTCTACTACTCCTATCTCTCTTTATTACTCTATCTCTCTGGCTCTATCTTTCTCTTCATACCTTTCTCTCTCACTCTGCCTGTCTATCCCTATACAAGTTTCTCAGCAAGTTATCTCTCCGTTTTCTCGTTTTATGTTTTCTCATATACCAGTCAGTAACCTTTGCTGCTTGACGGGAACTGAAAATAGAGAATAAGAGGAAAATAGAGAAACACACAGAGAAAGACGCAGTGAAGGATTTAGGAGAATAAAAGAAAAAAAGAGAAAGAGAGTGATTGAAAGGTATAGAAAGAAGTATGGAGAGACAGAGAGAGAGAGAGAGTGGGAAAGAGAGAGAGAGAAAGAGTGAGATAAAGAGAGAGAGTGGGAAAGAGAGAGAGAGAGAGAGAAAGAGTGAGATAAAGAGAGAGAGAGTGGGAAAGAGAGAGAGAGAGAGAGAAAGAGTGAGATAAAGAGAGATAGAGACATAAAATTAAAAGGAGAGATAAAGAGCAGAAGAATGATTCACAAGACGAGGTAATGAGTTAAACTTAGCTGTGAGGGCTGACGAACTGATAAAGAAAAAAACACACCTGCTTAAGAAAGAGAGACACAGAGAAAGAAAGACAGATTAAGGAAGAGAGAAAAAAGATAGAGAGAGAGGAAAGAGAGAAAAATAAAGGGAGACAGAGAGAGAGAAAGATAGAGAGAGGGACAGAGAGAGCGAGAGAGAGAGAAAAAGAGAGTGAGAAAAAGACAAAAGAAGATCAGACAGTCGAATGCTCCGGTGGAGTTTCACCACTCCACGCCAGAAGTGTTCATTTTCATGAAGATCATGAATTAAACAGTGGGAACGATGAATTCTACTAAAAATAAGAGGCTCAAAAATTTTTCAGTAAAGGTTATATTAAGCATCATATCTTTGAGCTATAGAAAAAACCATGCTTCGATTTCTGAAGTAACTGAGGAGGTAAATTCCGTGTTCATTAGGAGAAATTTACACTTTTCTCATCGTGAGTGTAGAGAGAGTGTATTCTGCTTTTAACTACGAGGCTCAATCCTTCGATAAGTCAATGAATTCCTTGCCGAATAGTTGAACGGCAGTGACGCCCTGTTTAAAAAGGAAAATGATCAAAGTATTGCACCGAACGGATAAAAGCTACTGCACAGGGCGCGGGCAAACCCAGGCACCTTTATCTCTTAACGGGAGTGTGAGTGCTTTACCAGTGAAACTGGGTTACATACGACCCATTAACTAACTTTTTACGATTAGTAGTTTAATCAAAGTATGATACCATGGAAAGCCCCTCCGAGTCTCTCAATCTCTGTAATCCCGAAAACAAAGGAAAGGAATAATCTTTCAAAAGAGTGAGAGCTTGGATTGTATGCGAAGAGTTTCAGGGTTGAGAAGAACGCCATGAACTAGTCAAATCCTGGTATACTTGTCCCTTAGGGTTATTTATTTATTTGGTGACGTCTTTAAGCAGTCCTGTCTGCCTCTGATCTTGGTTTCAACAATAGCATTTAAAAGGGCAGTATCTACAGAGAGCAGAAGTCTGCCTGAGTTGAGGCTAAACAGACTTCTGATACATTACAGTCTTAGCAGTGATATCATAACTGTAAATTACATTTATCACCTCTTTTACCATTTTTCTATAATGTTAGACACCTTGGGTCATATTATATCGTCCAAAAACAGTCCAATCTTCTCGTCGGAGCAGCAGCTCTTCATCACTCTTCATGTTCTGAGATGTTGATAATGAAGCTTTTAAACTTATTGAAGCTCAACTAGAAGTAGGACCTCAGAAGTAAGTTGGAAAGTGATGGATTAAGTAGAGCAATTCTCAAAAGTTGTTATTTTTTGAAGAAAAGCGCACAATGGATTTTCACGTGATTTCTCGGGCGTTCTGGACTTTTTTCATCAGAACAAAAATTGACGCTCAAAACCCGAAGGGCAAATTTTCGGGCCTCTAAAAACTCAGAAGCCGAGTTTTCTGGTACCGAAACTTCCGGAGGCAGCTTTTTCTGAAACCGAAATACCCGAAAGCCGATTTTTCAGGCGAGCTTTGTCGTACATAAAAAACTCAGAGGCCTATTATTCTCGATGTTGCTTAATTAACAACGGCATCGAAAATTGAGTTTTCTCATTCGTTATATAAACTGAGGTATGGATCTCACTGGCGAAAAAATCTGGCAAAAGTCTTTGCGTGAACCAATCCCGCCCCGCATCTTATTGTCTCCAGCGATGCTTTTTTCCATTGGGCTACCAATGGAAAAAATCCCTTGCGATTTCCAAGGCCCCTTATGAAGGATCGTTCACTGGGAATCTGTACGAAAGTGTGTTTTTATCATGGAAATCTGTACAATAGTGTGTTTTTATCATGGAATCCCGAGGACTGGAAGCCTTCCTTTGTAACACACTCTGTGTCAGCCGTGGGAAGAGCGGACGTGTGGGGGGGGGGGGAGAGACATCCACTGGCTTCTCTTCTAAGCTTTCTCTCTCGCGCTCTCGCTCTATGTCTTTCTCTCTCTCTCTGTCTCACTCTCTCTGTCTCTCCCGATCTCTTTTTCTCTACCTCTTCATTTCTCTCCGTCTCTCTCGATAGATCTCTAGCTCTTCCTTCTCCTCTATTTCTCTCTTTTCCTCTTTCACTCTCTCTTTGTCTTCCTGCTCTCTTTTAGTAGTAGCCTCATCCTGGCACCTGAAAAAATCTAATTGATATCGAAGGCGTTCGTTCCTGTTAAACTTCTCACTCAACTCATTCTCTGTCTTGAAAAATGAACTGGCGATTAAAAAGCCGAAACAGAAGTTTCTAGTTTACGACTGAATTCTCTGATCGCGGAGGTGATATGAGCAGCCTGATTTTTGAGACAAGTTTTGAGACAAAATGTGTTAACTTGCGGAGAAAGATCCGCCTCCTTTAGTGAAGCTCTTTTAAAGGCCATCTAATTCACCATCTCCATCCACGTATTCGTACATGAGATCGCGTTGTCTGGGAACTCAGAGAGGGCGTTCCTTTTCAAAAAAGTGATGATTTTGGTCAACATGAACATGTTTTCACTTGCTGGTGTCTCTGCATGATTGGCTTTCGTCAGAGCTTACCTTTCGAACCTGAATGAACTGACTTTTTTTAAGTAATTGATTTTAGTAATTTTTAATTTTAATTTTAGTAATTTTAGTAACTACTAGATGGATGACTAGACTACCTTCTGAAATCATGACTTCGACATGTTCTCGAGTGTTCAAGAATAGATTAAAACGCATAGATATTCTGAGCCTTCTTGATTTGGATGTACATATGTAGATACTTTTCAAGATGCATAAAAGTAAAATTTGTTCCAGTGACTCGTTTTGGTTGTGATACGGTTTTGTTGTATTGCTATTCAATTGCAAAAAATAGGTGCATCACTTGCAATCATTGTTGATACCAATGTAGTGTCACATCAAATTTGATGTATGAATGAATAAATAAAAAATTAGAAAGGCACAAGTGTTGCGGAAGGGGATGCGGTAGGAGACGCGGAAAGAAAAGCGGAAAAAAACAAGAAATCACTCTCTATTAGAGAGCTTTTTGGACTAGCTTTTTCTGTGCGATAGTTCAATCATTTGTCATCTTAACCAGGCGTCACTGCCTTTAAACTGTGTACCTTAGCATTTCAAGATATATTAGAGAATGCTCAAAACAGAACTTTTGTGAGAAAAGGAAAAAACTGGATCTGAAAATGTACACATTAATCAGCACTAAACAAAGACTGGCCTAGAAACTTCCCTACCCAAAGAACACAAAGGTAAAAAAAGAAGAAGATTTATGTGATTCAATAAAGGAGTAATTTAGTGCTTTCACTTGAGAAAAGAAAAAAAAACTAAATTCGAAGAAAAAATTTATCCCGTTTCTCTCGCTTTCTGTGAGATATATATGTAAAACACCAGTTAGTAGACCACCAGATATATAGAACAACATATAGAACACCAGTTTTTAAGCATCTTTAAACGATGTTTAACCAGCTTTTTGTACTCAAGTAGAAACAAGGAAATTGAATCCAAAAACCTCTTAGTTGTTTTAAGGTACTTGAATAAGTGAGAAAACAAACCCAATGAGCTCTTACTTTTCTCTCTTTCTATCTATCTTTATTATTTTTTTTTGATAAAAATCATAGTTGTCCACAGCAAATTTCTCTCATAAAAAGAGAACTTTTTGTTGTTTTAAAAGTGAGTTGAGCCTTCAGTAATTTGTCTGTGAAAAAAAAACAGGTGATGAGTTTTGAGAACTAGGACGAGAGAAAACGAGTTTAAAAAGTGAACTCTAAGAAATGAAGCAAAAGGGAGGATATATACATGTGTTGAGACAACAACATGTGTTAGTACATGTGGTGAATGAAGACTTCCCCGATCGTCTATACGAATCTCACCAGACCAACGAGCTATTTGAAGTTTCGATGGGTTAAGAAGCCTGTGAACGAGGCTAAATCGGGTACGCTGCTCTGAACTTCCCATGCTTCTCTCGTCTCCAGGCGAAATCAGCGACGCCTTCTGAGCTCTCCAAGATTCTCACGCTTATTTAACAAACTACTATGAAGTTTAAAAAAGTGAGTAGTTTTTTCATGGACTTAGCACCGTCTAAGAGCGAGCTACAAAACTGAACATTTTTTCGGCTTCATTACAATGTTTTGGTCTCAATCATGATCCCTAGCCCGGTTCCATCTTATTTCAAATCAGTCATTTTATGAATGCTGAACACAGACCAGCATTAACTCATGGTCGGTGACTGGCTAAACCAGGTTCAGTCTGCATTTCATCTCAGGGGAGCGCGTACCTTGAAGTGTTTCAACTTCTTAGAAGGCTGTCTTCCGCTTTCTCTGTACACTTCCTGATAATTTTTTGATAGATTTATGAACAAAAACAATGAGTACTTATCAACAAAACACTAATCATCTTGTTGGTAACAAGTGGAGTTAAGATATAAGGAGACAGATAATCAAAAAGCTATATACTAGTTATACGATCAAACTACAACACAGGCAAACGTTATTCCACGGGGCGAGATCGAACCCAGCCATCTCTTTTTGCCTGAACGGAAGTGCGAGTAGGTTACCAGTTATGCCACTAAGAACTCATTGTTGATTTATGTGCTAGTATATAGAGGGCTCAAAGGTCTTGAACATGTACAGAGGTGTTCATGATGTAAACCAATCAATTATTTATATATTCAAAATTAGACGCACAAGAAACAATTTAAAATGTTCCCCAGATCACTGTGCTGTTGCTCTCTACTCTTAAAGCTACCCACTGACAAGCAAAATAAAAATTTACAATACAGAAGTTCAAGAAACAATAATTGAAGGAACTGAGATCTCTTGCATCCCGCGTTTTTTCATTTTTAAAACTGTCATTCAATAGGTGAGATCGAGGTTAAATTGCTTTGTGAATTAATGATAGAAGGAAAAACCACATTATTCTAGCCAAAAATTACTTCAAAAACCGGGCGAAATAAATAAAAGATTTAATTTTTTTTTTAGGTGAAACAAGATGGATTTTCTTATTTCCTCTTCAGAATCATACAATGAAGAACGAAAAAAGCTAATCAGAGAAGCTACTGATAATACATTTGAATACTATTTATCCAATACTTTTGTGCGCTCAATTCTACTGTTTGCGTACTCTTCTTTTTCGTGGACAATATTCGTTTCATAGGTGTCCAAGACTTACCCCAAAGAAGTTCGCCTTTAAAAAAAGGATTTGGTCGCTCAAACTTTCTACTACATAACTTCTTGAGGTCAAGAAGTCTCCGTGATTGATACGCGATCTGGACTTTCACTCTTATTCTTATCCCTACTTTGCTTCACAAAGCAGGATGAGATAACACTAATGAAAAGTAATGACCAATACAACACTAATGAGAATGTCTACTTATACCTCCGTGTGTACATATTCTTATCATGATCAAACTATCACTCGGGAAAAAAGAAAGTAGGCTCTCAGAGGGTATCAAACTCGGTCACGTGTCTTTCCACTCGAATCCGGAGCGAGAGCGTCACTCGGATCCGGAGCGAGAGCGTCACTCGGATCCGGGGCGAGAGCGTCACTCGAATCCGGAGCGAGAGCGTCACTCGGATCCGGAGCGAGAGCGTTACCAAAACATTGCCGAGGACACGCTACTAATCCTCGCGATAGTGTTATATCAAAGGTTCACTTTCCTTTATTTTTTGTTGTTTTTAGTTCTATCATATATAAATATGTGAGAATAAAGAGTTAAGAAGTCGCAGAGGGGTCGTAAATGAAGAGTAGTTCATTAAATTGAGTAAAGTGAGTCCATTTGCTCCTGTAGTTGCTCTTTGTTGTTGATGCCGAACTTCTCCTTGTCCGCCATCATCAAGGAGAGAATAGACTCCAACTGCTCCGCTCGAATTTTCGACTCCTAAACAGAAGGTTTGTAGTGCGCCTGAAAACAACGTAGTGTTTGGGAAGAGCGGGAATCGAGAAGAGGCTTTTCGGTGGATACAGAATTTAATTTCATAATGACTCGGTTTAATTTTCAGGGGCTTGCACAAAAAATCAATCAAAGTTCGTAAATAGGTCCGTTGAAGTCGACTGTAGAATGTAGAATAAAACATTCCTTTGATTAAGTAATCCTTTTTCAATCAAGAAAGCGGGCTAGAAACGACAAACAACCGCGTGGGTTCTGAATAACCTCCTCTCTTTGCTGATTGGACATCTCGGCTTGCAGCCGCAGCGATTCTTTTCTGAGCTTTGCCGTCGCCAGTTTCCCATGGAGCTTGCCAAGGTTGCACATCAGGGGCTCTTCTGTTGTGGCATTCGATGGGGGCTGAATTGACTGGGAACCGTTTAATTACTATTCGTTATTGTTTTCTAAAAGTATAAAGTCGAGGTTTCTCAGTATAATAGAACAAGTAAATACCCAATTCGGGAAGCTCATTCTGTGACCCGTTTCAGAAAAAACCTCAGCTGAACTTTATGTGGAATTGAGGGCTACACGACATGGCGAAAATGAGGCTGATAGCTGAAGGAGGCTCAGGCTAATGCTTGTGCCCTGAACCCAATGCCATGAAGCAATCATTATCATATTGAGTTGAACTGGTAATAAATCATCGCGTGGGCAAAGGTTAATTTATGAGCAAAATCGAACCTGAATTCTCTCTCTCATCCGGAGTGCACAATCCACAACTTCACTACTAATGTCACATTTCAAATCCGTTCGATAGTTCCCATATAGTCGATCGGACTCGTGCCCTCATCTACGTGTTTGACCCAGAAGGTAATCCCAACAACGGAAAGTATATAAGAGTAAATGAGACTCACACAAACCGGAGCTGGTTTAGGAGTTGCGCCACCGAACATGGGGCATCCTGCCATCTGTTTAAAATACTAATCATTTCAAATTGTTTGAGAAATCGGGAGCGGTCGACTTTCTTTCTGTTCCTTTTTCTTTCCTTTCATCTGTTTGCCGAATAAAGTTTTCAACTGTACATTTCAAGGCAGTATTTTCTTAATTTCTTAACTAACCAAACTTTAAAAAAAAAGTTGTTTTGCTTCAACTCCTGAAGTAAAACGTTCGAATATTACTATGACGAAAATTCATGTGTTTTTAGGACCTCTCTCATACTGGAAGTGCTTCATAAAATAGTTTCATTCCTAATATTCGATAAAACTCCACTACCTAAGTTTAACAATAAAAAACCCTGCGTATATTGACAAAATTCTTTTTTCTGTGAAAATAGAAATCAATTTAAAATATGTGAAGAAATTTTCTTTACACCATTTACCCGCCCAAGATCGTTGTTTTATTGAATTGTTTTATCACACAATGTATTATAGAGCATAATAGGGTTTTTGAGAAGATGAAATCTTATGAGGAGTGAGGATTGCAGAGGTTTCAGGCGACAATATAAGATGGTTTTTTATAAACTGATGTCTGTTGGGCGTCGTTACAAAGCGGCCATTCGAGTAGGAAGAAGAAGAAAAACATTACGGCAGGGTATGTTTATGGACGTTACAACGCAGCCGTTCCGGGGGAAAGAGAAGAGCAAAAATGAATCTTTGACTATATCGAATCTTTGACTTTTTATTCTCCATTCAGGTTTTTTTGGCGCCATGCACTTCTAATAACACGAATTACCTACTATTAATGTTTTCTGGAAAAATCCCTCAATAATTAACTCTTCATCTGTTTCCTACCCAAAATTACATTTAGTGATTTTCACCGAATTCTCTTCCATTGGATGGAAAGCTAAACTGGATCTTACTAAAGTGTTTTTCGAAACACACTGGCAACAGTGGCCATTCGTGACTCTACAGCCTCAAGAGCCTGTCACGGATGGAGCCGGATTATCCAGTTCAGAATCGAGCGCGACCTCAGGTGGCGGATAGAGGGACGCCTCCTACTCTACTACGAAGAATTCGTGCTGGGAGGTAGCGGGAGAAATCCCGCCGCGGACCAAAACTGGATAGTATAGCTCTTCAAAGGAGGGCGATGCCGGATCGGCCTGGGCATGCCACCGGACAAAACATCAGCCGATACTCCGCTATACTTTTCAATGGCGAGTCGAGGCGCCAGTAAAATAACCACTTGCCCTTCTCCGGTTAACGAATGGGTCTCGCCAAGAGGATCGCCGACTGCGGTGCGAGTGTAGACGGAGAAAATCTCTCCGGACTCAAAAGGATCCTCACCACCAACCTATCCCAAAAGGACTCCCCTCGACAGGACCTATTATGGGCAAGACAACAACAACAACTAAAGTCTTTGAAACATTCCATTTTTTTGTGGTTTTACTTATTGCTGACTCATTCATCGCCTCAATTTATGGTTACTCTACTCACACTACATAGTCATATCACTGCATTACTTGTATTCAAGTGTATCACTGAACGTATAGGTTACAGAGCAACAAGAAAACAAACTTTCTCGTCCATATCCGAAGAGTAAACAAAAAGCGAACCATTTTGATTTCGGGCAGTTCGGTCGAACTCTTTTTAACTGGAAAGGTTTCTAGAGACGGCCTGCCTTCATCCTCGCTCTCGCTATCATTCTGCTCGGATTCACTTTTTTCCTCATGGGTTTCTGTATCCTGTAATAATAATAATTTTTCAAGGTTGTTCCCGCATCGTGGCAGGGTGAGCGCTCACCTGAAATGTGGAACAGACTCATTCTGGTAGAACCAGTGGCTGCCCGCTGGGTCAGTGCTATTGCGTCTTGCATTAGTAAGGATAATCAGATTCGTGCAAAGCCCTGCCATCATTTCTTAACATTTTTTGGGATATGTCCGGGGTCGGGATCGAACTTGTGATCCTTCGAAAAATAGTCGCACACACTACCAATATGCCCCACCTGGACTTTATGTATCCTGCATTGGAATCTGATACATATGTATAGCAAATTAAACGGGGACTTTTTTCGAATTATTGAAAGTTTCGTAGTTTATATAAAATTTTCTTATATTTATGTAATTTTTATGTATCATGTTAAGTTTTTTCCTCAACTATGCTACAATTACTTTTCTTCATCCGGCATGAATTTCTGTTCCTCAGAACGAAGATTTTAATTTTTGGGGAGTAACAATAGTTCCAATTTGATTAAGCTTTTGTTAGGAGAACGTTCGGACATAAATATATCGTCTGAATGAATGAAGGAAGTTCCATGCAAAACGGTGATGATTGTTGTTCTCGAATGTCATTTGGACACGGAGAATGTATAACTCGAATGGATGAATGAAAAAAATGAATGGATCAAAGAATGATTTGGTAAATTTTTATGAAAGTTTAGCTGATATGACATTGTCTGACTTTTGGCGGGTCCCGCCAGCGGCGGACCTTCGCGTTGACGTCTGCATTGAACTTCCCCCGGATAACCGCTGGGATATCTGAAAAGTCATCCCTAATCGAAACTGCCTCAATTTTTCGAATAGTACTTGCGAGCACGTTCAAATTGAAATGATCATATGGTGTTTTTCTTCAAAATCTTAACACTCTGTAGATTAAACTATCACACGGACCAAAGTTAGTCTATCGGCCGGGATAGAACCCAACCATCTCTCATCAAATTTCATCTTATCCAGGCGCAGGCGCAAATGCCTTTAAACTGTGTTACTGAGAATTTCGAGTTCGAAAGACGCTGTGTGTGCCTGTTATGCTGAAACTCAGCTCACCTACTGTGTGACAGTGATTTACTTTGTACATCCACTGAGTAAGTAAAAAATGAATCATTTGTTGATGTTTTATTCTTAAAATAAATTGCGTCATATCTATGGGAAGAATAAAAAGCGCCCAAAACCAAACATATCAAGGTAATGGGTGTGAAAGTGGAAAATGTAGATACGGCTTCAAGGTGTGTCATTCTCGCTAGAAGCCGATAGCCTTGGTGGTCAGGCGAAATGAGAGGAGTGGAATGGGAATAAGAAGTCGAACGCTTCAGACGACGTGAAAAATAACTATTCGTGTTGCACGCAGGAAACCCTTCTGCGGTAGCTGTTCGGCGAGAAAAGCATAAAAAAGCAAGGCTTACCTATTTCCTCCCAACTAAGTTTTCTTTTCCAGCACTTCATGCTGTTATTGGATGAATGCTGCTCCTTTGTTTTTTGTTCTGTGTTAATGGAAATGAGACTAGCCATCCCACTATGCCGAGTTCATTTCATATCTAATGATTTTCATTTCTTTCTATGATGATTCAAAGATGAAGGGAACCCTTGAAAAAGTGAAGAATACGGAGAAGATCAAGGAAGTCTCCACCCCTAATTGATTGATTAATCATCATTTATAACTGAAGATGGAAGGGATTTTTCACCCTTATTCGTGTGATAATTGAATGTTGGGTTATTTTGAATGTATCTATTGTTTTTCTCGTGTGAACGTTTTTTTCTCTGTTTTTCTTGTTCTGCGTTTTTAATAACGTTTAAAGCTTATATGATTTTTGTTCAAATGAAGACCCCCCGTCTGTACTGTTGATACTTGACAGACAGGAATTTATGAACATCTTAAGGTCGTTTTTCACATTTTTTCTGATCATGGGCAGAGAAAGAGAGAAATAAAGAAAATGAGAGAGAGACAGTTATCGAATGAAAAGTTCTTGAGGGGTTTTCAAATTTCATGTATATGACCTGAAAATTGGTTTATATTAGAATCATGAAGCTCTGGTTTGCGCTTAGAAAATGCAGTTTTGCCGTTTTTCTCTGCTAAGGCGACGTAGTAAGCCGTTCTCTTATTCCGGGTGAAAATTTCCAAGATGCTAAATAACTTCTAAAGAACGTTTCAAGATTTTAAACATCTTTCAGCAAATCTAGATTTTAAACATCTTTCAGCAAATCTAGATTTTAAACATCTTTCAGCAAATCTAGATTTTAAACATCTTTCAGCAAATCTAGATTTTAAACATCTTTCAGCAAATCTAGATTTTAAACATCTTTCAGCAAATCTAGATTTTAAACATCTTTCAGCAAATCTAGATTTTAAACATCTTTCAGCAAATCTAGATTTTAAACATCTTTCAGCAAATCTAGATTTTAAACATCTTTCAGCAAATCTAGATTTTAAACATCTTTCAGCAAATCTAGATTTTAAACATCTTTCAGCAAATCTAGATTTTAAACATCTTTCAGCAAATCTAGATTTTAAACATCTTTCAGCAAATCTAGATTTTAAACATCTTTCAGCAAATCTAGATTTTAAACATCTTTCAGCAAATCTAGATTTTAAACATCTTTCAGCAAATCTAGATTTTAAACATCTTTCAGCAAATCTAGATTTTAAACATCTTTCAGCAAATCTAGATTTTAAACATCTTTCAGCAAATCTAGATTTTAAACATCTTTCAGCAAATCTAGATTTTAAACATCTTTCAGCAAATCTAGATTTTAAACATCTTTCAGCAAATCTAGATTTTAAACATCTTTCAGCAAATCTAGATTTTAAACATCTTTCAGCAAATCTAGATTTTAAACATCTTTCAGCAAATCTAGATTTTAAACATCTTTCAGCAAATCTAGATTTTAAACATCTTTCAGCAAATCTAGATTTTAAACATCTTTCAGCAAATCTAGATTTTAAACATCTTTCAGCAAATCTAGATTTTAAACATCTTTCAGCAAATCTAGATTTTAAACATCTTTCAGCAAATCTAGATTTTAAACATCTTTCAGCAAATCTAGATTTTAAACATCTTTCAGCAAATCTAGATTTTAAACATCTTTCAGCAAATCTAGATTTTAAACATCTTTCAGCAAATCTAGTCCATCAGCCAACTTTCGTGTAAATTGAAAATGGCGTGACAGAGATGGGAATCGTGTTGAAGCGCCATAGAAAACGGATTTCGGACTAGTTGTCATCTTTCGCTTTACGCGTCATAACATGCAATTCACGTGTGATGAATCCTGAGGACATCTTATGTAAGCAGCATAAACAAATCGATAAGTCGATTTTTTGACTGGAATATAAGGTTTTCAAAGAGCAAGAGGAAAGTATAAAGACTCCGAAAGGGAGAGAATACATGACTGCAAATGGTGTTGTGAGTTATGATTTTTGAAGAACTCATGATTTACTGTGTTTCCTGCCCCTCTCTAGCGAGCTCTCACTCTGAATTCAACAAGAATGCGGTAAGGTTACAATCATCCAAATCTATGTATTGTATTTTTTTTAAAGCGCAAAGAGAGAAAAAAAAGAGTTAGTAAGAAAGAAACAGTGAGGGTCGAGAGCTTCGACCTTATTCTTATGTGTCACGTGGAAGAAGACAACCCACTGGGCAAGAAACAACAACAACAACTTGTATTGTGACGGGTGGCGTGCTTGCTATTCCGGTTGGTGATGTAGGGATACACTTAAATCGCTCCCACCCCATAAACTGGCTTGCTTTTGTTCGTGTTGTTGTTCGATCATCTTTCGTCTTATGCAGGCAGGCATCATTGCCTTCAAAATGTGTCTCAGAAAACTAGTTAAAAACCGATCTATTATCAGAACCAGATTTTCCTATTGGACAGTAAGCCTTCACTAATATTGCTATTTGCAGGAAAACAAATACCGTCGATGGTTATGTTTTTTCTTCATTTTTCATCACTTTTTTCACCGGTAGTGATTTATCAGGATTGATTAGTGCCTAATGTAGAAACATGAGCCATCGGAGGCGATTAACCAGGAGTGATATGGACCTAATGTCTTTAGCCATCGGAAGTGATTAACGAGAGGTGATACGAACCTAATTTCTTCAGTCATCGGTAGTGATTAGCCAGGAGTGATATGTACCTAATGTATTTAAACATCGGAAGTGAATAACCAGGACGGATATGAACATAATTTCCTAATTTATGTACTACTGATTATGGTTCTTCGGTTTTCTGTGCGCGTAAAAAAAGCACAGCACGATGGATCTCTTTATTAAAGCTTGTTTTCACTCTGAAAAAACTGACACTCTGAATCTTCTCCTTCCGCGTTCAACAGGAGATTGGCGTTAAGCTCGCGGAGCGCTCTCTCATCCTCGTTTTCGTCCTCAGCAGTCTCATCGAAATCGGCGCTTCGACGCCGCATGAAGAGGCAGTTGAAGAGCAGAAAGCCCAGTATGCCGCCCAACTAAAGAAGCGCCGGTTTTTTTTTCTCCCAATTATCCCTCTTTCATTCAGGAGAATTTTCTATGCATTGTCTGCTAGAAACAAGAACTATCGAATTGTTGTTTTTCCTTCTATTCCCACGTGTTCATGTTATTTCACTGGGAAAACACGAGGATTTTAGTGCGTCTTACAAGAAGACAGAGGTCCTTCAATAATGACAACTTTATTAACTGTCACCGGTTAAGCGTGGGAAAATCTTTAGTCTAATTAGTTGAGTTCCGTTTTTGGTATTAAACAAAATCCCAACGATTAAAAACAGAAGGCCAAAAGACTTTCAAACTTGGCTGTTAATTTCCTACACACTATCATTGCATCATTGCACTATACCCGGTCGTACTGAAGACCTGAATTTATGCTCTTTTATTATTTGTTTCATTCTTCTATTCATTAAATATTTTCTTTGATTATTTTCATTTATTGTTTCATTCATTGTTTAATTCATTTTCTTATTCGTCCTTTCATCCATTCTTCAATTTAACCTCTCATTCATTCATTTATTCATTCATCTAAAATTCATTAGCTCTTTCATTCACTCTTCCGTTAATCTCATTCATTCTTTCACTCTGATTCTTTCTTTGATTCATTATTTCATTAATTATTTCATTTATTCTTCATTTCTCGTGCAGAGTTCATTCCTGTACATGTTGAGAGAGAGAGAGAAGCTTCTAACGAGCGTCGTAGTGCATATGAGCAGAAAAGAGTAGTCTTTCATTGGCAGAGCCGCGACGCTCTTTTCCGCGACGAGACGCGTCGCGTTGAAGAGGCTGCCGCGCAGGAAGGCACCAAGTTCAGCGAGCAGCAGTAGTGGAGAGAAGGGTGTCGCGGGCAGTGGCGCTGCAAAGGCGCCTGCCACCGACTCCTCAGATGACATCTACTTCTGGAAACACACACACATGATCATGGGTTAAATTATGGGATAAGGGGTCCATTTATACCGACGATCACGAAGCGTTGTTACATGAGCTTGAACGAAAAGGAAAAACAGTAAGAAAACTCGTAAGGGTAGAAAAGAGACGGCACAGTTGGATCCTGATTAAAGCATTTGCATATTCCCATGCGAGATTTTGTCTCAAACATGCTTCGAGCCCTTAAAGTTCGCAACTGAATTTTACTGAAAGCGTAAAAATAGAGATGGAGCCATAAAAAGCTATTCAAGCACGTTCTTCGAAATTAAAAAAAACTCTCCCAGCTCGACACAATCTTTACATCAAACTAGAACCACGAGTTATAAAGTTTAGAGATCACTGTTTAGAGATGAGACTTCGAAAAATAAGCTCCGGATGTTTCACTACTGAAACGAAACTATGATAGGTTCAAAAAAGTTTTAGAATGTTTTTTTTAAAAATCAGAATTTGTTGATTATTTCATCATGGACGTGACCTAAATTGAAAAAAGGGAGCAATTTTTCTTCTCAAAAGGACACAGTTAAGACTATCTTTGAGATGTGGCAGTATGGAATAAATACACTACCATCTGGTGAAACATTTGCTATGACATGAATATACCCCTACTGATATGACAGTGTTTTCAAAACAGCCGAGTCAGCATATTATTATGATACCCGTGTAGATGTCTCAGGGAAAATAAGCAACTACACTAAAATAACAAAAAACGGCACTTTTTCACTTTACTCACCCCTTCCCTACCAGAGGTTCCATGGGTCATACTTCTGAATTACTAACATTTACGAAAAGTTATTTTTTACATTAAATAAATTATTTTTACGTTGAAAACGCTTAGGCTTAGGGAAAAGTTTACGCTAGCGAGGCGGTACGGCTTAGCTAACGAGGCCGTATCAAGAAAATGACCCAATTGAACCTCTGGTAAGGGGCGGGGTGAGTAAAGTAAAAAAGTGCCCAAAAACTTTGTGCCTATATAAAGGTTTTTTTGTTGTAACAATTAAATTTTCGCCGTGGCTCGTAACATTGACGAAAAGTGAACTAAAGCTCAGTTACTCAGTTTGTCGGCAGTGACTCAATATGAGAAACAGAGCATTTGTTGATCTATCGTATCATTTTCAATCCACCTTTTGCCTTCATCATGACTTGCGGAGCTTTGCTCCATTTACGACGTATTCGCTTTATGAGCATGCGTGACTAAGAGAAAAAGCCTTTTGAGCTCTACATATATTTCCATAAGCACAAGGCCTGCGATGGCTGAATCGGTAGAGCACTAGACTATCAATCTGAGAGCTTTTTCGGCTCCCATGCTGCCTGACGAAACAAAAAAATTTTTCTCTACATCTTCACTCTTCTTCCTCCACTCATAAGCATGGTAGAGTTCGGTGAGACCGTATTGTACAAACCATCTTCTACATTATAGTGTCTCTACGTTCAACGTTCTCGCTCGAAAATCATCAGGACAAGATAATAGTATAACTATGTTGAATTTTATAAATTATAGCGCTTCATGTCTATGAAATTGATTATTTGATCAATTCAGGAAAACAATTGATTAATCCAGATAAAAAAGGCTAGGTTTGATCTATTTCTTAAAAAAACAAGTTTTCGTCCGTAGGCAGTTTGATAACTAAAAAAATAGATACTAGCCGGAAACGGCGCGAGTGAATGATTTCGATTCAAGTATTCGTTGTATTATCTATCTTAATTCTAATTTCCTTTGCTTTACGAACGTTTTCGAAGAAAAATTCTGTAAACAGAGCACTCTGTAAAACGCAGATCCATAAAATTCCCACGGAAGAGAATTACCGACACTTTGTACCGCGTCACTTTGTATACGACACTTTGTACCCGACACTTTGTACCCCGTCACTTTGTACCGCGACACTTTGTACCGCGACACTTTGTACCGCGTACGGCCTCGTTTGCTAAGCCGTACGGCCTCGTTATCGTAAACTTTTACTAAGCCTAAGCGTTTTTTAATGTAAAAATATGTTTTAATGTAACAATAAAACGCGCGGCCTCACTCAAGTCGCGGTACAAAGTGTCGCGGTACAAAGTGTCGCGGTACAAAGTGTCGCGGTACAAAGTGACGGGGTACAAAGTGTCGGGTACAAAGTGTCGTATACAAAGTGACGCGGTACAAAGTGTCGTGATACGCACGGAAGATCGTATTAGAAACATCGAATGCACGATTGAGAAAGACGAAGAGGCGTAAGTGGGATGCTAGGCAAAACGATGTAGAGACGGAAAAAATAAGGATAAAAAATGATGGAGAAGTTGAAACGAGGGACACAGAATGAAAAAAGAGCTCAATAGTTTGGCGGAGAAAGAGAGAGAGAGAGAGAGAGAGAGAGAGAGAGAGAGAGAGAGAGAGAGAGAGAGAGAGAGAGAGAGAGAGAGAGAGAGAGAGAGAGAGAGAGAGAGAGAGAGAGAGAGAGAGATATCGGTAGACCAAGACAACGAGTGCAAGAGAGCGGGAGCTAAACCTCATATTATTGAGTCATCTCAACGTATAAAATCTTTTCTTCCTACAACATAGCAGCATATGGCTTCCCTAGCATGGATATTAGATATTCAGTGTCCTTCAGCTGAAGTTTAGTTGCTGAAAATGTTGCCTAGCTTCTGCTCCTTCTTCCTAATTCACCCTTGCCTATAATCCGTAGTGCTTCCTGACAGGAAATTTCTCCGCTCTTCCACCAGAGCGTACCCAGCTCTGAGCCACCCCTAGACCCCTTTCTTGCATGTTTCATCCGTTGCCCTAGTGACATCAATGTGGACAGAAAAGATAATCTCGAAGATGCAATGGATTTAGAACCTCTTCAGTTTACTCGCATCACCTTTTGGCTTGCTTTCGGACATTTTCTTGATGGAAAACAGATTTGCTGCGTAATTCATTTGGGAAATTGGGAAAAGAGACTAACAGGAAATTATATTTTTGAAAAGAGTGGAAAAAGGGCAAAAATTTAACAGAAGACAAGTTGAAGGAGAACTATTAGGGAAACGGAAAGGAGAACGCATACAGTAGTTTTTTGGGAAAAAGAGGGGCAAATTGTTTTTTTTTTTAAATTGAAAACAAACATGAGAAGCATTATTGTCTGAACTTTTTCACAAAAAAATTTGTCCAGATCTTCTGATAAAGAAAACTAAACATTCAGAAATTGTCTTCGCGCTTATTACGGCAACCTTGAGATGCGATACAAACCTAACCAGTTAGAAAGAGTGGTCACTGCTAAAAAATGTAGCAGCAGTAGGAGAGTTAAATTCCAGATACAACTGTTAGCATTTCTTAACCACCTTGGTATGGATAGATTTATTCCAGGGAGGGAGTGGGTGTAAAAAAATACGGTTTCCTTATAATTAGCACCGAAAAAGGTTTGTTTTTGATAAACAAAAAACTTAGGTTACCGGTTTTAATTTGCCTATTTCATTCTATTCTCAAAAAGACTCAAAAAAGATAAGTGTGAATATTCAAGTTTTTATTTTTGTTGCATGACTGACTGACTATTGGGCAATGGGTCTCGAGTACCCCCCTAAGACTCTCGAGTACCCCCTTCCCCCCTCCGGGTCTCGAGCACCCCCTCCCCCCTCCGGTTCTCGAGTACCCCCTCCCCTTCCTCCGGGTCTCGAGTACCCCCTCCCCCCCTCCGGGTCGTCAGTTCCGAGCAAACAAAGAGGATATAGACATGCCGATAGTGCAATTAACCTTCTCAAAAAGCGGAATTCAGCACAAAGAAAAGTGTTCATGCAAATTTCCCATGGTGTTAAGGTATAGAGAAATGTTTGGCATTTTAAGGTACAATGCTAAAATAGGTGGTCTCAGATGCCATTTTCAGACCAGTGGACGGTTTACTCCTTGAGAATATCACGCTCATTAGTAAAACTGTAATTTTCTTAGTTCGTACTCCTGAAAACAGCATTACATGTTTGATGGCGTACGATTCGGTTGTGTACTGAAAATTAGGCACGGTGTCGGTTTGAAGCCCGCATTTCCGAAGGGGATAACGCAAGAGTTATATCCGCTGCGCTTCTCTACACACTGCAGCTTTGAGCCTTCAGATTGAGCTTTGAGCCTTCAGCACGACCCGGCTCTTGATGCTGCCCTTCGTTTCCTCTAGAGTTGCCGTTCTGGCCTCTCTACACATTTTCCTGTGGTGAAAACAATCTACGCACCTTCAGGCTGATCCCTTGACTATATTCCCTTCGTAAAATCCGGTGTAAAATTACTCGATGTTAAGTACAACTATAATGAGTTGAATCCATCGCACGTGCAAAAATTGGCACTCGGTTGGGACCGAACCTCCGCTACCTAACCGGGACTTGTATAGAAATAACCATTACACCAACCGAGTGCTAATTTTTGGCCATGCGATGGATTTCATTCATTATAGTCTCGGCCCATCGTTGCTTAAAACGATTTAAAAAGATCAATTTCGTGAGCATTCTAAAAATGCTTCTGACCAGAAAGCAGTTTTTTGTTCTAAATCTCAACCACTCAGGATTGATTCTTCTCGAGACTAGCTGATTCGATAGCGTACTAAAGTATCAGTCTAGATGCTAGAGTTCACAGGTTAAATTTTTATGCCAATCGGCTAATAAGTGAATGTCTTTCACACTGAATCCTGATAACTCCAATGGAAAGCAAAATTGTATTAGTTTTTTTAGCAGAAATTGGGGGAACTTTTGAACTTTAGGCCCCCCCCCCCTTCGAGAGGTTCAATTGGGTCAGTTTTTGGGTCAGTTATTGGATCATTTTCTTGATACGGTCTCGTTCGCCTTAGCCATCGTTAGCGTAAACTTTTTCCTAAGCCTAAGCGTTTTTAATGTAAAAATATTTTTTTAATGTAAAAAACTTTTTTTGAAAATGTAAATGAGTCAGAAGTATGACCCATGGAACCTCTGGGAGGGGGGCCTAAAGTTCAAAAGTGCCGAAATTGGTAACATCGAGGCCATACAGTTCCAACTATATCCTCCATTCCCGTGTCTTTACATAAGAGTGCTCAAACTACTCATGGTGGAAAGGCCTAAAGTTTTTCTTACATACTAAATTGAGGCTTCTTACTAAACGTTTTTGTCATATGTAGTTGAAATTAAGGTACTTGTCTGTGACAGTGAGCACAAGAAATTAAAAAAAGGACAATCATGAGAATATGTATAGAGTTTTTATCAGAGTTTTTTCTCCCTCTGTTGTAGCAAGGATATTTTTAAGTATGTAAAAAGTCTTCTACCGAAATTCTTGTACGGTTCTCTTCTGAACCAGGTAGAAATCCAATTGAAGTGGTAACTCTCCGATCCTTAGCCAGAGCAAAACTCATCAACTTACTTTTTTGGCTTGAAAACGTTTTTTAAATAGTTCAAATTGAGCATGGTTATAATGACAGAATGTTTAAACAATTCCATAACTCAATTGCTTTTGAAGAGAAAAATCCCAATTTTTTCCAAGTTGAAACAATCGGTCTATGTACTATAGTTGCGGCCAGACCACGTCCATTCGGGCTGTCTTTGCTCTGAAAAATTTGCTTTGTTCCTATATATGTATCTCTGCTCAGGCATAGTTTACGCAAACACGCCTTAGAAACAAGACCGTAACAAATAACCACATCTTGACTGTTTTAGAAAGAAACATTTTTTTGGATTTTCCATTACAATGTCTCGAATACTATTCACCTTATTTCAGTCTGTCTTGTTTAAAGATGTAAAAATCACTTTGAAAATATCTGAGACGTAGTCTAGCCGGAACTACAGTAGATCAAAAAACTCGAACTCTTATTTGGCCATTATTATTATTACTTTTGTCACCGTAGGACACTTCGCCGTTACGGTCTCTAACATGGAAAAAAAATTATGGGATGATCCTTCCTTGATCGTCAACTCAACATAAATATAGAGGAAGGTTCACAAGTTGACTCGGCGGTATTTCCTCGAAAATCTTGACAAATACTTCGATATCGGTGTACAAATACTTCGATATTGATTGTGTTTTTTCTCTCTCACAGAACTCACCCGATCCTTATCTTCATATGAATCTACGCGGAAGAATATGCTTGTGCGGAAAGAAACGAAACTTATCATACAAGGATTCACCGGAAAACATGTAAGTGTCATACAACAATTCACCCGAAAACATGTAAATGTTGTTTTTCCATGTGAAGAATTGAGATTTGAGAATATCGTTTGTGACGAGAACAGCACTTGTAAGAAAAAGGAAAACAAAACAATTTCGAAACTTTTGCGAAATTAGAATAGGATTATTGCAAAACTATATATAACCTATCAGTGATCGATACTTCAAGCCGAATGTATCAAATTTCAAACTAAGCGCGAAAAATTCATACAAAGTAGAACTGGATCGTATAATTAGATTGCGCGTTTCGTGTTCACTGCGCGTTTCGTGTTCCTCGGAAATTATGATGTGTTCAAGGCAAAGAATAGAGTTGGGAAAGAAGAAAGGATCATTATTTATAGGTCCGGACTATGTTCGCTTCTGAACGCACCATTACAGGGCACGTTTCATGGTCAAGAAATGATTGAATATGGTACAAAAGTTGTCGGAGGAGTCTCTCCGGGCAAGGCGGGTTCTACTCATCTCAATCTCCCTGTCTTTGGAAGTGTCAAGGAGGTGAGTCACCAGGCCATTACAGTGAAATCAATTCCATCAATGTTCAAAACATCCGCTTGAAACGATTTTTAACTTGAGCTTCAAGTTTTAAAAAAGATATGAAGAACCGCCGAAAGCAGGGAAAACTTGCTGTTGGGCAGGTGCTACAACGATGTCCGCCTACTCGCGGTGCAGCACGTCAGTCTCAGGACTGCAAAGGACATCACCAATCTTCTCCGGAAGCAGACCAGCTCCGAAGACACGAAGACACGCTCCCTCCGGAGCACACAATTCTTCCGTTTTTTGTAATGTGAGGCAGACTGACCCGGCCAGTCTGTCTCAATCTCTACTTCTACAAGCCGGAGACATCGAACGCAACCCAGGACCTCCCACCACCTGGCTCTGCTCTACTTGCCGAAAGACAGCGAACACGAACTGCATCCAGTGCTCTCTCTGCTCCAAGTGGACACATATCAAAGCGAAGTACAGCGGTATCCCATCGCTCAAGACTACGTCCCTGCAACCTACCGATGCCTCCATGTCAGACCCGTCAAGACACACCCTCGCCGTCTGCAGACGCAGCTCTCGCTCCAATCGCTCCTCGAAACAGACGCAAAGGCAACAAGAACCTGAGACTGCTACAATACAATTGTAACGGGATAAATGGCAAGACAACAGAGATCCTTGACCTCCTAACTCGCCTGAAGATCGACATATTCCTAATACAAGAAACGAAGCTGACGGATCGCGCGAAAACTCCTTCATTCCCGGTACTCCATTGCTAGAAAAGACCGCGGAACCGACACAGGTGGCGGCCTACTCACAGGCATCACCCATTCTTTAAACTACTCCGTCGTCCCGTCTCCACAGATCCTCACCTGAATCACTGACTGTTCGCATCTCGGGACAACAACGGCCTCTCTCTGGACATCATTAATGTCTACATTTCTCCGATGACCTCCCTGCAACACAGGCTGCCAACCGGATATATCCCCCTTCTACGCAACCGCGAGAATTCCATCATACTAGGCGACCTTAACGCCCACGACTCCAGCTGGTACTCTCACTCGACAGACAACAGAGGAAACGTCATCTCCAGTGCTATTGAAGACTCGGAACACGTCACTCTCAACCGCGACATGCCCACACGAGTTCCCTCAAACGGTCGCCCTTCCTCGCCAGACATTTCCATCTGCTCTCAGGATCTCCTTCAAAAAGCGAAAAAAAAAGAAAAAGGAAAACCATCACTGAAGGCAGCTCCGATCATCTTCCGATAATCATCGAACTAGAAGGCAGCAATTTCAACCACACTCACAGAGACGCAACCTTCACAAATTACCGGGAAGCGGATTGGGAATTGTTCCAGCAACACGTCGAAGAAAGCCTGTCCAAAAATCCTCTTCCCAATCTACCAGCCGTTCAAACAGAACCTCTCTTCCGAAGAATACTTGTATCAGCTGCAGCAAAAACAATCCCACGCGGCCGAATCAAGAAGAGAGAAGTCGCCCTAACGACAGAGATACGAGAATGGATGCATCAACGCGACACACTAAGAGAATCGAATCCGACAAGCGACCTTTCGAACGATCTCAACACGAACATAAGGAGAGCTACCGACAAAAACAAACGGGACATCTGGCGCGCACTGATGGAGTCCTTCGATCCAAAGAAAGATGTCAACAAGCTCTGGAAGACCATCAAGATCCTCAACAACAAAGGAAGACCACCGCCGAACTGCGCCATAACCTTCAGAAATGAGACGATCACGACCGCCTCCGATATCGCGAACCGCTTCAACAAAGCCTACACTTGTCCAGTCTAGTATACAACCTCAAAGGAAAACAGGAAGACTATGAGAAAAATACACAGCCTGTCCGCAGATGACTTCGAGGACTTCACTACCACAGACGTAGCAGCCGCCATCAGATCCACGAAGAAGTCCACCGCACTTGGTCCACATGGCATCGCTCCTATAATTCTCCATAATTTAGGTCCGAAAGGAATCAGCGCCCTAACTTCCCTGGTCAATAGCTCCCTACGCACAGGCAGGATCCCCATGATATGGAAATCGTCGATCATACTACCCCTCCTCAAAGCAGGCAAACCAGCATCCGAAGGCTCCAGCTACCGTACGATATCTCTACTCTAGCCCGTCGCCAAAGTGATTGAACGGCTAATACTCGGCTCCCTACAGAGGCACATTCCCCCGGCAGACCACCAACATGGCTTCACGGTAAGACGCTCTACAACCTCGGCCCTCGTAACTCTCTCGAAGAGCATCGCAGACGGTTTTAACCAGAAACGTCCCGCTAGTCGAACGGTTCTCATGGCAATCGATATGTCCAAAGCATTCGAAAGTATCGACATCGTCAAGCTGATCGACCTCCTTGAGACAACAACCGCGCCGAACTACATTTAAAAATGGCTCGCTTCTTACCTTAGAGGAAGAACAGGACGCACAAGCTTCCGCGACTCGCTATCAAGTTCCAGACTCTTTAGAAACGAAATCCCACAAGGCAGCGCCCTCTCGCCCACGCTTTTCAACCTTTACCTCCGCGATCTTCCCACAGACGATGCCCACGCGAACGTCATATCGTATGCTGATAACATCACGATCTAGGCGTCAGATCCCAACATCAACGTCGCCTCCGAAAATCTACGCAGGGCCATCACGAAGATTGAAACCTTCCTCAAAGAACGGTCACTCATCATTTCCCCGACCAAGAGCCAGCTCATGCTTTTCACCCCGTTCAGTCGCGAATTCAAGTCTACTCTGGACATATCAATCTGCGGATCACCCGTCCCCACCGTCAACCAGGCCAAGCTACTCGGCGTCACGTACTACTCGTTGTTCACATTCAGCCATCATGCCAAAAACATCGCGAGACGGATGTCGCAGCGCAATAACGTACTGAAAGCCCTTGCCGGAAGCACCTGGGGCAACCAAAAAGAAACCCCCCGCCTCACGTTCAAAGCCATCTCGCAAGCGATCTGCAACTACGCCGCACCCGCCTGGTCCACCTTCCTCTCGGACTCCGCTCACGCCAAAATCCAACGTTCTCAGAACTCCGGACTCCGCGTCGTGACAGGAAATCATCAAATGGCCGACACTGACCATATTCATCGCGAATCAAAGGTCATGCGCACCAAATCCCATCTGAACATGCTCGCCGCGCAGTACCTCGCGAGATCGTTGGACCCAGAACACATCCACCACGGCCTCCTCGACTGCCCGGCGCCCCCTCGCGCAATGAAGAACAACCTCGTGTTGAGCTGCAAGAAGACTGTCGAAGCCGCGAAACAGATGTCAAATGATCCGAACAATGGGAAATCAGTCGCAAACACGGTACACTCGATGATGGTCTCGAACGAACTCCAATCGTTGAAGGGTGCCGTCATCCTGGGAGGCAGACCTCCGCCCCTAATCCAGGAAGAAGAGAAGGAGTTACCCCGCAAGACTAGATGCACGCTCAGCCAGCTCCGCTCGGGATTCAGCAGATTCATCAACAACTACCTCCACCGCATTGACGAATCCATTCCCCGACGTGTGTCCTGATTGCTTTTCCGGACCTCACGACGTTGCGCATCTCTTCAACTGCCCATGCCACCCGACCTCGCTGTCTCCAATCGACCTCTGGACCAAGCCGCTGGAGGTCGCAGCGTTATTGAAGATATAAGAAGAAAAAAATATAGAAGAACAAGAAACTAAGGAGAACACAGACGTTCTTCGAAGCCGGCTACATCCGACAACAACAACAACAACATGCTGTTGGGCAGAGAAAATCTCCATTGAGAGGAAAAGTTCTTTTTCCAAAAAGGCTAAAATGCTGGAAACATTGTTTAGCCGATAGGTAGGACTATTTCAGTTTTCAAAAAAGGCTGCCAAAAGTTTAAATAGTTCTCAAGTCAACGTAATATGAGCAAAATTAGTGAATGAACTGGAACTGCACCTCTTAACTGTTTGAGAACAAAGCCGAGCCACAGTTTTCTGAGCATGAAATTTGCGTTCCCTGTCGCCAAACTTATGTATGTATCATTTACAATGTGTCTCACCATAACCTTGCATTGTAAAATGTCGATAAAATATATATAAATATAATATATAACTAATAATAGTTATTGATTAATATATAACTATGACGACATGAATTAGAATAAACGAAAAGATACTGCAGAAGGAGAAACCTGAAGTATCCTTGAAAATGAAGTATAAATGAGAGAAGAATTAATAAAGTATAAATGAGAGAAGACTTAATAAAGTATAAATGAGAGGAGAATTAATAAAGTATAAATGAGAGAAGAATTAATCAACTCTGTTACCACCTTTAAAAGCCTTAAAGAATCGAGAATGGGTTCGAGAAGTTACCGCTTTCGAAGTTTGAGTAAAAACTTTTTTTTTAAACTGGCCTTTTTTGCGAACTCGGGCTTCTATCCTATACTATCGCTTGTTTGTTTTTTTCTAACCGGCATATTTGCTGAAAGAGGCGCTTTTTGACTTGAAGGCGAGAGAGAAAACGGGAGCTGACGCAACAGTGATATACGTACCCGCACCAATGGCAGCTTCGGCTATCTTGGAGGCGATTGAAGCGGAGATGCCCCTCATTGTCTGCATCACCGAAGGAATCCCGCAGCACGTCAGTAAACTAGGTCTTATATCAATTTCATCTGTTAATCGTTATCGATCTTGTTGTGTTCATACTAGATCCCGTCAAACACGTCAGTGTATGCAAGGTTAATCTAAACTCGATCCCAGCCGGTATGGCGTTCACATTGGGTTTATCTGTGAATCATATTCAGTTTATTCAGAGCTCAAATTGAGTTTGTGTATGAACTGAGAATAGTTTTTCAAACAATTTTAAACATTTTAAATCAAAAGTCGTTAAGTTTGCTTAGACTACTGCAATGTTTTTTGATAACTTTTTTTCGAGAATGATTTGGTAGAAGATCAACTTCAACTTGGATAGATAGTGAAATCCCTGTTGCACCATTACCTGCCCATTAAGCGGGATTATTTCACAGGACATGGTCGTGGTGAAGTCTCATCTGCTCCAGCAGTCCTCCTCCAGACTCATCGGCCCGAACTGTCCAGGAATCATCAGGCCAGGAGCCTGCAAGATCGGCATCATGCCAGGACACATTCATCAACCGGTTAGTTTCCGTTTAACCAGTTTCTATAACGTATAATACCTATTGAGAACGCAAAAGTTCACGCATAGATTCACGCATAGATGACATCTGTAGTGCTCGGTCGAATTATATTCTTTCCTATATCTGCTGAGACTTTAGCCGCTAATTATATGTAGAACAGCCACTTGTTGTACCAAGATAGGTCTCCCTCTCTTCTCAGGGGAGCGCGTTGCCTGCTGTGAGACGGGAATGAGCACATCGTATATTATTGATATCTTTATTGAGAGCCCGTTTCTCTTTTGTTCTTACTGCAAGACTTGTCTCAAAAAGCATTCATGTAAAAATAATAAGAATTTTTATGCATAAACATTTATCTAGTTGCTTACTCTGCCATTCTTCTTCAATTCTGATCAGTCAACAGTAGAAAAGAGCATACTTTCAAAAAACTTTTGATGCCCATTTCTATTTAGAGTGTCTTTTCGTTCTTTTTTACTCATTCGTTCTTAGGGGGTTATCGGAATTGTGTCTCGGTCTGGAACGCTCACATACGAAGCGGTGCAGCAGACGACCTCCGTCGGCATGGGCCAAACTCTCTGTGTTGGCATCGGAGGAGATCCTTTCAATGGCACGAGCTTCATCGACTGCCTCCAAGTTTTACTTGAGGACCCTCAGAGCAAAGGTGCGTGAATTTATTCTCCTTTTTCTTTCTTATTTTCTTTCACCCTTTCATCTCTACCTCTCTTTCTCTGACGGTTTCCCAGCTTTTTTCTCGCGTTCTCTCTTTCTCTCTCTCTCTCTCTCTCTCTCTCTCTCTCTCTCTCTCTCTCTCTCTCTCTCTCTCTCTCTCTTCTCTCTCTCTCTCTCTCTCTCTCTCTCTCTCTCTCTCTCTCTCTCTCTCTCTCTCTCTCTCTCTCTCTGTTCAATCTCTCTTTTTTCTTTGTGAAAAAAACATCTTAAGACAATTTAAAACTATAGTTGATTTCCATTTTTTGTCTATCCTTCTGTTTTTTTGTCGAGCTTTCAAGCTTCAGCTAAAAAAAATTTAAGTAAAGGTTTTCTACGATATGTTATATTCAAGTATGAGAGAAGAGTTCATTTAGCTTTTCTCCAATTTTAAGGTTTTTTTGTTGTTAAATTTAGGATAACAACACATCGTCATTCCTTTCGTAGGACATCGAAACGAAATCGATTACCACCAGAGCTGATTAACAAAATTGCACAAGTTGTGCTGCGGACCAGGGTGTTTCTCTGACCCGCACTGTGAGTGAAAAAATCTATGCGCTCTTCAAAAAAACATCGAAAACATTTAAATCTTTGCGCTTGAAAAATTTTTCTCTGATTTTTCGTAGGGAAAGTCGGAATCATTGAAAAAAATGGAACGTTTAACTCTGAATTTTTATATCTATGCGCTCGAAAAAAGTTGTGCGGGTGCCAAGAACTACCCTGCTGTGGACTCTACTTGCCTTTGACCTGCCCCCACAAAGTTGTCACGTTGAGACTTTTTTTAAAGAATTCACTGGAACTTTTCTGGGATATAAGGCTTGAGGGATGCGATCAGGTACTTCGCCTTATATGGCTATATAATTGAACTTCAATTTATGGTTTTTCAATCTCTTTTTTGTCCGGAAAAAACGACGTCAATGGTAAGTTTTGAGAATTAAAAAAGGGAGAGAGAAATTTCTCAGGTATAATACTCATCGGTGAAATAGGCGGCTCAGCAGAGGAGCAGGCAGCTGAGTACCTCAAGGAACATAACAGGGTTTGTTATGTTATCTTATTTCCGGTTGGTAGGTTTTTATTATAAAATTATGCTCACAAAAGAATCCGTCTTAGGTAAGGGTCCACTTCAGTGAAGGAAAAATGAACCGAGCAAAAAAAACAAAACAAAAATTGAACTTTCAGGGAACAATATGTAATGATGAAATAAAAACATCAACAAGTTTTTCGATTTTGCTGGCTTTCTGTATGACTTATTGAATCATATATGACTATTCATTTGTAAAGTTGACTAAGAAAACTAGTTCATAACTCTCTAATTTGTAAAGTTGACTAAGAAAACTAGTTCATAACTCACTCACATAGAAATGTTTTTGACTAAGAAAACTATGACTAAAAAAAAAGACTAAAAAAAAAGAAAGTTGACTAAGAAAACTAGTTCATAACTCACTCACATAGAAATGTTTTTGACTAAGAAAACTATGACTAAAAAAAAAGACTAAAAAAAAAAGAAAGTTAGAAAAAAGAGCACTAAGAAAACTAGTTCATAACTCACTCACATAGAAAAGGCAGTGGTAATGTTTCTCACTGCTGTTCAGTGTATCAAAAAGACGACTGGGTTCGATTCAGCCTTTTGGACTAGTTCTTGCCAGTGGACACTCTTTTTTCTAGGTCTTCACGTGATGGGAAACAGTGTTTGAGAAGTACAAATTATCAAGAGCATTCCAGTACATAGCAATCGTGAAAACAGAGCGAAGTATAAAATAATGCGCGAGTTCCGTAGAATGTCTTAAGTTTGACAGAAAAGGCCGTAAAACTACGTCGAGAGGTCCAAGGTTTGGTAAACAAGTTGGGAAATGTTAGGCTAATTCCCGTAATAGTCGTCTTACAATGGAAAAAAGAGAATAATGTCAGTAATGTGGATTAGAATAGTTCGTAAAGTGACTCTTGAGGAGGGCTTGACGTTTCAAAAATATCAATTCACTGGGGGGGGGCTAAAATTCACATCTACCTAAACGACGTTGAGCAAGAAAATGTTTCTGTCTTCCAAAAACTAAAGATTTTCATCCAGGGAAAGGATGCAAAGCCTGTTGTCGGTTTCATCGCCGGGCTGACAGCTCCGCCTGGTAAACAAATGGGGCACGCAGGAGCGATCATTTCGGGCGGCAAGGGCGGTGCTCAGGACAAAATCGAAGCTCTCAAGGACGCTGGAGTTCTGGTCAGCGTAGCAACTTTTTCCATCACTATTTTTTATTATTATTCCTTTTATTGATGTCATCAAATTTTTTAAAGGAATATTAGTTTTTTCATCGATTCCACTCATTTGCTTCATCATTAGTCCCGGTCAAACATAATTATATTTAGGGAGCGCGGTCTATTGTGCAGTGGGTAAAAAGTCGAGCCCTCTCCCTCGTCGTCAGATACGAGCAAACCAAGAGGGTAAAGACATGCTGATGACACACTAGTCTCGCCTTCGATGGTACTACAGCCCACAAGCTCACACCATCGCAAGGGACCGGTTCATCCTCACCGGTATCGAGCGCGTCCTCAGGTGGCGGATAGAGGGATGTCTCTTTGCACAAGTGCATTGGAGGAAGCGGCTTGCCCGTCGCGGACCAAAATTGGATAGTATAGTTCGTCAAAGGAGGGCGATGCCGGACTGGCCTGGGCATGCCACCGGATAAAACATCAGCCGATACTCCCCTATACTTTGTAATGGCGAGTCGAGGCGCCAGTAAAAAAGCCTCTTGCCCTTTTCCGGTTAACGAATTGGTCTCGCGAAGAGGATCGCCGACAGCGGTGTGAGGGTATCGCCGACTGCGGTGCGAGGGTATCGCCGACTGCGCTGACGGAGAAAATTTCTCCGGACTCAGAAGGATCCTCATCAACCTATCCCAAAGGACTCCCCTCGTCAGGAACTATGGGCAAACAACAACAACATGACACGCTAGTACGGACCCAAAGAGCCACCACTCGGTCTAACAGCTTAGAATTGTATTTCATACGTATGAGGACGGAACGCGCCGCAGAGCACGAGCAAAATGATTTTTTAGTTCATCAAAAATTTTGAATATGTATTGTGTTCAAGCACCGTTATCTATGTACATGATAAATGCCAAAAACACGAAGCGCTAAATTACATACGATTCTCTTCTGTTTTATCGAGCAAAAACGTAGGAACAAGAATCTGGAGAAAGAAAAAAGCAATCAAAGTAGAAAAAAGGAAAAGTACAATCTAATGTGTCTGGGTGTCTTCTGGTCTAATGTGTCTTCTGGTCTAATGTGTCTTCTGGTCTAATGTGGCTTCTGGTCTAGTGTGGCTTCTGTTGTTGTTGTTTTGCCCATAGGTCCTGTCGAGAGGAGTCCTTTTGGTATAGGTTGGTGAGGATCCTTTTGAGTCCAGAGAGATTGTCTCCGTCTACACTCGCACCGCAGTCGGCGATCCTCTTGGCGAGACCCATTCGTTAACCGGAGAAGGGCAAGAGGTTATTTCACTGGCGCTTCGACTCGCCATTGAAAGTATAGCGGAGTATCGGCTGATGTTTTGTCCGGTGGCATGCCCAGGCCGATCCGGCATCGCCCTCCTTTGACGAGCTATACTACCCAGTTTTGGTCCGCGGCGGGATTTCTCCCGCTACCTCCCAGCACGAATTCTTCGTAGGGAGGCGTCCCTCTATCCGCCACCTGAGGTCGCGCTCGATTCTGGACTGGATGATCCGGCTCCATCCGTGACAGGCTCTTAAGGCTGTAGAGTCACGAATGGCCACTGTTGCCAGTGTGTTTCGAGAGTGTGGCTTCTGGTCAAATGTGTCTTCTGGTCTAATGATACTTCTGGTCTAATGTGTCTTCTGGTCTAATGTGTCATCTGGTCTAATGTGACTTCTGGTCTAATGTATCTTCTGGTCTAATGTTTCTTCTGGTCTTATGTGGCTTCTGGTAAGGGTTGTTCGTAAGGAATTGTTTTACGCTGTTTGAACCTTGCGAGTAACCGGGTCCCACCAGGCTGATGAGTGAGGCAATGGAGAGCAGCTTCAAAGAAACAACCGCTTTCTCCGCCAGTAGTGTTAACCAAACCCATTATTTGGGATAGTATTTGAGTTAAAGAGAGCATTCGTGATTTCTCCCGTATTCAGGTAACAACATCCCCAGCTCAACTCGGACTAACGATGGCGAAACTTCTCTACTCTAATATTTGAGAAAGGATTTTATCGACTATATGTAGTCTGGCAACTACTTGAAATGAATATTCCTTTAAAATTTTTTCCCGCTATAAAAACATTCTATTCTGAATTCGTTCCATACAATTTGAGAAATATCAAGTTCTGATTGTGTTATTCCAAGCGACCTAATCTGATCAAGTGGTTGTGTTTTATGAAATTCAGTCTGAATCTGAAAAACTAAGCGTTGGTATACAGTTGGAATAGGATATAATTTAGCTAAAACAGTAAGATAATGTAAAAGATTGAAAACTTTTCAAGTATAGGCATGAGTAATTTAAGTTATAGCGTTTTCAGTAGTTTTTTATTACTTTTTTAATTACTGTTGAGCTCAAAATTTAAGCGTAGATATATTATGACTCAAATAAGCTATAATATTTGTAGTTGAAATAGTGTTGTGCTAATTAAAAATAAGGAAAAATTTTTTTATTTATTGTGGGCATCAATAGACTCTATTTATTATAGCAATGTTCAAAAAAAAAGATTTATGTATCGAAACTTTTTACGTTCTATGCATCTTTTCATCTTTTCTGGTGTAATCGAGAAAAATTTACGGTTTTCGCTGTTTTGCCATTTTCGGAGATTCACTTGCCTACTATATCCATGTTTTCTTTCAATGCTCATTCCGGTTACGCTTATCAGCGAAATATTGAAAAAAGGTTCTGGAAATAAAATGTGATACATATGAGCGAATATGCATAAAAAATCCGGGTACTGTTTGCGTTTATATCCACCCTCTACCAGAGGTTCAATTGGGTCAGATGAGAGTGGCATTTTCTTGATACGGCCTCGTTGGCGTAAACTTTTTTTAAGCCTAAGCTTTTTTATGTAAAATGTTTTTTGATGTAAAAGTAATTCTGTGTAAATGTGAATAAGTAGGAAGTATGACCCATGGAGTCTCTAAGAGGAAGGGGGTGGCCATAAACGCAAATAGTGCCAAAATTATATATTTATATATTTCGACACCGTCTCCATTCCCAAACTCCTTTCCAAATGTTTTCAACATGGTATTAATGGAGAATTATTGAGATGGTTGGAGGACTTCCTCAATAATCGCTCTTTCTCAGTTAAGATAGATACTTATCAGTCCTCAGCAAGACGCGTAACGTCTGGCGTTCCACAAGGAACAGTACTAGCGCCTACTCTTTTCTTGCTATACACATCTGACGTAGCAAGCGTTCTTTCACGTTTCCGTAATGTAAAATGCCAAGCTTTTGCTGACGACTTTAAGTTATATATCAGTTTTGATAGAAGTAATGCTTCTGAAAGAATTAATGAACTTCAACAAGCCCTAGAAGCTTTCCGTGAATGGTCCGCTAAATAACAATTAACTTTAGCACCATCCAAATATAATGTCATGTTTATTGGTAAACGACCGGATGCCTCTATACCTCCTCTTACCCTTTTGAACCTACCTCTACCAGTTGTCTCATCCGCTCGTGATCTTGGAATCCAAGTGTCACCTACTCTCTCACCAACGGAAACGGTTAGTGACAGAAGCAGTAAAGCAATGAATATACTATTAAAAGCGGTTTCACTAAGGTCTGCTAAAATTCTAACAAAATGTTACTCGATCTATATCAGACCAATAATTGAATTTGCAGCGCCGGCTTGGAATCCTTTTCTCAAGAAAGATATTCGAGCCTTGGAAAAGGTTCAAGAAACATTCACTAGGATAGTTTTCTACAGGTGTTTTCCTTCAAAAGACTATCCCGTTTCTTTGCCTTATCAACGTCGACTCGAGACATTAGGACTCGAAAGGTTGTCTGACCTTAGAACTCGCTATGACATAGTGTTAGCCTACAAAATACTCCATAGCGAAATACGTCTTTCGAAATCGAAGTTTTTCAGCTTCAGACAAAACCGAGGCAGAAATCGAGCCTTTGGTTTACAGATCGAGAGCACGAAGAACAACGTTAGATATAATGCGTTTGCTTTGAGAGCCTCCAGGTGGTTGAATAAATTACCACTTGAATACCTGAGAAGCTCAAGCTCTCAGCAATTCAAAAAGATACTGAAGACTCTTCAAATTTCATCTTTATAACAGCCTACTCTTTGAGCCGTAGATGAATTAAGTAGGAGGTTGGTGCGCAGATGTTGCAAACCTTCTTCAGAACATGTGCGCATTAACCATTGAATATTGTCTCGTCGATTATTTTACCTCGTTAATGTTATTCCATATGTCTCTTTTTTCTTTGGTTTTTATCTTTTGACCTCTATAAATTATATTGATTTTGTGTTACTTGATGGATTTTGTAAAATTTGTTCATTTAAGTGTAAGAATTCAAATAAGAATTCGAATGAGTATTTCTTTGAATACTGTTTTTTTTTGTTTTTTGGATGAGTGATGCCCCTTTGTTCTAAATCCTTATGAATGTAAATGGGACTAGCCACCCCACAGATGTCGAACTTATTTACCAAATAACTTTCCCTTCTCATTACTATGATTTATCGATGAAGGGACTCTCCACCCCTTGAGAGAGTGAAGAATACTGAGAAGATCAAGGGACTCGCCATCCCTAATCGTACCAATACAGTGAATACTAAATGTCGGGTTCTTCGAATGAATTGAATCGATTGTTTCTCCTCGTGTGTATGATCTTCTGTTTTCATAGTTCTGTATTTTTCTGTTTTTATTGTTCTGCGTTTTCAATAACGTATAAAGCATATATATATTCATATTGGTAGTTTTCCAATTGAAAAAAATGGTATTAGAGACGATCTTGATGACCTTTAAGACAAACTCAATATTATGCGACACAACACAATCACACATCCAAATAGTTTCAAACCCGTTTATGCCTATTTTTATGAACTAACCGGGTAAAATTCGATGCAGTTATAGTACTGACAAGCAATCAAAAGGGTTTCTTAGAAAGCCTAGCTCAGTTTTATTTCTTATCATTCAATCATTTTCCCCGATGCACCTATGAACAACTCGGAGAAGAGTGGGAAGGCAAATTTGAAGAGAGTAACCTTGCCTTTTAATAAATTGAGAGGTTTAGACAAGTATGCTCCAGGAAACAAAGATAGGAGTGAATAATTTGCAAGAAGCATAATTATTTTTTTATTATGATTCTTGTAAATTATTCAAATTTTTTTTGAATAATTTACAAGTCTTTCAAGTTATAAAGAACAGTTACGAACTATTCGGTATCGGTGTTTCTTTCTGAAAAAATTTCTTATCAAAGAGAACATCATAGAGGTTGACATCATAGAAAACAGAAAACAAACTTGGATGCTCTTAAAAGCTTGGATCTTAACCATCCTATTGAAATTTCAATCAATTTTTCAAGTCGATGCTCTATGCGGGCATCAGTAAAATCCAAACGAGACTCTGCAGAGCCAGCTGAAGGCTCAGGTAAAACGCATGTGTGATGGATGAGATGTCTGTGAGGTCAGAAACCTCTAGAGTGACATCCAGTAAGTCCTTCGGATTGCTTCGCACCCACAGGGAGTTCACTCGGGACGGTGCGTTAGAGTATTCACTGAAGCACACCCAAACATAATCTTAGGGCTATGAGCAATGAGCCACTTTACACTTCTTAGACATCCGAACGTTTCTTCCAAGTCTGCAGCGTCCGTGAGATAGAGCTCAATCAAGACGAGAGGGAGGAAAACCAAAGAACTGAGCGATAAAGACGTGAAACTAGAACAAAAAGCTATCATTCTCGACTTCCTCAATCGATTGTTCCGTTTTCTCACTCTCGTATTATGGCATCAAAATGTAGTGAACCCTCCGGATTTATGAAGTTGAAACGCTAAGCCCTCTCACATTAAAGTTTTAGTGCAAAGCCAAAGTTGCTTATTATCAATTCCTAGTTTCTAAAATCCTCTTTGTCAGTCATGTAAGTGATGACTCTGAAAAAATTGATTTGGCGATAAAGTTTTTATATGAAGTTTGGGATTGAAAGTTCTTGTTGGCTTATCTTACACACAGAAATTTCACGCCGTGATAAAAAGCTGAAAGCACAATGTACAGGGTGGCTGGAAAGAATTGGATTATTGATTACGATACAAAAGCGTTTGACTTTCGGACTGCGTACTTTCCAGCCACCCTGTATATCACACCCCAACCCAGCTTCAACCAAACCATAAAAAAGAATAATATGGGAAACTACAGTGCTCAGAAGAGCAATAAGTAGCGCTCTTACAAAGAAGAATACATTCTCCAAAGACTTCTGATCATCTGACGTTCAATTATTTTTGCTTTCCCAGAGGAATTTACTGGAGGATTGGAATACAAATTCTTCCTTCTCTGTTCGGTTGATGAACTGTGTATAAAGCGACATGTATTTCCAGCCCGGGGTGAACTGTTTTTTCATAGGCAAGGTTTAGAAAAGTACGCATCAGGCTTATTACTCCTAGAAGACGCTAAACCGATGAACGAGAGCCATGCAATCGAGTCACTATAGCACTGTGTCTTTGGTATTGTAATGATAACTTACTCCTTCTAAATAAAAGGTAGAGAGAGACGATTAGGTTCTGTCCTGCCCCGTTAACTAGTTTTTTGCAGTGCTCGAATCTAAGCGCTCACATGTGGTCGTGCTCCTTGACAGCTTTCACCGTGTAACCCATCTGCATAAGATGCTCCAGAACGCTGCCTTCGCCAACGAAGTGGCCTGCAGAGGCTTCTATTCATTAATTGATGTATCAAATGGTCAATTTGTAAAGATTTGTTCAAAAAAGCATTCCTCACCTAGAGAGTTCAAAGGTACTCCTGTATCGAATCCGCTATTACATATAGGCGGCTATTTCATTCGTAAAAGTCATTCACTTCGTTAGAATATCTTGTGTAAAAGTGACGCCGGAAAGTGAGTGAACGAAACTTCAAATTTTTTCGAAGTTATGCTGGAGGAACTGAGAGATTAATTATGAACTATGAGAGCCTATCACTTGGCACTCATTCAGCAAGAAGGGGGAATAAAAAACGAGAGACGAGAAAAATATCATCCAAGATGGTTCCCGGACCAGTTCCAATCGCTGCGAATATCTTCGTATCCGGTTGCGTCTGCATTAGTGAGTACAGTCGACGAGCAATTCTCTCATTACGTAAAACTATTATGTCGTTTTTTAGCAGTTCTTCGATCTGAAAAAGGAGGGATTTTGCCAAATAGAGATTTGAAGAAGTCGTTGAAACTATGTATACATGTTAGATTCGTTCATTTAGTCTAGCTTCATATCTTTTTTGTGCGAGGTCGAGATGTTAAACCGCAAGTTCACCATAGGTTTTTTTGTCCTGACTCTTTGTATGGTACATATTATTTCGAGGCAACTACCAAGTCCATCAGGCAATATGTTTTTGCAATTACGAGGCTGGTTTCATTTTCAGAATTTCACACAATATCAGCTATGAAACCGACCTGTCAAGAATAGTTTGCTTTCAGGAATTATGTTTTCAGATATTGTCAAGCTAAAACTATCCGTTTGTTCAAAAAACTAACACATGAAAATTTCAAGTCTAAACAGTCCTCGATTACGAACGACATGTAGGGCCCATAACCAAACAACGGGCCTCTTTAGTTCATAAGTATTTAAAAATGAATTCAGAAAAGGTGCTTTATGCGAAGTTTTTAATATTTAAAAGCGTATGAGTGATTTATTTTCCCCGATCACGCTAAAATTCATATTTCATTTTTGAGCGATTTAAAAATACTTGTACTTTTTCGCTCGTTGTCACCATCACATCACGCGGTGTATAAACGCGAGGAATGAAATCGAAGTCTTAGCAGTTTTATAACTTACAAATATCCTGCGCAACGGATCACATTTTGTAAAACACACGAACAGAACGAGCTCGCCAAATTTTTTGCAAAAAAATAAGCGACTATGCGGGAATCGAAACCGCATATCCATTTTATCCACTGAGTAACCGTCACACCAACTATCTTGCACAGGAAAGGTCCTTCCACAGTCTCCCTTGTTCACAAATCATTGCAAACAGAAACCTGAAGTTCCCTCTCGGTTTCTCCATCGTGGAGAGGCGCGTGTCGCCTTGGCATGCTGTTGTTTTTCACGATGTGCTCTAGTCGGCCGCACTTGTACTGCACGACCAGATCCTCCAACCGGTGCATTTGCTTGGACGCGAGTGGGAGCGGTGACTTGTCGTACAGCCTCTCCAGATACGACAGAGTGTAGTTGATGGAGAACAGCACCTGAAAAAAACTGTTCTCTAGCAGGAAATCTCCAGCTAGATACCGTAACGCCCCAACCATTTTCTACTACATTCCCGTACCTTAACGCTCAACGTTCTAACTCGATCTACGTACAGGGTGATATGTTTGTTTGAATTTCCCGCAAAAAGGGCAGCTACGCAGTTACGCAATTACGGTAGGCGTAATTTACGAAAACTGCGTATGCGTATGATCTCCCATTCTGGCCGATATTGCTGACAAGAGGAGGTGCGTATTCGTCCCACCGCCTCCTCCTCTACCCAGCCATCTTCATCTCAGGAAGAAAGCGTGCGGCGATAGAGAAAGTTGAGAAGGGTCTCAAGAACGCGACGAGAGAGGATCTGCTGCCGTACCTCCAGCAGTCTATGCAAAGGCGAGAGAAGACGATATCAAGAAGCTGGGCGAATGGAGTGCACGAAAATATGCAAAGTTGGAGGATGTTCGCATCGCATAGGTCGGATCTCTGTCCTTCTCCGCTCTACGCAGAGTGAACAAGACGGCAGCGCTCACCTGGGGGATTTTAGGAGGAAGAGACAAAGGAGGACACCTTTCTTAAGGTTCACGTGAGGAACGTCAAGAACGATCAACTAGGAAAAGGACACGTCACTCGGGTAGCGCTGGAAAAGGATTCTCTCGGTGAAAAGATCTACCTTCGTCACAAAACTCGCTCACTCTGCCTCCCTTCTATTGCTCTGTTTAGATCCTTCAGCACAGGTAAAGTCCTCACTCCGTACACCATTCGCAAGGAACTCGCTCGCTCGTGCGTGTGTGGCGGTCGAAATTCGCAAGCTGACGCCTCACGAGCTCAGAGGTGAAGACGATGTCAATCAAGAAAGGAGCGTCACAGGAGCAAATGCGCAAGAGGGGAAGATGGAAGAGTGCTGGAGAAATGGCAACGTACCTGTGAGACTCCCTAGAAGGCCAGGGTGGGGCTCTTTCTCTCTAATTAGTAGCTACATATGTTAACTATTCTGGGGCCTTTTTCACCTTCTATTCATGTATCACATTGTTCAGCTTGTTTCTTGATCGGTTATATACATGAGTGAGTGCATCAGGGTTTTTCATGCAGCACATCAAATTCGGTGAATTAGCCGTGTGCTGATCAGTTATAGTTTTTTCCTTGCTCACATCTACGCATTTCACATGCATTTAGATGTTATAATGATGTACGTTTATGACTCGTGGCTCTTCATAGCACGGGCGTTCGTTGTGTATGTGTGTTTTCCCTCACGTCGGTTAGTAATAAAAGGCTTCCCTCTGTGTCCGGTAATTCAAACAGTTGTTATGGGGTAGCAGACGGGAACTTGTGACCGAAGGCGGAAACATAGCAGTATATTTGGTTACAAACTTTGGGTACGTGTCGAGCGCGAGCTGAGACGATCTGCACATTTTAAATGACACCATCAATTATTTTAATTTTGATCTACCTATAACCTAAATTTCGCTTTCCAATATTTGAATGCTTGCGTCTTTACTGTTCATCGTCTTTTCTAATTCTTTGTTTTCACTCGGACCCCTCTTTTCCTCTCTTCATCCCTTGTTAATATTCTTCCCTCTTGAACT
Organism: Allodiplogaster pararmata; assembly: GCA_964056735.1. Lineage (NCBI taxonomy): Eukaryota > Metazoa > Nematoda > Chromadorea > Rhabditida > Diplogasteridae > Allodiplogaster > Allodiplogaster pararmata. Next base: position 6,203,051 of record OZ057409.1, on the reverse strand, counting down.
TTTTTTGCATTCTCAAGTCTGCGAGTGTGTTCCCACGTCTTCACTTGAACTACAAATGCCTTTGAGGGCGCTAAAATCATAATAAGTACATACTTGCTTTTGCCATCAAGGCTACTCTTTGCTCTGTTATGATTCCCTCTGTTTTCTCAATCTCTTCATCTCTTTTTATCTCTCTCTATCTCTCCATATTTTCCTATCTGTCTTTATTTCTCTGAAACTTTTAATTTTTCTCTCTTTTTCTCTCTTTCTCTCTGTATTTCTTTTCCTTTCTCTTTGTCTCTAAAACCTCACACTTTCTATCCGCTCTCTTAGCGATTCTCCTTTTCTTGTTCCATCATTCACCCATTCCAATCTTGAGTGCCATATTGTTCGTTCCATCAAGAGCACTTTCTGCTTTCCGGTGCTGTTTTAGTGACCTCTTCTTGGCCATCTTAGACCCTTTTCATCCCCACTACAGTAGCTTCTCTGTCTCCATAACCTTCCTCTCTGTCTCACAAATCAGTAATCACTGCCTCTTTCTCTCTCTATCTCTTTCACTTTCTGTCTTTCTCTCTCTCTCTCTCTCTCTCTCTCTCTCTCTCTCTCTCTCTCTCTCTCTTTCTTTCTCTCTCGCTTTCTTTCTGCGTATTTCCATTAGAATCTCTTTATTAGTCCTTTTCTCTTCTTTGCATCTGATCTTCCTGTTATTCTGCGTCTGAGAGTTTTCTTTTTTAAAAACCGTACCCTTTCTAAGTTTTGAGGCGAAACTTTTGTTGGTGTTCAGCTAACCAACGAGTCTCACCAATCAGCTATAGTAATCAATAAACAACTTGATGAATACCTACATATTTACGACATACCAAGCAGCTATGTATGAACTGACCTGTTCACGGCTGACCGTCGCAATTGGATTGCACTGCTGCAAACAAAGAAAGGAAAAGGATAAATACACAGAAAGTATAGGATATCCCAACTTGGAAGGATGATATCAACGAAACCTCAAATGGCTTAATCGGTACAGCGTCCGCCTATCAGACTGGCGGCTGCTGGTTTACTTCTCTCTAGCTTTCACGTCAAAATGAATAACAGTTTGCTTTTACTTGTTTGTCATTTTTTCGATGTTCCCGGACTTGGAAATTAATCATAATTCATAACTCAGCACAAGATTATCTGCTTCATTAATGAAGCATTCTCCGAATTTGGTTTTTTTTACCAAAAAGTTTCACTCTACCGAATTTCTACAAAAATCTACATTGCTTTGACAACTTTTTCAAAGGTTTGTGGGTGATTCTTCGCAAATTATCTTTTGTTGGACAAAATATCGTTATGAATTGAATTGAAGTTGACTCTAGCAGGTGTCACTCACCTCATTTACGCTCTCTATAGACATCATTTTTTTGCCATCGAGAAGGGCCTTCTCCGCCAAGAAGAGATCCAGAATAGGCGTGGCGTGGTGGCGCAGCGTGACGTTTTCACTCAGCTGATAGAGCAGAAAGAGCAGCCACTCGGGCTTCTTACGCTCCCAGCCATCTCAATTCAATGGTTACCAGAGGGTTCAGTCATTCCCGGTAAGAGAGAGAGGGCTGGGTTTGATCCCGCCCAATGGACTAGCTTCTGTCAGTGTGGTAGTTCAATATGTTAACTCCAATGACATCTCTCTGCTCCACTTTGTAGAATTTTTCATACAGAGCTCTTTGTTTACGAAAATTTTTTTATCTAAGCAGAAAATAAACAGTGACTGGCTAAATAAGTAAAGCACTAGGCTCTCTGTCTGGCCATATTTCAAGTTGTGGGTACGGTTCCCATTCTACAACGGCAAAACAGTGGTTTTTGCTCTACACTTTATCACACGTTGACATGGCGAATCTACCTTCTTTACCATTTATATTTGACATTCTCGGGTCACTAATTTATATAATTTTTAAAAAGACATTCTCAGGTTTCAAATTTATGTAAATGTAATAAAAAATTTTAAACTCTTACATTAAGCATGAAGAATAGTGAGTTTGTTTACGAATCGTACCAGCTGTCCGTATGAAATTGATCACAAAACAAATAATAATGAAGATTATGAATACAGTTTGCGGATTCAGCCAAGGTCACACTCATCACACTGTATTTGCTAGTTTTTAAACGGAAAAAAATTTATTTGCGGTTTAAAAAAAAAGGGTAGCAGCCCGAAGCTCGATGGAGAATCATAACTTTGTAAATTCTTGTTTTGTGTCCATAATAAAATGAAAACATTGTTTGTGGTCCTCTTTTGCCTTACATTGGTCCTCTTTTGCCTTTCTAAGAGTCTTATTATATGAAGCAGTTGACCTTATTTGCGGAAGGTGAGTTTTCCCATTGCTTTGTTAGCAGACTGTCTCTCTCTCCCTCTCTCTCTTCTCTCTCTCTCTCTCTCTCTCTCTCTCTCTCTTTCTCTTTCTCTTTCTCTCTCTCTCTCTCTCTCTCTCTTTCACTCTGTCTCTCTTTATCTGTATACTCTTCTGTTTATATTCTCCCTATTTTGTTCTTACTCTCTATTTTGACCTCTCTCTTGTTCTTCTTGTCTTTATGATTCCCCCACAAAACAAACAACTGCTAGTTGGGTCAGTACATTGGTTCAACAAGGCTAATTATCATTCATCGAAGAGAGACAATGTAAACAACAAGACATTGACACTGACGGTGAGAATGTTTGGAAAGGAAGTTCGAGGTGCAGTCGAGCAACAACTTAGGCAAACAACTCATCTTTAGAGCATTTCTTGACAAACAATAACGAGCTATTGGAAATCTCTCATCTCAATGCACCGCTTCAAATTTAGACTTGTTCTAGGGATATACTGTTCCATGTGTCTTTAAAACTCTCTCGCAATGTTCTGACAGGAATCTGTTACTGAAAAAATATCCAACATACATTATACCAAAGGGGTAAAAATCTCTTAGGAGTTATAGAAAGTTACTACAGGGAAAGTCTCAGTGTGGAGATTCGGTGTGGTTTAGTAGAAGGTGTTCGAAAGTTTCGCTTTATTTACAGCATCATCAGCGATTTGCAACGACCCTCAAACTTGGGTAATTAAACCACACTGGTTCGACAAAGACTTTAAATGTGTGATTAATCTCCACCATGCGCGTCACTCAGCACTCACAATTCACAGTTTCTACAGTTCTGACTAATTAACTCATACTTTTGTAGCAGTAGGTTTGACTATCTTTTCACCCTTTTTCTTTCTCCTTCAAATATGTACCGTTTTAGAATATCTCAAGACTTTAAACAATAGAGACTCATCTTTAGAACTTCTTTTCGACATTTTGATTTTTTACAGTGTAAATGTTTTCGTACTAGTTATACATACTTAGATTCGAGGAATTTCACGGACTTTTTTTGAAAAATGGCACTCAGTGCCATGCTTTCAAGCTTCTTGATTAAAAGAAAAATTCGTGTGCGTTATCGAAAATTTTCGAAGAATTACAAGCTGTTTTATAATCATGGATCTAAATTCTAACTTATGACGGAGCTGTGAACGATGGAGGCTTTGTTCATGTTTCCATCCACCGATTCTTCTCTACCCTCAAACGCGGCTCGCACATTCGACATCACTGCAAGAAGATTCAATTGAACTTTTACTCGGACCAAAGATAGTCTACCGGGCGGGATCGAACCCAGCCATTTCCCCTGTCTTTGCCCGGGAGTGCGAGTGCGTAACCACTTACACCGCATGAAGAGTCAATGAGAGAAAAAGAACGAAGTGATAAATTCACCAAAAGACTGTTTGTTATCACCATCTCTAACATGGGAAATGAGAAGGAACAAAAAACAAATAAAACCAAAAAAGAATAATTCTTCCTTGATGATCAAGTCAAAACTCATTCAAGAACGATCAATCAACAAATAAAAATGCCCATCTATGAATGCTATTGTATATTAGATGACCATTTTTCGTGAGATGTTACACTTATATACCGTCAAACATATTATTACGAAACAACTGTTTCTTTTTTATGTTGAAAAACAATGGTATCTAATAGAATTCAGTCCTTTCTACAAAAATGCGTCGTTGAAAAAAAAAGATATTCTACTTCAGTCATTTTATAGATACCTTTAAAACCAAAAAAAAACATTTTTAGCATCGTATAGGCGACGGGTCTTGAAAATTTTCAAATTAAGTGACCTCAAGATCTTACATTTATAAAGGTCTATTTTCCTCTCACATGCGCGGATCATTAGTGAGCTTACAAAATATTGATCTGATAGCTAGGATCTTGAAAAAAGTTTCGATGCTTCAGCTCATGAAAATAGTTTCATCAGCTGCGGCCCTATGATATGAACGATGCCATGTCTTTAATCTCATTCTTCCGTCGGAGAAGCGTCAGAGGTCGCTTTTAAGCTCTTTTTTTAATGAGTGTTACTCAGCCATTTTTTCTTTCGACAACTTCAACACTGATTTCGCGAACTGTTCGAACTCGTGAGTTGGACTTCTCAAAAGATATTTGAAGGTTCTTCAGTAATTTCTTCAGTAAATTTTTGATTCATCTTTTTTTACTTTGTTCCAATTTCATAATTTCTAAACCACTCTTTGACAACTAAGTTATAGATAGCTTTGAATGAGTGGTCCTTTGGTTTTGAAGCTATCATCTACAGTACTCGGTTTCACGACATTTCGCACCATGACAACTCAAAACCCTAAAGATCACAATCGAAATATTTCCTTTTTTCATTGGACTTTGTGCTTAGGCTCAGGTAAAGGTTACGCTAAAGAGGCCGTACGGCTTATTACGAGATCGTATACAACGACCATCCACATAATAAGACATTGAAATTCTTTGTGAAATCCGGGTGCGAGTTGTCGCGGTGCGAAATGTCGTGATGCGAAAAGTCATGGAACCCCAGTACTCTCCCAATACTTGGAAGAATCAAAAAATATTTGAATATTGGCGGGTAATGTACATCTTAAAATATGTCCATAACTGTCTCCGGTGGTAATGATTGACATTAGCGGATCCTCATATTACTGACCTCTTCAATAGGAATAACTGACAATCATGGAGCCGCTGATACATCTCGGGTGTAAGATATGTTCGAACATTTTGCTTCCTCTTCAGATTCTTGCACCGAATCAGCTTTCGCATAGTCGATTCATTATGCAAGTCCACTTCGAAAGCCACCGCATCCGATCTCTCGTACGCTTCCTTCACTCGATCGGACACTATAAATCATGTCTCAAGAGCTGATTCATTGATTGGTCAGAGTTTCAAATCCCCTTTTTCTATGTTTGTTTTCTTTTCTAGCAAACGGATCAGATTTGGACGGAGGGGGGGAGGCATTATGGATGTGGCAAAAACATAAGGAGCGGTTGTTAACAACTAATTAAGGTGTAAAAGGTGTGGACAATTATGCACGTGTTTGAGCAGTAAAGAACAGGGAAAGGGGAGGAGGAAGGGGGGAGGTTGAAAAAGAGTGTAACAGGTGGCTGACGCTGCTCTTTCCACACCTTATGAAAAGCGCAGCCAATTGTCGTTATGACCACAAAAGCGTCGCCATAAATTTTTATATTCTTTCAAGTATTCTGAGCTTCTCTGAACTCAGATTCGATATCTTAACCATATTTTAGACCTTTTGGCTCGAGTCCACTTATTACAAAACCCTAGTTGAAAAGCGCGTTCGAATTTTGCATGATGGTAGTGCACGCTGACTAGTGTGCGGAGGGTCCGAAGTTCGACCCCATTGCAGGCGGATCCACATGAGAAAAAGTGTTAAGAAATTTTGGTAGTGCTTGCACGTATCTTATTCTTTCCTTTTTTGCTATACCTAAGCGTGACTCGCAATATAAACACCAGCAGGGACCAAGGGAGCCACTGGTTCTACCAGGTTATGTCTGTGTTTCATCTCAGGAGGGCGCGTACCGGGTCGCGGGTGGGAATGTGTGAGTACGAATGTTACCTTGTTGAAAGCAGGGTTTTTTCTTATTGTTGTCCTCTAAGCTGAACTATATGTACAAAAGGACAACGCTTGCCCGAGGGACAATTCGCTATTCACTCTTGGCCTCATTCATCTTTTCACACCCAATTGCCTGGCGTAACTTTTCTCTCCTCATTGAGTCCGGCCGAGTGGCTGGTCACCCAGTGACGCGAATCATTATCCTCTGGCCCTTCAGTTCCCGGAGGCAGGCAAGAGAGAGAGAAAAAGTAAAATCAGAGAGAGAGTGCGTTTAGATAGAAAGAAAGAGAAAGAGAGAAACCGAGGAAGAAACCGAGAGAGGAGAGAGAAAGAGGTTGAAAGTAGAGATCCAGAGAGAATTTAAAAGAAAGAGAAAAAGAGAGAAAGAAAGAAAATTAGAGAAAGAACGAAAAAAGAGAAAAAGAGAGAAAGAAAGAAAAATAGAGAAAGAACGAAAAAAGAGAGAGAGAGAGAAACACAGGTGGAGAAAGAGAGAGCTTGCAAGATAAGTATGTAAGAGCAGACACCAAGAATGCTCATAATATGTAGGACACCGCTTTAACTATTCGATTTGTTTTGGAAGTATTATTTTGAACAAGGCGGGAACTGCAGGAGACTTGAAGTCTCTCAGAACGGAGAATAGAAGGGTCTCAGGGTCTCTTCCCTATCAACCAGATCCCGTCTCGTTGCTCTCCCAATCTCTATTATCTCATTTTCTTATAATGTACGTACCAGCAACCATCTTCTACAACCCCGCGTTTTTACTTTCTTGTTCTAAACCAAAAACATGAACAGTACTAAAATCGGGAGAAAATTCTTAACTTCTAACGATTTATGTTTCTGCTCTAAACAACAAATATACACGTATACATATCGTAATTATGAATAATTCTGAAAACCCTTTTTTAAACCTGATATAGCTGCGCTTTATTTTCTTTATGAAAATATTGTCAACCATATTGAACATCGAAACGAAGTGCATAAAAATTTTCTTTGAAAAGAAAACCTTCGCTCCAAACTGCCGTGTAAGGGACGTGAATCGTTCCGAAGAGATAAGACTTAGACCGGCGTGTCGGTTCTTCAACTGACCATAGAAAGATGTTCCGATCCTGCTGATAAAACAGAAACTATTTAGTACTGCTAAGAAATGGGAAAGGAAAAATCAGAGCTGGGAATTGGAAAGATACTCAGTGATAGTTCATTCCTTCTTTTCGTTATTCTCTTTTATTCTCTCTCTCTCTCTCTCTCTCTCTCTCTCTCTCTCTCTCTCTTTCTCTCTCTTTCTTTCTTTCTTTCGCCCTGTTCATGAAAATAAATTTTGATTGCAAACCACGAACCATTTTTGAGCATGAACCAGTGACAGTTCTGAAATGGTAAGACAAGTAAACAACGAGAATCAAAGGGTGAGGAAGCATCTTCGACTCTGCTTAAATCTTAGGAGGATTTGGTAGAAAACAGTTAAGCAGGTAGAAGCATCCTCAGCACTGTTTGAATTTTGAGTAGGTAGGCTCAAAAAGCATCAACGAAAAACACCAAAAACGTTCGGAAAAACGAAAAACATGAAAATCAACGAAAAAATCGGAAAATAGAGAGAAAACACTCAGCCAAAGTCCGAACCAAAAAGTTTTATCAGGTTAGAACAGACGCAATAACATAATATCGTTGAAAGAGGATTTTGCCAAACTGGGTGATAAATGTAAATAGTCGCGAGGAGAACGCGTTTCGAGTTAAAATTGAGTATTAGAAAAAAAACTTTAATTTCGAGATTATCATTGGCTAAAAAAAGTCTCTGTGTGAATCAAGGATTGAGTTCATCTTAAAATTCAAGAAAGCGTCAAGAGGTGTGCTAAGCGAGAATTTTTCCGTTACATGAGTAGATTGCGTGCAATGAAAATCTTTTGAGGTGAAACAATTTTGGGTTCTTTTTTTCGCTTCACACCCATAATCGTTTCCTTCCTGGCTGTCGATCTTTTTGATATTTCCCTCTATATTTTTGATTTTTGCTTTTCATCTTTTCTCTGCCTTCTGCTCTCTCTCTCTCTCTCTCTCTCTCTCTCTCTCTCTCTCTCTCTCTCTCTCTCTCTCTCTTTCTTTCTTTCTTTCTCTCTCTCTTCTCTGAAAGTTTCTTGTTTTCTTCTGTATACAAATGTATCTCACCTTACTCTTCATCTCTTTCTCTAGCTTTTTCTCTTTCCGTCTCTTTCGCTTTCTCTCTTTTATCTTTCCTGCTTCTTTTTCCTGTTTTCGCGCAGAAACCTTAAACTCCAATGAAAAGCCTTCTGCCACTTTTAGATGCAATACACACTAGTTAGACAAAAAGATTTCGTAAACAATAATTCCCATAAACATTCAAAGCCTTCAAAAGGAATGAAATTTTTTGGCATACTTAGATTTGACGAAAACGGTGTAAAGAAAATGGTTTAGAACATCTAACACGTACAATTGTATACGTGAATGACCCAGAATAGAACACAATTCATTATCACTTTATTGGGAGGCGTAAAGAGAGAGAAAGTGAGAAAGACATAGCGAGAGAGAGAGAGAGAAAGAGAAAGAAAGACAGAAAGAAATAAAGGGAGATAGATAGAGAGAGAGAGAGACAGCTTCTAGGTACATAAAGAAACAGAAATAGTAGCTGCTCTTCCTACTGCTAAGGGAGAGGGGAGGGAGTGGTGGACATAGGAGGCGGAGTGCATACATGATTAGTAGACGAATCAGAGGCTTGCGCATGTCTGACCCAACTGAGTGCACCGTAACACTCTTGATTGCGGCAGAAGAAGCGTCAGTTTCAAGCACTCTTGACGAATTAGTTTCCACAGTTTCAGTTTCTCTCTAAGTTTATTATAAGTATCTTCAAATGATGGGAAATGAGCGCTTTCGAACAAGTCTAGCTTTTAAAATTTTAATGACATCTTGAAAAAAGCCGTCAGTTGTTCAAACTAAGTCCTAAGGTGGCAATTCCAAATTACTAAAAAAATACTCGGATTATTTTGGGAAAATTGCTGATAACGCAAGGCCTTTGTAAATATTTAAAACGCTCGACTTTGCGTAGTTTTTTCGTTTTTCTCTTCAGAGACGTCAGAGTACATTTAGAGTGATTAGTTCAAGCTTCTGTTAAGGGCCAGAGATTCTTGATTGTCTTCGCAAGTTCATATACCTTTGTCTAAATGAGTTGATAGTAAGTTTTAGCTCGGGATCATGCACTTGCTAAAGTGCAGGTTTTTGAATGAGAACCGCACCCGCAGTGCATAAGAACGAGGCCGGGAATTCAAACACATAGAAGATGATCAAACCCCCAGAGTATGGTTCTGGAAAAAGAGAAGCTGGATGGTGTCTGGACTCGAGAAATGTAAAACTTCGGCGTTTATATATGCTTAAAATTTTAAACGTAAAGGGTGCGGCGGAAATATGGAAGCATGGAAATAAACCGTTCATCTCAGTCAAAACGGGAGCAAGCAACATTTTTTGAGCAAGAAGTTTATTGAAAATTTTTTCAACAAGATATGTAAAAGATTAGGGATACCATCTCCTTTTGCCTTGAGAGCGGCCTTCAAACGCTTGGGGTATGCCACCGCGGCGTGCAGGTAGTGGTTGTCCATCTCGGCCCACGCTTTTTGAAGCCCTGAGTGAGTCCAAATTTGAATGAGCTGTCAAGCAGGCCTTCTTTTCCAGTTCTGCCAATTTGGAATAGTCGAGAGGATTTAGATCCGGACTGTAAAGCGGTCATTCCAAGGTCGAAATGAAGTCGGTCACACTGTTTCGAAGCCAGTAGTCTTCGCCTTGCTAGCAGGTGCGGAATCCTGTTGAAATATCCACAGGATGACTTGAATTCCTACTCTCTTGTTTGTTGTGATATTTCATTAGCCTTTCTGATTATTGGATTTGACCTACCATTGATGGCCCACAAATCTCATGCGTGGCTAAAAGTCATTTGGTTACGTGAAATAGCATATGTGGTTAAGTTCACTTGGTCCCTATGCTATTGTGTTCACAAGAAAATTGTCTCGGTAAAAAAATTTAAATATTTTTTCTGGAGTTTTCTAGAACTTTCTTAAGTAAAGGTATATGAAGTTCTATCTTTCAATTTTTTTCTTTTCTTTTTCATTCTATTAGTTTTTCAAATGGCTGAACGTTGCGAGCTCGACAAACTGAACTACAGGCGCCTCTTCCCTTCTGCTTCAATCTGGACATGTCAGGCATACGGGCAAGTATGCCTCAGTGAACGACAGTGTCAGGATTGGGTCAGTCAGTTCAAGCAAGGCGAGCACACGCTGGAAGACATGGACCGTCAAGGACGGTCTCACCACCTCGATCTTGAGGATCTTCGATCCTTTGTCGAAGCTGATCTCAAACGAATTTGCTACGAGGTTGCAGAGCACTTCGCGGTCTCTCCCACCACCACCGAGAACAGTCTTTACGAGCTCGGTGAATTAAGCAAGCTCGGGCGATGGCTGCCACACGACATGAGCTCACTCGACATGAACCCACGAGTCGCGGCCGCCTCAAAACTTCTCTCCTACAAAAGAAGAGACGAGTCGCTGGACACATTGTTGACTGGAAACGAGAAGTGAGTGACCTACTGTAATGTTACGCGCAAGCACCAGTGGCTCAGCAAGGGCGAGCAGCCAGAAGCTATTTCAAAACCCGGACTGCACCCGACGAAGGTGATGATGTGTGTTTGGTGGAACTCATGAAGTGTCGTCTACTGGGAGCTGCTACCTAACGGCATGACTGTTAAAGTAGATGACTAATGTGCACAACTCGATAGGGTGCAGCAAGGTATGGTGGCTAAAGGCGAAGAGAGTGCCAAGATTCGATTACTACATGACGGTGCGCGACCACACATCGCAAAAAAAAAAGATTCAGGAGCTGTTCGAGCTGGGATGGGAGTTTATGCCTCACCCATCGTACTCGCCCGACATGGCACATTTTGATTACTACTTATTCCGGTCCATGCAGAACCTTTTTTTCGAGAACGAAAGTGAAGCATCAACTGGTTGCACGACTTCTTCGACTCGCTCTCTCCGTCGTTCTACAGCAAGAACTTCAACGATCTGCTTACGAGATGGCAACACATACTCAACCAAGATGGATCAAACTTTGTCAATTGAGGTTTTTGTTTGACTTTTTTAAATAATAAAATGATTAAAAAACTGCGGTTTTTTTCTTGCGCAACCAATATTTTAACTAATCTTGGTGAATAAAAATAAATAATTCAAGAGCAGTAGAAACTTCCCGATGAAGTATTCAGCGAAGTGTTCTACATTTAAAAGTAATATCTCTCGTTCTTTTTCTCTCGAACTTCAAAGCTCTAACAGCCCTTTTCACTCTAGTTTTCAGTAATTTCTATTTTAAATTCATTGCTACTCAATTATATATATATATTTTTTTTTTTTAAAAAGACTTTTCATTTATGCATAGGTTCGAGGACGAACCTAAAGTTAAAAAAATTAGAAGTGTTTATCTTTTCGTTGTTGTATGGGCCTTAAAATGTGCCTTATATTTTGCGTGTATAGCTCAGTAAGTAAGAGCATCGCCCGGAAAGCGAAGGTCGCGGATTCGGTTCCCGTCACACCACACGATTTTTGCACAATTTTTTGCGAACAATCCGCTCTTCTGCTCGGTATAAAAGTCCATTGCTTGAGATCAACGAGGAGTAGAAAATACTCTTATTCACATCGTGAAATATACATTTCTTTCAAGGTTCGTGAATCTACATCACTTTCTAGTCCATGTTAGACAGTAACTTACTTCATGCGGATTTCTATATCACGGATCACTAAATATCCGTCCTCTTGACGAGTGATCGAGGAGAGATTGATTGATTATGTGACCCTTCCTAAGAAACATTGTTTCAAATATTGTATTGCAGGTCACACCTTTCAATGGGTTGGATCGAATCTTTACCTCAAACTTGGGTAATTAAACCGACGTCTAACACAAACACTTTTATTCGTACCGATCAAGCGTCATATAATGTATCGAGAGCTTGCAGCTACGATTAGCTGTGAAAATACATTATTCTAGGCAACAAATGGTTAATAAGAAAAAAATAGTTCTGAGAAAGTGAATAAACTTGTTTTAAGGTTCGTCATGTGATATACATATATTTATGTATCTCTTTACTGATTATGTGACGCTTCCTGAGAAGCACCGTTCCAAAATTTGTGGTACAGGCCACACCTTTCAATGGGCCGGATCGAATCTTTACCTCAGACCTTGGTAATTAAACCGACTTTAAGAACTTTATTGCACAGTGCGAGTAGCTTATTCACATAAATAAGATATTGATCACAATTGAAAAAATTACACAGGCATTTCACTTTCTCAATGAAGAACGAAGAAAAGTTAGGGTTTGAGAAAAAAAAGAATATATTTCACAGTAGAAAGTGCTTGGAAGTTTTTATTTTAAATTTGATATTTTAGACAATTAAAAATGTTACAAAGAAAATGCTACTAAAAAGTCTTGAAATTATGAAATGACAAATACGTGAATTATTCACAGAAAAAAGAATGCAACGCAATAAATCACAAATAACTTTTCATCTGCTCTCTGAACAAGCTGACAGTAGGACATTCCCTGACCCCTGACCTCATTAGGTATGGCGTTCCAATTCTCAACTACCGTTGATGATAATATATCAGAATGCACAGCTAATCGTGTTAAGGGTTTGATGAGTACATTTGGGTTAGATGTAGTACTATAGTTATAGCTATTGAAATAAAATATGGAGAATGGTTCATTTGAAGTAAGTTTGTTGAGAATACTGAACGTCGCTAGTAAGTCTGCAGCCTTTTGCCGTAAATGCAGCTTCGGAAGGTTCAAGAGCAGCAGTCATTCTTCATAACTCAACAGTATACCGGCTCTCCTGCACACTTGTTTCGTGAAATGTCGTTTAACTTGTTAAATCATTTCTATGTCCTTTTTCAAGTGAGGAGATCACAAGACGGAACAGTGTTCAATTATAGGTCGAACGCATGTCGTGAACACTTGCTTATACAGCCTGATATCTTTGGACTTGAAGGTCCTTAAAATATACTCGCACCTCATGTTAGCCTTACGGCACATATCCTGGATATGTTGCGAATAGTCCAGAGTGTTAGAGTACACAATACCTAAATCTCGTATACAGTCTGATTCGCTGAGAGCTTTCCCATTTAGAAAAATCTACCTCTGGGTGATTCTTCCCAACGCCTAACGACTGTTTTAGATTCGGATATTGTTATTCCCCATTTAGTTGCCCACTCAGCTACAAAATCGAGTCCTTCTTTCAAACTTTTCACATCGTTAGTAGTGGTTAATTTAACGTCATCGGCATACATGGTCACGCTGCATCCTTTAGGTGAAGCTTCTGGTAAGTCATTAATGTACAGAAGGAAAAGGTAAGACCCAACGCAGCTCCCTTGAGGAAATCCAGACGGAGTTGCATAGGAATAGGATCGCGCTTCCCCTACCTGTAAAAAAGCTTTTCACGAAATCTAAAAGACAACCGGATATTCCAGATCGGGCGAGCTTCTGTATGTGCTTGTAATCGAAAGGAATTATGTGATTGCTCGTGAAAGGAACCGAAACGAATAAAGTATGTGGATTGTGGTTGTAAAGTTCGTAAGGCTGTGTGTTCAGATAAAGAAGGCCAAAAGCAATGGTTCTTCAAAAATGCTCAATGATGCCTGCCACGACTAACTTTACTGATTTATCAGCAATCTTAATAACTTGCAACAAACCTTACTAACAAACCTTACTAAATACTAAATACTACAACCTAAGAAAAAACAACAAACGTCTCCTTGTAGCAGACCTGCGCAGCGATTCGGGTGGTGGAGCGCGAGCGTGGGTGAGAGAGGCGATGTTGTGGTGCGCGAGCCAACCAAAAACTATATCTAAACTCCTAATTTAGGCCAAAACATATCAAATATAAATAGGAACTTCTAGAATAGTAAACGTCGAAAAGGTCGACATGACTAAACATCACCCCGAACGCACTAAAAGAGGTAGCGTAGCTACACTATATGAGTAGAGTAAGTGGAACTGCATTAAAGGCTCGTGTGAAGTCTATGAGAGTACAGCTGATGAAGCTCTTTCGATCCAGTTGTACATGCAAATTAGTAAGAGACTTGAGAAGACAAAGCTCGCATGAATGTCTTAGCCTGAAACCAAATTGGAAGGAACTGATTAGATCGTGCTCTTAGAGATATTTGAACACCTCATCGCAAATTATGCGTTCCATAACTATGGATATGGAAGGAGTTAGACTTATGGGCAATAGTTATAGCTTATTCTTGTTATGAGTTATGGGCTAGACTTATTGGCTAACAGCTATAGTTCCTGAAGTCAGTGCACTTTCCTTTCCTTCTGAGAACCGGCGTGACGATGAAAACCGGCTTGACGCCATATTTGTGGACATTTACCGTTAAGCAGACACTTATCAAAAACTATTGCTTTACAAACATTGATTCGAGCATTATAGTTCAGAATTTTCATAATTTTGTTGGACGACTTCATATCCATGATATTCAATAAGTTTCTCCATAGGCAGCGCTATATCTTATGAGCATTCGTTTATAGATCGTTCCGTTCCTGTTCGAGCTTCGATGAAAAATCAATACAATTTTTCATTTGTGGCCATCTACGCCAAATTAGCAACTCCCAGCACTCATTCAGAAATCAAAATGTTAGCCTTATCATCGTACATACATATATGTCTGATGATTATCAATCAAAAAGTCAAGTCCTCATTGTTTGAGTCTTTCAGTAAGCAAGAAAGCTAAATCGATTCCTTCCTACCTGAGTTCTGGCCCAAGTCAGAACGGTTTGCGGAGTGATGAACTTGAGAAGGTCTTCATTGTAGAGACTCATGGTAGTTTCAAGAATTGCCAACTTAGCAGAAGTTAATATGAAGTCGTCGATCGAGTTGATCGAGCCTCAAATAGGAAATTCTCAACCTTTTCGTTTACAATGATATGATCATAATTTCTGTTCTTGATACTTTCATATTTTTTTCTCTTCTTAATTGTGAATTCTGCAGTTATGCTCTATTCACGACGTTTTTGCTTAATGAGCATGCATGACAAAGAGAGCAAGGTAATTGACCCTTTCATAAAGCACTATCGCGTGGAATAGAAACGTGGAAATGTGTCACCGTGGTGTTATGGTAATGCGCTTGCTTCCGTATTGAAAACAGATGGTTGAGTTCGAACCCGCCCGGAGCACTTTCTCTTTTCCGTGCGATGGTTCAATCACTTGTCGTATTAACCAGGCGTCACTTATTTTAAACTGTGTAACTGTATATTTTAAAGAGTTGTCAATAGTCAATAACATTACTTCATCGTGTCAGACTCAAATAATATTCAGATTGCCACGAGAACAAGCAAATATAGCTTCTTTATCGTTGAAATATACTCACCCGGATAGCCGGAAAAGGTGTAAGTGGATCCAGGAGCGTGTGGCAATTTGAATCGATATCTCTTCTGCAGTACGTATCCCATGTGATATGCGAAAAGAGCAGGTCCGAGTTGTCATCGGTAACCTGTAGAAAAGCTCTTCAAGTCAATGGCTCTTCATTCACCGTTAACGTGAGTATTTATAAATCGTTTGGACTGAATTTGATGAGGTTGGAATTTGTGGACTCTTTAAATCTTTCATTTTTCATCACTCAACACATGAATTAATTAGGTTGTTGTACTTTTTCTCTCTTTCTCTCTCGAAATAACATATGAAATGTTGAAAACACTCATTTTTTAAAACATACTAATTATGCTTTGTACAGTATTAGCGAGGATCTTTGAAACAGAAACTAATTTGATCGATCCAGTCGATGTTTTCAATCAATATTTTCATTCACCTTTACCAGGGCTGAGCAGTGGCCCTTGCCTTTGAGTGTATCTATAGCTCGTCTCGGTCTTTTCAACTTCATTTCAAGTTCTTCAAGCTCCCCTGGGATTTGAAGCTGACTGCAACCTTGAGAGTGTGATCTTTTGATTTCAGACAAGACCTAAATTCAGTTTAAATGAGTTTATAAATCACGAAGCATGCAGAAAAAGCATGGAAAAAATTGATCTTTAAGAATTGCCGTCATTTTGAAAAAAACTTCATAATGAAGAAAAATAACAATCTAAAAAAACGTGGAATATTAAAGAAAGAGATTCTGAAATTATTCACGAATAGCAACGCTTCAAACCGAAACTAGTTGTTTAAAAGCTGTAGAAAGTTTTTTTTAATTCGATCACAGAGAGTATGTATGAATACTGACTAAACAGGATGGATGACGATGGCACTGTCATCAAGATGACCATTCAAGTCATCTTCGAACCCGTTGATCATCCCCAGCACTTGATTCAGAGACACGTTCACCTTTGATGATCAGAAATAGAATTCTGCGACAGTACTCTTCTATTTCCTTACAGTATCCATCCGCTGTGCTTTCGATGTACACGTTGATGAATCATTTCATTGAACATTTCTCAAGGCGAAACATCTCGGTCTAACATTAGTTTCATCAAATAAAAGACTGCAACTATTGACTGCGTTATAGACTTACTCTAAGGAAACCCTCCCGAATTGATGATTTAGCCAGACCTCTTACTCTTTAAAAACCGGAACTGTTTCCAACGTTGAACCTAAAAAAGGTATCGAGAAAAAGAATACCAACATGTCTCAAGTATGGATCTTTCGGATTTCTCTCGATTTCTTTTCTCATGAAAATCAAGTTCTTCAGAAGAAAATGGGCGAGTCGTTCACAGTACTCTTCTATACCCTTACAGTATCCATCGGCAGTATTTTTGATGTGCATTTCGATGATATCACGAGTAGCCTGACCTGGGATATAGAAAACATCTGCTTCAATGATTTTATGGACTCCAAGCAGAATTTGTGATTACATGATGATCAAAACTAATAGATAAAGCCATGCTGAACGATCAGCTAAAACTAGTTTTGACGCTTTTTGCAATTCTTTCTGAATATTAATTTTTTTAATCGTAGAATATCTTCGTACTAGAATGATATTTCAAGCACTGCTGTTTTATTTGTCAAGCCATCGAATGTGTTTGAGTTAAAAGCAAAAAATTGTGACTTTGGCAAGGGCTTCATAATCTCTCCATTACTTCTACTATGTCACAAGTTACAAGTTTGACTAAACTTGGCATAAACCTTTTCACTTCGGAACACAAGGAATTAGATTTTTAAAGTTTATAAAATACTTTGAAAAAGAAAAATTGAGCAACATGCGATAACACAAATTTTCTGCTCTTAGAATGCTGTTCTTACACGATAAAATTTTCAATTTTCAATTTTCAATTTTCAATGGCCTGCGCGCTACTATGTGTTTTAGAGTTGTAACATCCCACAAAATTTTCTCTTAAGGCTCACCGCTTTTGAAATGAAAAAATTTTAAACAATAAATCCTCCAATTAAAAAAACTCGCGTTATTAACATGAAACCCCTTTCGTGTCCATGTTGAGTGAAGTTGAAGCATAGCTCACCTTCGACGAAACCCATTGCATATCCTTGTTTGTAGTCGGTGATATTTTCATCGGCAACTTCTACCTCCAGAATTCCCCACCTGAAAAAAAAGAGCGATTGACACAGGTTAAAAAAAATCTTCAAATATTCAAGAACATTATAAGTGGTTTGGAAAGCAAACGAAGACGAGAATATATTTGATAGTTAACGAATCATTGCATTACTTGCCTTGAATTGGAAATTTCAGAATAGAAGATCTGGCAACAAAAAATTCCAATTTTTCTACCAATGATTCAAGGATGTCATATATAAAAACCTAAGATGTGAATTAGGTAAAACCATTGCTCAACTTTTTTTTTAAATTTAAAAGTACCGCAGATTTCTCACCCAGTCTCATTGATCTTGTTCTCGAATTTGGCCCTGGCGACGTCTCTAACGCAGTTCGTGTTGGGATCGTGTAGGTCGGGGTTTTTGTAGTGATATAACTTGCCGCTTTTTGTTGAGCACAGTATATACTTTGAAAAAAATTATGACTCACAAGTATAAGTCATAGGGATCAACAAAGTAATGGGAAATCACATCGTACCTATGGGAATATTTATAACCTTGCATGCAATTACAAAATTATCCACATATTCATGTAGTCATTCACTTAAAACTCGGTAAAAGTTTTTCTTTTTGAATGGTGAACTTAATTCCGATGTAAGCTGAAGAATGAATAGTGTGTATGTATTCAATGCGCTCTATGTGCTATTTTTTTCAAGTTTGACTGAAATTAAAAAAATTGTTAATAGATAGAACAAAAAGAAATATAAAGTTCTACCGCGACATTAATCTCTCAAAAAAAGTTGAGTGATCGACGATGTATCTGTAAAGATGACATCATTGCTCGATGAATGAGATCATCGAGTCAGTGTTAATACAACTGAAATTTTTCACGATGAGATCAGAGATCAGAATGAGATCATGGCTCTCGAACTTTTTAGGCAAAAAAATGTTGGATCAGTGAGGTATGAGATGATCTTGCGAGAGCACGCGAAATAACATCTTAAAGTACGAGAAAATGAGATTTCACATGTCGTCTTGCTCTCCAAATGAATCTTGAAATACTAACTAATCGCAATCTAATTTGTTTCCGTACTTAAAAATCATTTCACTTTTTTGTTGAACATTTCATTAAAATTTTTGTTTTTTTGTTGTATTCTCGACACTTCGTACCGCGACATTTCGTACCCCGAAACTTTGTACCCAACATTTTTTCTTCTTGTTACCACTTTTTTTCTTCCAAAATTTTTCAAAATTTTCGCCTAATTTGAATGACATGAGGTCATCGCACCGATGATCTCATCGTTCAGAGATTAATGTCGCGGCTAGTTTTTTGTGTTTGTCGTGAATTTCTATAACGAATATTCAGATATTAAATAAGGTTATCCCTCAGAAATTTTATTTGAAATCTAAAACATATAACTTGAGGTACAGCTAAAAAAGTTCTAAGTAATAACCTTCTTCGCGCTTGATCCTGCCTCGTGGCAGAGTTCGCGCTCCCCCTGACATGCGGGCCAGACCTACCCTGGTAGAACCAGTGGCTACACCTAGGGTTACTGCTAGTGTGTGAAGCAGCAGTGGGGAGAGTCAGATTTTGTCAAAGCACTACCAACATTTCTTAATCCCCTTGTTTTGGTTTGATCTGTCCGGGTTGGGAGTCGCACTCGGGACTCTTCGCACAATAGTCGAACATAATACCATTGTTCTGTCATTATTATGCCATGCCCAGACTGAAAAAAAAGTTCTAACATCTCTTTGAATGTGGAAGAGATGTGTGACTGGAAGCGAGCAGTCCAGATGCCAACAGACAGAAGTAAGAGAGGTGCGCTCGCATTTCCACGGAGCCCTCGAGGTTTGGATCGACAATGAAAAACGCGACCTTGTCACCCTATCTGAACGGTAGATTTTCTCATTCACTCGATAACGCCAACGAACACCATTTGATTAACATGACCCGGCTGGAGTGGGACTGAAGTGCTGCATGCCTCTATACATCGAACAAAGCTAATTTATTGGAACGGAACTGAATTCGAGTTTATTCGATAAATATTTCATCATCATAAACTTCGCCAACTTGAAAATCTAATGAGGTTCAGCATAACGGCGTCCGAATTTCCGATTGATTTAACTTGTTGGAAAACTCAGAGTAGTAGATTAATGGTCAGTCTATGTAGTGTTACACATTCGAAAACAACCTTTAGATCCGACCCTCTTCTTGACACTTGTAACTCCTTATTACTCTATCATGACTACATATAGCGGGGTATGCCCAAACAGCGGAGAAAAAATTAGAAATGCCGGAACGAGGAAAGTAGAGTTGCAAGAGAAAGATGAGAGTACAGAAAAGGTACCATATTTCGGAACGCTCTGGAAAGCACAGGCAGAGTTCAACGGGGTCAAATGCAAAGTGGTGATATACACTGGAGCAGAGTCGACGGTCATCCCGAGAAAGATAATGGAAAATATAGTGAGAAGAGGAGAGAAACTTG
Source organism: Allodiplogaster pararmata (assembly GCA_964056735.1). NCBI lineage: Eukaryota > Metazoa > Nematoda > Chromadorea > Rhabditida > Diplogasteridae > Allodiplogaster > Allodiplogaster pararmata. Next base: position 6,183,157 of record OZ057409.1, on the reverse strand, counting down.
AATGGCAGGAAGCGCGAGAGACAATGAACGATGCAATAGGCAGACCTATGTATAGAGATAGTAGGTAAGACAGAGTTTTCGTTCAAAATGTCGGTCAAATGAACAGAACAATCGATGATTGGTGTGTTTGTGGTGGAGGCGTGATCCACTTTGCTCCGTTCCACTTTGCCCCATTCCAATTTGCTCCGTTCCACTTTGCTCCGTTCCACTTTGCTCTGTTCCACTTTGCTCCGTTCCACTTTGCTCCGTTTCCACTTTGCTCCGTTTCCACTTTGCTCCGTGTTGTGTGCAAGAATGATCTGCCTCTCGCGCGCGATGCGTATCGCGTAAGAGAGCGAGACTAAGAATTAGGATTGGCTGGATTTAACTATATTGATATTGGACTCTACACAACTTGAACTATATTGTATCATCTCTGAAATCGTTGGACTACAAGAACAAGGTACATAACAGTGGCGATCAGGATTCTGGAAGGAGGACTTCGAAGAGGATTTGGAGGAGGACTTCAAATTTGAAAGAGAGGCAAACGCGCAGAGCTAAAGGTTGCTCTGTGGTCAGTTCCTCATTGAGAGAGGCAAACGAGCAGAGCTAAAGGTTGCTCTGTGGTCAGTTCCTCATTGAAAGAAGCAAACGCGCAAAGCTAAAGGTTGCTTTGTGGTCAGTCCCTCGTTCGAAGTTCTTCTACTTGTAATCGTACAAGTCGAACTCAAGAGGCCAGAGAAAGAGCAATAAAGTAAAGAAATGGGCAAAGGTGTCCAACACATTTTGCTGGCAATGCAAATGCAACAAGAGCAACATGCGAAGCAACAACAAGAGCAGAGCGCCCTCGTCAATGCCCTGCTAGAAAGACTTGCAATGAGAGAAAAAAGGGCCACAAGAGCACGATGTGCAAGAATAAGCCAAAAGAGAAAAGAAGCAAGCAGTCAATGAATTCCATCAGAGTGATGAAAGTGAAGTCAGAAGATTTTGAGATAGAAATGCAGATGAATGGGAAAGCCGTTAGACTACAGGTTGATACGGGAGCAGATCTGACATTCATCTCGAAGGAAATCGGGAAGGACATTGGAGAACCGGAGTGTTCACTTTCGGATTGCAAACCAATTTGCGCAAATGGAACGCCACTAATGATTGTAGGAAAGTTCAAGGCAAACTTGGAAGTCAATGGAAAATGCGCACAAGGGTACGTTCACGTTACCACAGCGCCACTCAGACTCCTCGGAAAAGACTTCATTTCACAACTGGAAGTTCTGAAGATGAATTGGACTAGAGACGCAACTTCGAATGTATGGAAAGTCATGAAGAAGGAGCCGCAGTCTTTTAATTGAATTGTTTTATCACACAATGTATGATAGAGTATAATAGGGGTTTTGAGAAGATGAAATCTTATGAGGAGTGAGGGTTGCAGAGGCTTCAGGCGACAATATAAGATGGTATTTTTAAAACAACTGAGGTCTGTTGGGCGTCGTTATAAAGCGGCCATTCGAGTAGGATGAAGAAGAAAAACATTACGGCAGGGTTTATTTATCGACGTTACATTGCAGCCGTTCCGGGGGAAAGAGAAGAGCAAAATCAGTACTAAAGAGTATGAAGAGTGGATAAAGAAGGAATATCCGGTAATAGTTGAAGAAGGACTGGGCCTTTGCACAAAGGTAAAGGCAACGTTAAAGCTCAAAGAAGGAGCTCAGCCAGTCTTCAGGAATAAAAGACCGGTACCCCTCGCCAGCATAACTAAAGTGGAAAAGGAACTGGACAGGCTAGAAAAATTGAATGTCATCAGGAAGGTCGACACAGCCAAATGGGCTGCCCCCATTATAGTGGTGGAGAAAGCGAATGGAAGCACAAGGCTCTGTGCCGATTTTTCCACCGGGTTGAACGATGCGATAGAGCTTCATGCTCATCCACTACCTCTGCCGGAAACGATATTCGCTGGGCTGAACGGTGGCAAACTTTTTAGTCAGATTGACTTTGCCGATGCTTACCTGCAAGTTGAGCTTGATGAAAAAGCGAAGGAAATGTGCGGCATCAACACGCACAAAGGACTTTACCGGTACGAAAGGTTACCATTCGGAGTGAAGTCGGCCCCAGGAATCTTCCAACAAGTGATGGATACAATGTTGGCAGGAAGTGAAGGTGCCGTGGCCTACTTGGACGACCTCATAATAATGGGGAAGACAAAGAAAGAACACGATGATAACTTAAGGGGAGTATTAAGTCGGATCTCTAATTTCGGATTCAAGCTGAAGCTGGAGAAGTGCAAGTTCGGCAGTACAAGCATCAAGTATCTCGGGTTCATTGTGGTTAAAGATGACAGGAAACCGGATCCGAACAAAATCGATGCGATTCGATTGATGCCCGCACCTACAGGTAGCTACCCTGAGGTCGTTCCTCGGAATGGTGACGTATTACGGACAGTTCATAGCCGGATTGCATGAACTGAGAGCACCACTAGACAATTTGTTGAGGAAAGACGTGGAGTGGACGTGGTCTGAGACATGTCAGAACGCGTTCAAGAAGATCCTCGAAGTTCTAGAAACAGATTTGAGTCTGGTCCATTACGACCCAAGTAAAGAGATTTTCGTGGCTGCTGATGCCAGCGGTCAAGGAATCGGTGCAGTTTTGATGCACAGAGCGTCTAATGGAGCAATGAAGGCCATTTTCCATGCTTCAAGAGCATTGAAACCAGCGGAGCGGAACTATGGGCAAATTGACAAGGAAGGTCTAGCATTGATCTTTGCCGTAAAGAAGTTCCACCGGTTCATATATGGACGGCGATTTACCCTACAAACCGACCATAAGCCACTCTTGGCAATTTTCGGTTCCAAGACAGGAGTACCCGTCCATACGGCGAATAGGCTTCAGAGATGGGCAACGATGCTAGTCGCGTATGACTTTCGGATTGAGTTTGTGAGCACGAACAGTTTTGGATACGCGGATGCGCTTTCGAGATTGATCGCAAATTGTCCGTCCCCAGATGAAGACGTAGTCATCGCGAGCATTCAGGTCGATGAAGACGTCATGAGCTTGTTCAAGCGTGACATAAGAGCCCTACCATTGACAGCTGAAGATGTACGTCGAGAAACTCAGAAGGATATTACCCTGACAAAGGTCATGACATGGCACAAGAAAGACGCATGGCCCAAGAAAGTTTCCAAGGACATTTTACCTCTCTACAGAAGAAGAGACACTTTTTCAATAGTGGGAGAGTGCCTGATGTCGGCTGAAAGGGTTGTGATACCAGTCACACTTCAAAAACTGGTTTTGAAAGAGCTGCATGCAGGACATCCAGGAATGGTGAGAATGAAAGCAATGGCAAGAAGCATTTGTTATTGGAATGGTATCGACGGTGATATTGAGGGAGTTGTGAAAAGTTGCGAAAGATGCGCGAACAGCTCGAAGAATCCCGTTAAAGTTCCATTGGAACCTTGGCCAAAGGCAACCAGATCCTGGCAAAGAGTCCATCTGGATTATGCAGGACCAATCGATGGAGAAAGTTATCTCATAATGGTAGATGCTTTCAGCAAATGGCCAGAAATTCTATCAACGAACAGCATGACGGCTACCGCTACGGTACGCGCGTTGGAATCCTGTGTTGCTCGGTATGGGCTTCCTGAAGTAGTCGTGACAGACAATGGAACGCAATTCACATCGGCGTTGTTCAAAAACTATTGTGTGAGAAATGGTGTCAGACATATTACAAGCCCACCGTATCATCCACAGTCGAACGGACAAGCAGAAAGGTTCGTAGATACATTCAAAAGAAGTTTGATCAAGATGAAAAGAGAAATGCCCACAGCGGAAATCTTGCACTCTTTCTTGTTTCACTACAGAAAGAACCCGAATGGCCAATGCGAGGAAGGGAAAAGCCCTGCGCAGCTGTTCATCGGAAGACAGATAAGAGGAAGAGTTGATTTGCTGAAGCCTTGTCAAAATTCTCAGGAAGTTTACACGCGCATGCTCAATTAACTAAGGCGACTAGATTCATAAATGAATTCTGTGATAAATGGCAGCTCTCAATTGCCACACACAAATGTAATTCATTCATTCATTCTTTATTCCAAGCATGTAGGTATTCAAGACAAAAGCAAATTACATACATATAAACAGAGGTATGCATGGACTACATTACACATAAAGCTTAGTGGCGGTGTGTAAAGGGGAAAAAAGGGGGCTGTGATAATGATGAAAAATAACAAGTCTTAATTAAGTATCAGAAACAAGACTAACTGGCACAATCACATTCACAGGCAACGAAAGAAGTTGCTTTCTAAATTTAAGGCTTCTAGCTTCGTTGATAACATCAAATGGAAGAGAGTTCCAAACAGACATTTGACGGGAAACACATGTCGATAAAGAGGTCTTATTGATGCGGTGAGGAGGAATAAGTCTTAGAGGATGCGAATGCCGAGTGAAACGCTGAACAGCCGAGATTTCGTGTAAATTATCAGTGTCTATGTCTAAGCTGTTATGTAAACATTTATGAATAAAAAGTAGATCAGAGATAGCACGACGGTACTCGAGGCTCTGAAGGCCTAGCATTGAAAGCCTCTGGGAATACGGAAGCTTAGGGTGACGGACTCTTCCTAGTACTCTCCTCGTGAAAGAGCGTTGGACTTTCTCAACCAACTTAACAAGGCCCGAGGAAGAGGGATTCCACAACTCACTTGCGTATTCGATAATGGGTCGGACATAGATTTTAAAAGCAGATGTCAACAGAGAAATGGAAGGGGATTTGAAAGCTTTAAATAACATGTTGACAACAGCGGAAGCTCTCTTACACTTATCGACAATATGGTGTTTGTACGAGAATTCATCGGAAATAGTGACACCAAGATCTTTAGCTATCTCGTCAACAGTTAAAGGGAGACCATTTATACGGTATACAACAGAAGGATTTCGGGGTCCTAAATGCAAAACACTGCATTTAGATGTCGACAAAGACAAGTTCCATTCCGAACACCAAGCGGTAACAAGATCAAGAGCGACTTGGATATCATGGCTAGAAGAGGGAACACGACCCATTATATCGTCTGCATACAAACCGAATCGAAGGTTAGGAGGTATCGCTTCCTTCACTGAATCAATATACATAAGGAATAGTAAAGGACCAAGGGAAGAGCCTTGAGGCACACCTGAAATAACAGGCATGGGCTGAGATAGCACATTATCGATTAAGACTGATTGAGTTCGATTACTTAAATAGCTACTAAGCCAATTGACAATATTAGAGGAGATACCGAACGAATGAACCTGATATAAAAGCAGCCTATGATCTACAGTATCGAACGCTTTACGAATATCGAGGAAAATAATATCAACTGAAAACCCTTGAGCCAAAGAATCAACAACAAAAGAATGAGATTCTACCAAAGATGTTACGGTAGACTTTCTCGCTCTAAAACCTGCTTGATATGGAGACAATAGCTTTGATTCTTCTAAATACGAATAAACTAAGGTGAAAACGATTTTTTCCATAATCTTGGATAACGAGCAACATAACGATATAGGTCTGTAATTATTTAACAGATTGCGAGAACCAGATTTGTGTACTGGTTTAACAATTGATCGCTTCCAAATAAAAGGCACTGAGCCAGAAAGCAGACTGTTATTGAATAAAATGCATAAAGGTTTCACAAGAGCGAATCTACATTTCTTCAAAAGGATATTTGGTATCCCGTCGGGAGAGGTATTGCATTTGGCTGAAAGAGATGAAAGGGCTTTCAAAACCATTTCCTCAGTAATACAATCAACACTCATTCTCTCAATTACTCTAGTGCAGGATGGATTTCTTAATGGACCATGGATAGGTTCGGAAAACACGGAAGCGAAGTATTCAGAAAAGGCATTCGCCTTATCCGATGACAATATTATCTCTTGCCTCTGATTATCTAACAGAGTAGGAATGGCTAGGTTGACATTCATACTTAAACGATTTCTACAGGCAGCGAAAAAGGACTTTTGATTTCCTCGCAGTATAAGTTTAGCTTCCTGATCATATTCAAAGCTATGCAACATCTTATCGAATTCAGCAGACTTCCTTATACAAAAATGAGAATAAGGAGATTTCTTAGAGATACGTTGCAGCTTAGAGTCTATGAAAGGGAAATTGATCTATGAAAGGGAAATTGAAGTCACCGACGATTATTGCGGGCTTAGGACTCAATGTGTCACAACAAACTAGCTCTGAGAAATAAGACAATAGCTTTGAGAGGGAAGAGTCAGGGCAAGAAGGAGATCGATACGCACAAATATATCTCAGTCGAGTCGATACTGTGGAAGACACAGACGGAAAAAGGTCTATGGTGACAGCTTCGAAGCCGTCATCAGAGCAAGTGGAAACGAATGAGCAAGGAATACGGTTCGATACAAGGATAGCTGCGCCACCTCCTTTCATTGAACGATCTCTATCACAACGAAAAATATGATAATCAGAATTGTTGAGTACCAAGGAATCATTATCTTGGCCCGTAAGCCAGGTCTCACATATAGCTATTACATCATATGAAAGAGAACTCAGCAGAAAAGATAGATTATACAGCTTATTACGAAGTGATCGAGCATTAAAAAAGATGCAGTTGATACTTAAACTCTGTGAAAAATGTGGGGGACTAGGAGGGTCAGGACTAGAAAGAACACCGCCACTCACCTAACGTCTCATCGTTACATTCCGAGAAGATCGGCGATTATTTGGCGAAGAAGAGACAGTCGCAGGATTCGCAGGTGAAGTCAAGACCACCAGAGGACGATTTACTGACGGAGAAATGACCTTGGAAACTGACGGACAGGGAGTTTCCGCATTTCTAGGCGTGGAGGATGGCCTTGGCTGTGAATACGAAGTTGTTCGGACCGGCAGCAGACACGTTCCGACGACTTTCCATTTCTGCCCATCGGGAGTCTGATTTCTTTCCTTGGCGATTCTTTTGACTTCACGCTCAAGTTGGATTCCTTCGCGAGTTAGGTCTTCCCGAATGTAACTGTGCGGGAACTTGGAGAGGCAAGGAGGGCGGCTTTTTCTGATCTTCATCAGAGCTTCGTTTCTAAGGGGAGCAGACTCAAGGAAGACTTTGAGAATGCGCCGCTTTTTTGTTGGGTCACCAAACCGTCTAAAACGAGCAGTTCCAATCTGCGGTATTCCGACATCCCGGGAAAGCGCTGAAAGAAATACTTGATCAGCCGCATCTGTTGCCTCATCGTTGTCTTGTTCTGGGATACCAAGGCAGACTATGTTCTCGGCCTTAGTTTCTATCATGTTCTTGTCGACTGTCATAGCTCTTACCGCGGCATCGTAGGCGAGGATATGCGGTGGGATGGATAGCAGAGAAGGCAACTGAGAGGATTGACTGAGGGGCGCTGGATTAGAAAGCGATGAGTCAAGAGGAGGCAGGCGGGAAACGAGTTCCTCCACCACACTTTCCAACCTTATCATCTTCTCCATCAACTCTTCAATCTTCTTCTCGTACATTGGACATCTCGGGCAAGAAGGAGGAACAGCCGGAGAACGCTTTCCACCCATGGAAGATGACGACGTTTACTTAGGAAAGAATGGAAAGAACTGGGTCAAGTTAAAGGCAGGGTCAATGAATCAATATGAGAGCGGAAAAAAATGCTCACCACTCTAATGCTCTCCAAATGGGTAAAAAGAACCTAAAATTCCCTTATTTGGTTACGAACTCACCTCCAACTGCATTCATCATCTCAGAATCGCCAATTCGTGATTTAGGAGTTTATGTTGATAATGAGCTCTCATTTGTTTTCCATATTGAACAGGTAACAAGACGAGCATTGTAAATTGTCTATGCCTTATTCAGATCACTATCGATGAAAATAGCAGCACCATATATTATATGCTTTAAAACCTATGTTCTGCCGGTGCTAGAATTTGCTTCCGTTGTTTGGTCTCCCCACAAAATTACCTTGATCAGAAAATTGGAGAATGTTCAACATGTGTTCACAAAATTACTACAGTTACGTTGTGTTGCACTCATGGAATGGTGCAATTATGAAATTATATTGATAAGATTTAACCTGACATCTCTCTATGCAAGAAGATTAGAAGCTGATATTCTTTTGGCTTTCAAAATTCTCAAAGGTTACACTGACGTTCCTGTTTGTAAATTTTACACTTTCAAACAGTGTAACGGTCGCACCTCATTTTATGCTTTCCATATACGGCACACAAACAGAAACTCACTTTTTCACTCTTTCGCTTATCGGACATCTCGATTTTTTATGAAATTACCGGTCAGTCTTCTCAGGAATCAAACCATTCTAAGTTTTCGGATAAATTTGTCATTGCTGGATGTTCCAGAGGTCTTAAACATCGATTTAAGTTTATAATAGTCGTTCATTCTCGTTCTCGTTGTATTTTTTTAAAAATCTTTTGTCAGTTCTTTTAATTATCTTTAGTTTTGTCAGCAGAGTCTTCCTCGTGTTGTTACATTGCAAAATGTATTTCAAGAAAATAAATAAATATCCAATAACGTCGAACAAGAACAAAAACGAACAAGAACAAAATCCTATAGGCTGATCAGGCCTCTAGCGCGCGAGAGCAGGGTTACGATTCACAACCAATATAATTACAAGTAGATCATTAATACATCCAAGAAAAGAACAAAAGAGAGACTATTGATGTGGGCTTATTATCTTACATGCCGCCCCCCCCTCCAGACTCGTCGTCCTCGACGAGGTGGGTATCTATGGTACGGCTCGTAACGGCCATATGATCTCTGGTGTTGCTCCCTTGACATTTCCGGTGTCTTGGGTGGCTCGAACTTCGGCCACTCTATCTCTACCTTGCATTTTTCTGCGAGAATCAAACAGTATCGCTTTAGTGCCATTACGGGAGGATGCGACGCCTCTGGAAAATGCCCGATGGTCTACATTATTGGGTGTATCCCAATTCTTTCATCCAGGACAACAAAAAAAATTCTTGACGCCTTTAGTTTCTTTTCAAGGTCCTTAAGAACTGCGCTCTAGCTCCTCAATGTTCAACTCTGTAGTCGGAGGGGAGGTACCCACTATGAGAGTTCGTTGTGTTTGAGCGACCACTCCGATCAGTTTCATAAGGGCCGTTTGTAACGGACTCATCCACTGTTTTGCCGTGGCCGCATTCCAGAACGGCAGTAGGATGAGTATCACTTCGTGGTCGCTTGTTGTCCGCTCGATCGCCGTGATCATTTCGGCGTTGGTGGCGTATCTCGCGGTCCGTACTTCTTCCAAGTTCTTCATGGCCGTTCCATCCCTCTCCTTCAGAAACATTTATTGGCGTCGTCCTAATTCATTACTATCAAAAACTTTACATTGAGTTATTATTCTCAGATAGGGTAGTCAATCGCGATTTGCCGTAAGTAAGCCGCGTGGTGTTTTCCGTGTCAGAGGAATATCTCCTGCAAATCTCCAACTTAATTTTTCAAGTTTGAGAATTGAAGGGAAGTATCATGGCCACAATATCAAATATAATGCTTTGCCCTGAAGTCATGAAAACTGATTCAAGAAACAATGATTGCTTTTTTTCGTATGCACATGATCGAATAATTCAGATCGTTGTAATGGGAATTAGGTGACATCATTGAATGGAAAGTATTTAGGTGGAAGTTTTGAATTTTCTTCGTGAAAAGCTTGATTTAAAAAAAAGTTTCTCTAAACAGTAAACGCTGGAATAAAATTGAACTGAAATTACTTTTTCTGTAATGAAATCTTTTTTTAACACTTAAAATTCAACAGCTCTTCCGACTCCAAAACTTTTCATGGGTAGTTTTAGTTCAATTCAAAAGCTTCATTCTCAATGTCTTGGTACACGAAGCCCCTGTTTCCTGGTTTTCTTAGTGTGTTATAGATGTATCCTGTTTCTATCCGGCCTCTTCGTGTTTTCTTCGCGAGTAAATTGTGGCTTTATTATGCAATGTATCACGGTGAAGCAGTTTTCAAAAACACAAAAGGATAATGACAGGGCATTAGATACATACTTTTGACTCTGAATCTAATAGATATTCACTTCAATATCAGTTAACATGTAGAAGGAGAACAGAGAGACATTTGTGAGCTTTTCGATCATATTCACATCGGATAGGCATCAATCACATTATGTTATTGTAAAATCAAAATCTTGACACAAAAGCGATTTTTCTAGTTGTCTTGCCCTCATATTTTAGTTTTTTTTTTAAACTTAGAGCGAATGAAGAAATAAATAGAAGAAAAAAATTCTCGCGAATGAATGGGGTCGCCAACAACTATGAAACAGTTTTTAACAGAAAATTACGAAAAACAAGTGACTTCTCATGTATTCCCTTGTCAATACATGGTCTGGTTTGAAATTGGAAGTTATCAAAAGATAGGGAGATAACGATAGTAAGAAGCCGTTTACTATTTATATATAAACTTTAGAGTGAATACAGGTACTTCGACATACTCGAAGAGAACTCTCTACCGACTATGGTGACAAATTGTTCTCTGTCAAAGTCTGATGGGGGAACAGATGAGAGCACTCTTATGTAGCTCGGTCACTCTTTTGAACACCAAAACAACAAAATTACTATTCGCTACAGGAGTGGGATATGAAATCTTTGATGATGCAGATAAAACAAGGAATTTGAGAAAAGCGCAAAATATGTGTACGATATTTACGCCACAAGCATACCCCATAAGAGAAAATAACGGGAATGTGAGGTGAACAGTGAACATAGCGGAGAATCGCTTCAATGACTACACAGGCGGGTAGAAAAAAATACCTGCATTGTCCCCAAGATTATCACGAAGACAAAACTTTTAAGGGAAAAATTATCGACTGGTATTGTGTTCTTTTATAGACGGGGGGGATAGCCAGATAGCCATGAGGACAGATATGTGTGAGGAGTACGCATGTATCCAGAGGCAACAGTGTTTGAGGAGGTTCTATCGATCAAGAGCGCGGGAAAAAAAACTGTTTCGAGAGACGCGAATCGAAGCGAAGCTCTGATCCGATAAGATTATTAAAAGTGAAAAATTCATTATAGCTTACCTTTGTACTCAAGTCTAAGCAGGTCATTATGAAAAGACCAGCAATAGTATATATGTGATCCTTCAGCAGAGCTTCCGGAATTGAATTGCGATAAGATGAATTAAATATAAAAGTTTGCGCAGTCTACGTGTCAGTTGGCGCACTAACGGAACACACAAAAGACAGGCAGAGAGCAACACCGGTCAATAAGGAAGGGGTGGACTCGAGGACTGAAGCAGAGCTTCTGGGATCTTCTTTAAATAATTAATATGTATCTTCAATAACAGTAGTAATGAATACCGATGAGAAATATATATATAATTGCTTACCGTAAGGCTCTTATTTAGGTGGCTATAACTTCGGAAAGGAGTCGATAAATCTATTGTGAGCTTTGGAGAAGAATAAGTCGATTTTGATGCTACGCGCGTTCGGAGGAATCAACCAGAATGCAATAACAAGTAGCGGTAGATCGATCGTATGGGGAAATGAAGATATACTGCACGAGCAAGATTTTATAAAGCGAGCAGTACAAAAAGGTATCTGTTCCTTTTTGACAGTGATCATACGTTTAACGAAGAAAAGAAACAAGAGCAGGACGTTTGCTAAGAAAAGTACCAATGAATCGAATTGAGGCTTTTGGTTGAGGAAACAAGATGTTCATATACTATAGCTCATAAGTCACGCCTTCAGGTTATTGAAGACCGCGACTCATAAGTCACGCCTTCAGGTTATTGAAGACCGCGACTCATAAGTCACGCCTTCAGGTTATTGAAGACCGCGACTCATAAGTCACGCCTTCAGGTTATTGAAGACCGCGACTCATAAGTCACGCCTTCAGGTTATTGAAGACCGCGACTCATAAGTCACGCCTTCAGGTTATTGAAGACCGCGACTCATAAGTCACGCCTTCAGGTTATTGAAGACCGCGACTCATAAGTCACGCCTTCAGGTTATTGAAGACCGCGACTCATAAGTCACGCCTTCAGGTTATTGAAGACAGCGACTCTACAAGAAGCTTATCAGAAGGAGAACAGAGCAAAAAAAGATTTTTGTGACTAATACTTTGATCAAAATTGAGAATATAAAAAAACAGAGGCAAATTTTTAACTGTGAAATTGAAGTAGGAAACGCGTATCCGGAAAGCCAGCCTCTTCTCAGTCAAACTGCGACTTACACACATGTAAAGATACGATCAAGCGAACTTCCTCTACCTCTGCATGTCAGAAGACAATACCTCTGACAACTAAAGGAGTGAATCAATAGTCCCAATACAGGTCATCTACTTGTATCGATTCAGAGTAGTTGCACAGGGACCCATTAGAGAAGCAATTAACCCCTGCGAAACAGATCAGACAATTCATCTGATATGTTAAAAATAACACATAGTAACTTCCAGAGAAGCAAAGGATTATATGACAGCAGGCAAAAGCAAGAATCAAGGCTTGTTCGGGAGGTTCGGTTGATAAGGTGAGCTGTAGGCACTATGGTAGAGACTTCTTTAACTCGTCTGTGTTGTCGGACCCAGAAACAGAAGCTGAAAAGAGGATTACGCCATCATTGAGAAATGTTGAAAAATTAGTACGTCACTATTTTCAAATTCAATGTACTGTGGTAGTTTTTATTGACTCATTCGACAGTTGTCTGTATTAAAAGCTGAGTAGTTCGCTATAGAAAGAAAATTGATTCAAATATAACGCAGTTCAAAAATAGTCCAACGCTCTCGAAAGCATTCTATTCATATTCTCTCGCTAGCTCAGTCTCCATTTTCTTCTTTCTTCTCTTTGTTCCTTATTCTGTCTCTCTTCCTCTTTCTCCCTCTCTCTCCCCCTCTTTCTCTCTCTCTCTCTCTCTCTCTCCTTCTCTCTCTCTCTATCTCGTTTTATCAGCTCACCTATACTGTTTTGATCCTCGTCATCTCGATTGAGATGGTCGATCGATCCCTTAGATGCGTACGTCCTCCGTAGGCCATCTCGGCCTTTTTTCTGGGCTGCTCGAAGTTGGGAATTATCTCTGGTCAAATTGTCCATCGCCTGCAATAGAGCCTAATCCTCAACAGAAAGCTAAAATACTCAGTGAAAATACTGAACTAGATGCGCAAGTTTCTGAGGTTTTTCTAAATCTGGGGTTCAATTCAACACTAGATGAACATCTAGACATGTTTCATCCAAATTACTGTTGGCTCTCTTCCCTCCTACCCTTACCGTTCCAGCTATTGTAGCGCAAAGATCATTTAATATGTAGGATGAACTACTCATTCCTACTCCACTCATTGACGCCAGTACCCCAAAAAAGCTCGGTTAAGAAAGAAAGCGTGGTTGAGAATTCAAAAATTACCTCGTTGAGGTCGTCGATCTCCCTCTGGAGATTTCTGCCTTTTGCCCGCTCTCGGGTCATCTCTTCGTCCGCCTCATCTAGCTGCCTTCGCAGTACCCGAGCCCGATTATTAGCTCTCGCGGCCTAGAAACAGTTCCTGTACTTTTATGTTTTTGCTGCAGGGCAATGTTCAAGTGCAAAATGTAAGCTGAAACAAGAAGGGAGATGAGAAAGAAAGAGAGAGAAAAAGAAAGAGGAAATAAGTAGAGAGAGATTGAAATAAAGAGAGAGGAAAAGTAAGGGAGATAGAGACATAGAGAGAGAGAGAAAGAGAGAGAGAGAGAGAGAGAGCCACTGCATAGTAGCACAAGGTAAAGAATGATTGCATATGTGCTGAAAGCGGCAATTCTCGAGCTACAATTTCATAAATGCCAACAATCAAGCACTGCTATCCTGAATACGCATGAAATTATTACTTCGAGCAACTACTATCTCGTCTTCTCTTACGTTAACTACTATCTCTCGAGTTCATTTCTAGTAATTTAGTTTTTTCTTCATTTTAAACTGTAAAAATAATCTATCGTGTTCAAGTAATATTGTCTCTTGATTGACTGAACTATCCAAACAACGCGATAACACTTCATTTCAAAAAAACAAGAGTTAGCTGGGTCACACACCGTTTACTAGCATTTATCTGTGTAGAAGTGTAATCAGTTATCATCCCAACTAGGCGTTACTGTCTCCTCCATGTAACTGAGAGTATCTATATTTTTCATTCCTCGAACCTGCTCCTTGTGCTGCTCGGCATTCTTTCGCTCATCTTCCAGAAGTAGATTGATGTCCTGGAGTCGCTTGTCCACCCTGCGGAACTGCCGCGTCGCGTTCAGCCGCTCCTGTGCTTCTGTGTTAATCTGCTCCTCCATGTACTGGATCTTGGCCTCAAGCGCCGCAACTTGGGCTCGCGCGCGGTGACTCGCGGCGGTCTCCATCTCTACCACCTGCGAACAGTTCACTTCTAATCAGCATCAAAGAAGGGGTGGGAAAGGTAAAACAGGAAGAGGCGAAGACAAAGAGACAGAGAGTCAGAGTAAAAGAGTGGAGAGAGAAAAAGAAGATGCAGCAAAAGAGAAAAAGGGGAATTACCGACACTTTGTACCGCGCCACTTTGTATACGACACTTTGTACCCCGTCACTTTGTACCGCGACACTTTGTACCGCGACACTTTGTACCGCGTACGGCCTCGATAGCTAAGCCGTACGGCCTCGTTATCGTAAACTTTTACTAAGCCTAAGCGTTTTTTAATGTAAAAATATGTTTTAATGTAAAAATAAAACGCGCGGCCTCACTCAAGTCGCGGTACAAAGTGTCGCGGTACAAAGTGTCGCGGTACAAAGGGACGGGGTACAAAGTGTCGGGTACAAAGTGTCGTATACAAAGTGACGCGGTACAAAGTGTCGTGATACGGAAAAAGGGAGAGAGAAGAAAGAGAAGAGATATAAAAAATTGAGGAAAAGAGGAATAATGAAATAGAGAACTAGTAAAAAAAGAGAGAGAGAAATGAAGTAGAGAAAAAATAATTGAGAGAGAGAACCGAGAGAGAGAGAAGTGAGAGAGAAGCGAAAGAGAGAAGCGGGAGAGAGGAGAGAGAAGCGAGAAAGAGGAGAGAGAGAGAAGCGAGAGAGAGGAGAGAGATAAAAGACAGAAAAAGCTTCCTACCTTGCTCTTGAGCTCCCTATTGAGCCTCTCGAGTGCCTGCTTTTCCGCATCTGCCTTTTGCGAAGCGGATCGCTCCATAGATAACTCCGTTGTGAGTTGCTCTACCTGAATCGCACTCCTGTTTCGGTCAACAAGTAAGATACATGAATATTCTTTTTCTCAGCTTTGGTTCTTTATTAGTGGGGTTTTGTTTTTTTCTGACTAGTAAAAAGGAGAGCCTTATTCTCATTATTTTTCATTATTAATTATTATATTTGCTGTTATTGTATTGTTTTTCTTTGCTTTGTATGTTTTACGTTCTCCATATTACCGTTGATGTGATTGATGTGAAGTCATACGTATAAACTTAAAGGCTCCCTAAGCAGAAAGAAGGTTTTATCTAACAGCATTTCTCGAAGGCCGAACACTATGAAAACACGTACATGAAAACTTTTATTTTCTCGAAGGCCGAACACTATGAAAACACGTACATGAAAACTTTTATTCCTGGTCTCTGACTGCTTTAAAAACAAAAATTTTATTCGTCTGTCAAATTCATTATTATACAGTACTGTTGAGCACAAGAAAGGTGTAAACAGAGTAACGTTCATCTTCGCAGAAACTCGCAAAAATAGGTCACTACCTGGAATCCGAACCCAAGTTTCGCTTACCGTGCGATGTTCTTGCCCACTCAACTACAATCCACACAATTTTTCGCTTTTTTAAAGCTCTTCGATAGAGGTAAAAAAGAAAAAGAGAGTGAGTATCGAATAACCTGAAGTTGAGCTTTTCGTTGCTTATCCATGGATATCTCGAGATTGCTTAGCTCCTCGTCCACTTCCTCTTCTAGTTGGGCTATTTTTGCCTCGAGCCGCCTCTTCTCTTCGAAAGTCAAAGCTCCGCCCTAAAAAAACCACGTTTAGAATCTACATGAGTTCGAGTTGGTCTGTGGGCAAATGCTGTTGAAATAAAATAGCGGTCTTTTGTTATAAAAGAAACTTCTAGCTCAGTCACTTCGAGAAAAGACGAAGAAGGTGCCAAGTGTACAAAAACACTCATAAAAATTCGGAGTTTCGTTTCAAGTTTCAAGCTTTTATTATCACGCAATGCAGAATAGAGCTTGATGGGGTATCAGGTAAGATTTTTTTGAGCAGAAGTTTGATGAGCTACCGGTTAAAGAGCCTGGAAGCGGTAAGGAAAGATCGTTCCAAAGCGGCCATTCAAGAAAAAAGGACAAGTGAAGAATGAAGAATGAATGAATGAAGAGTGAATAATGAACAAGAGTGAAGAATTGTTCCAAATGAATTCCTTCTCTTCTCAGGCCTCTTCTCCGCCCCTAATCGCGCTTTCCGGCAGTTTCCGTGCTGCCTGATCTAACTTACAGATCTAGCGGAATGCAATTAGTGACTGCTACCTAGGCCGCAGCGCTTATTTCCAACTCACGGCAGGGTACGCACTTCCCTAAGATACGGAACAGTTCTATCGTGGTAGAACAAGTGGCTGTGCCCCGAGTAGTTGCTCGTGTGTGCACAGTAGAAAGAGGATTTAGATTCGCGCAAGCATTAAAAACATTTCCCTACCCCCTTGATTGGGGATGATCTGCTGGGGTTAACGTTGAACTTGGACCCCCCCCAAGGGATAATCTGCCTGGGGTTAATGTTGAACTTGGACCCCCCCCCCAAAATGACCCAATGCGTGATAGTCAGGCACTCTATTTTTGCGTCACATCCGGACTTTTTTGTGTCTCTCTGTTGCATCCATACACTTTTGGGAAGCTTTTATATACTTTTTTTTAGCTCATTCATACTGCGTGTTCCTATTGAAGTTTTAGATTTTTATATCTTATCTCAGTTTACATTTTAAAGCGTCATGCTTTGCGCAAGTGTTTACTATTCAATAACGAAGTTCATCTGTAATCCTATATGATGAAAATTTCATCTGTATTCTTGCAAGTACTTATTCAAAAATTTTGATTATTGAACATTTATAGTGTTTTTTGAACAATATTTTTTATATAAAAGAAAAAAAGCGTCAGCCAACCTTTCCCTTGAGCTCCTCCAATTCCTCTTTCTCCTGCTCGAGTAGCCTCTTTGCAGTCGCAAGCGCTTCGTTTGCCTCCATCAATCGCTGCATCTCTGCTTCTAGTGATCGATTTCGACGCTCCGTTTCTCGCATTTGACCTGATAAGAAAAAAAAACTCTTTAAAAAAAGTAAAAAAAATTTCTGTTCATATTGCAAAAAAAGGTCACAATGTTTTTTTCTTCCAAGAAAGGGTCCTCCATAAAGGGTCCAGGGGGTCCATACAGGGTCCATGTATTTTTCTCTTTCAAGGTCCCTTTTCTCTTTTATATTCTGCAACTCGCACTGGGCAATAGATATGACTGAAATTTGAAGCCTAAAAGAGGTTAAACTACAAAAAACCGATAAAGTGAGAACGGGGTGCACGAAGAGCATGATCTCAGTTTTCAAATTTACTTAGACGCCTTATCCAATGTTTTCTCATAAAAAGGTATGAGTTATTGATTGATTGATTAACTGATTGATTAATTGACTCACTTGCGATTTCCTCCTTCATCTGCCTGGCTTCCTCCGCATCATGCTGATACTCCTTGATCATCTGCTGATTCTTCTTCAGCTGCTTATTGTACTCGTCCTGAACATTTCAAGCTCTCAGTTTTTGACCGTGTTTCGCAATAACTTGCTCTATTTCATCCACGCACGCCTCAGAAGTTCCCAACAAAATACTAAAACACAAATCATAAATAGAAAGGATGCCCCCTTCTATGGATTGTAGAATATTAGGTTTACAGAGCAAGTGAGTTGAAATTTGATCCAGTAAGATGTTCACCACTCAAAATTTGATCCAATCAATGAATCTACTCAGTGGATGACCGGAAAATGATTCAAATAGTGGCCTAAAACTTCAACCAACTGATATCCCAAAGTTTTACTCAGTCAATGACTCGAAATTTCTACCTGTCAATTGTCCGGAATTTGAAGCAGTCAATGGAACATATATAATTCGACCCAAGCACTTTAGTGACTCAGTGGATTACCCGGAAGCCTCACCTTGAGCCGGTTGGAGACTTCGAGCTGCTGCTCAAGCTCTGCCAGCTGGCTTTCCATCTTCTTCTTCTGCGAAACGGCACCCGTTTTCCCTCTCCGCTCATTCTCCAACTCTGTCTCCATGTCCCGGATTTGCTTGAAGAGTGCCTTCCGCTTCTCTTCCGCTTCCTAATTCAACCAGACTTAAATTTGAGTAAGTTTTCATGTTAAAAATCAAAAATTTTCAGTTACACCACGCATTGTTCTTCTTCATATGACGGGTATCTGGGTCCAACTTGGGACCAATTTTTACTCCATTTAGTTACCATTAGAACCCTATTCATGGAAAGAGATCGAAAAAAATGTTTTAACTCGGACTTGAACCCAATTCACAAAGACGCTAACAACATTTATCTAAACTCTGTAATCTATCAGAACCAACTCCTTAGTCTATCGAAACCTTCGCTCGATAAAAAACACATTGCTATCATGCCAAAATCGGAAGCTTCTGCACACTAATGCGATGTAGTATTAAGTGAGACCCGAAAATTCTAGAAAAATAAGATAGCATTGAAAGAAGAAAGGAGAGAAAAAAGAACGATAGTACTATATATCTATGTATGTGTGAAGGGCGAACCGATAGGATCTGTCAACATTGAGGTTTCCTCTAGAAGAGTGATCCTTTTGGATAAACACCAACAACAATCAGTATCGAAAAAAAAATTGACGACTTATACACAACGAAAGACGAAGCGAAAAGAAACATATCACGTGGGCCTCGCTCTTCGATGACGGCTACAACCGGCAACAACAACAACATCAGTATCGATTCATTATAGTATCGAATCCTAAGCCTAACCTGTTCCTTGAGCGCGAGTTGGCGCTCATGCTCAGTCGTCTTGCCCTGCATGAGAACCTCGAGTCTAAGTCGCGCGTCCTCCGCAATCGTCACCTGCAGAGAGGATCGATTGGCCGTCCATCAAGAAAGTTATAACCTTTCTCACTCTTTTTTGAACCTCGTGGCAGGGTACGATCTTTTCTGATATATATATATATATATATATATATATATTTAATCTGGAGATATATATATGTATTTAATCTGGAAGTACCCGTTACTATGTCAGTAGTCAGTAATACAGTTTGGATAGCAGGGTTAGCACGCGTAGAATTATATTTGAGGACTACCGACATTTCGACTAATCGAAACCCCTTTGTTCAAGCAGATGTTTTCAGTGTGGTTCAAGCTATCTCTAGATCAGTTGGAGAAGTATGTTTTCAAAGGCAAAGTAGCAGGAGAGGACGTAGTATAGAAGGGTATCTGCTAAATTTTTTTGTTACCGGACTCTCCAGGTTCCGAAAAAGAATTTACCGTTCACCTTCCAGGAAAGCTGAGAAGGCAGAAATGTCTATTTAATGTCAAGGCATCCAAAGACTGACCTGATCTTCCAGTTCCTCATTGACAACCTTCGCAGCTGCTAGGTCAAGTTCTTGCTGTCTGAGTCTTTTTTCCAAGTCGTGCACGCTCTTACCAACGTCATCTTTCGACATCATCTCAAAAGTTCAAACTAGGTTCCTGCTCGATTGAGAGAGAAAATTTAAGTTTTTTGATTTATATTTGAGACCAATCACCTTTCAAACAAAACTGAACTCGAAAGTTCAATATACTGCCATTACTGAGTGCTTTACGCAAATAAGTTCATGAGATGATGTCATTCCTATGGAACAAACTTATAATTCTGATCTTGACTCCCTACGATTGAATTTAGAATATACGTAAGAATTCTTAAAACTCAATATGGCTCACATTTTTTTCTCCTTCAATTCAAAAAAATTTCCCTATCCATCTCAGTTTTTTTCTGTCGTTGACTTGTCAATAATTTAAATTGTGGTCCGAACTGTAAAAATGCTTTACTACCTAAAATGTTGTTTCCAAGAACCTTATTTTAAGATCAGTGAATTTTTAAAGAAGTTATTGGCTCGGGACAGGGTACGCGCTTTTCTGAGATGAGAGACAGAAACCAGTAGCTTATCCCTGGGCCATCACTTGTGTGAAGAGCACCAGTGGGGAAAGTGCAAGCCCTATCAACAAGTTTCAATCCTCTTGTTTTGAGGGTATCAGGGTGTGGGTCCTAATTGGGACCTTTTGCAAAATAGCCGACCACACTACCATCATGCCACGTTTGATCTAAGCGTATCATGAATATGAATAAACATAAACATACCGATTCGTCAAGTTCTTGCTGTAGCATTCTCTTCACCCGTTCGTTTTCCTCCGACTGGGACATTATTGCGTCCAGTTCATTCTGCAGGGAAAGCACCCGAGTCTCCCGATCTCTCGCTTCTTGAGCGGTCGCGTCCCGCTCATTGTTTGCCTGTGAGTTGAATTCAGTTTTTTTGGTTGTTATTATATATTCATTCATACATCAAATATTCATTCATTCTGCTCATTTATAAACTTATTCATACACCAAATGTAATGTGAATACTTTTTCGAAAGTTTATTAGGCTATTTCTCATCGAACCACAGACGAAGAGTGTAGATCAAGATTACTAATCAGGCAGATTTTGGAGAGACACCGAGAGTACGCAATGGAGAGACACCGAGAGTACGCAATGGAGAGACACCGAGAGTACGCAATAGAGAGACACCGAGAGTACGCAATGGAGAGACACCGAGAGTACGCAATGGAGAATAGAGGATGTCATACAAACATAGCATTCGTACCAGTAGCTCTTTTTATTGAGCCTGTCTTTCACTCTGAGCTGTATGAAAGTAAGAGTCAATAGAAGATGGTTGAAGAGTAAGGGATAGTGGGCAAATCCTTGTCATGAGGCAAGTTCTGTTGTGCTCGATTAAGACTTTTCTGGAATTTTTTTGGCCCTTATAGACTTTTTTGTTGTTGCTGCTGTTGATGTTGCTGATTTGTTCTGCAAAAACTTCTGAGAAATCGGGCTGAACAGTTTCTGGGCTCTAAAAACTTGTTACGGATATGAAACTTCTTTTTCATCTCCTTTTCGCCCGTTCCCTCCATATCGAGAATGATACCGACGTTTATAAATTCTCGCTTCCTTTTTTTCTCCTTTCGACTGATACTACTGCTTTTTATGCTTTCCACCAGGTTTCTATACGGCGCTCCCACACAACACATTATCTACCGAACTTATGCTATACGGTATGTATTGCCTTTATAAACAGTTCACAGAACATATGTTGTCACTCTCTTTCTTTTTATAAGTGTAATAAATTTTTTCATGCGATTCGATTGTAATTTATAGGGGGAATACCAGGCCTTGGGGATTCATTACATTTTACATCATGTATTTGATGTATGAATGAATGAATGAATGAATGAATGAATGAATGGATGAACGAATCGATATATTTTTCCTATGATATTTCCTCGTCAATGTTCTGCATTAATTTTTTTTTAAAGCAGTCATCAATGGTGTAATGGTAACGCGCTTGATCCTGGTCTGAGAAGAGATGGCTGGGTTCGATGCCGCCCGGTGAACTACCGTTTTTCCAGTAAGATGGTTTAATCAATTTTCGTCCTAACCAGGCCTTACTGCCTTCAAACTGTGTAAATGAGCATTTGAAGATTCGTCAATGAAGTTCCCTTAACATTTTCACTGGAAAGTTTCGCTGACCTTGATAACATTGGCGCGCTCTTCAGCGAGTTGCTGGTCAAACTTTCTCTGCTTTTTCTCAAACTCTCGAGAAACCGTCCGCAAGTTTTCCAGCTCGATTTGCACGTCTTCCAACTGTAGACACCGTTTAAGTTACTGTTAGAAAAAACACTTTAACTTCAAAATCTTTTGTTGTATGGGCCTTAAATGTGCATTATCATGTGTGCGTGTGTAGCTCAGTGGGGAGAGCATTCGCCCGGAATGCGAAAGGTCACGGGTTCGGTTCCCGTCACACCACACGATTTTTCCACGAGTTTTTGCGAACAATCCGCTCCTCTGCTCGGTATAAAAATCCGTTGCTTGAGATCACTGAGGAGTAGGGAATATTCTAATTTACACTTTCTAAAAGTTATCAGGTCAAGTCACAAATGAAACTAACGAGTTTTCGACTATACGATCAGGTATAGTTTAAAAAGGGCGTTTTTTAGTATAAAAAACAGAAATTAAAGATACAAAAAGACGTTTTAGAAAACTTAAAAATGTCTGTACCTCTTGCTGCATTTTCTTCTTAGCCTGCAGCAGTCTGTCTTTGCTCGCTTCTCCTTCCGTCAACTGCTTCTGTGCGCTCTCCAGATCTCGCTGAGCCTGAGCAAGAAGCAGCCGTATTCCGACGTTTTTGATAAGAGAATGGCAAAATTCCAGAATTCGTTTTCTTTTCAAGTTCTGACAGTTCACATATGTCTTGAAGTGTTCAAGAAACTGAGGATTTCAGCTTTTTCAGCTCATTTTACGTTATCGTCTCTACTATCAGGTATAATAAGATTGAATAAATAACGCTTCATGTTCCAAGACCTCGGTAACAAAACGTTTGAACTTGAACTTGAAGAAGGGTTACAGTAACTTGAAGCAGGGTTACAGTAACTTGAAGCAGTTACAGTAAACTAAAAAAATGAAGTTTTTAGAAAAACCCACCTTTTTCTTGAACTCTTCCAGCTGAGCAATGACTCCCTCATCAGCTTTCTTTTTGGCATCAGCGAGTTGTCCTCGTAGCATGACAATGTCCTTAACATCTCAATACTCGGTCTTCCTAGCGCTTGTTCCCGCCTCGCGACAGGGTAAGCGCTACCCTGAGATGCGGCAAAGAAAGGGTTCGATAGAACCAGTGGCTGTGCACTGAGTCACTTCTGGTGTGCATAGGAGCAGTGGGGAGAGTCAGATTCGACAAAGCATTTCCAACATTTTTAACCTCCTTGGTTTGAGTGGAACTGTCCAAGTGAGGGTCAAACTTGAGACCCTTCGCTTGATAGTCGCGCTTACTACCGTTACACCACGCCCAGACTTGAAATCTCCAATACTGATGTCGTATCGCGCAAACTATGGTTCAATTTTCGGTCTCGACGTTCTCATACTATTCAACAAAATAAAGTTGGGGGAAAATGCAAGATAGTTGTAATCAATAGCGCTTCATGTCGTATAAAATCGAAAAGGAAGCGTTGGAACTTGAATATAATGCAAGGGACCGAAAAAATCAAGGTAATACTGAAACAAGACAGAATATCTCAGTAAAATACTATAGAAGAATAAGGTCTTCTGGAGAATCAGAGTCTAATAATTTAAGTTGTTTTGGAAAAAAACAATCATCAATTGCCTGAAAATATTGAAATTTTATGTAACTGACACAAGTTCTCAACACTACTATAAAGTAAATAATACTCAGTTACTTCCAACTCATCATCATTTCATGGAGCGTTCAATTTGGCATAGACATTTCGGTCTGAGTACTGAGTAGAAATATCAAAGTTACATCTCTCACTAATGAATCACAAATGGTTGATGGAAAACATCAGCGAAACGAGGGCGAAGTGATTAAAACAAATTCTCAAGTTATAATAAAAACTTGAAAAAACCTTCTCCAGCTGGGCTTTGACTGTCTCCACTTCAGCTTTCTCCTCAGTGACAGAGCTGACATCCAGCTCGAGCTGTCTCACTTTCGACAAATAGGCCAGCTTGAGGCGGGTCTCTTCTTGGTTCTGCTCCGAGAGATCAGCAACCTGAGCATTCAACCCGTTGGAAAGTCTTCAACCGAGATTTGGTGAATCTTCTCTTGTGAACACATTACTGGGTCCTTGATGACTTAATGACTGAGTCCTGGCGATGAACAAATGTCTTGCGCGCTCCTGGAATAAGATACAGACCTAACCTGGTACAAGATAAGATCAATCTTTGAATTACGGTTGGTGAGTTCAACAGTAAGAAAAGTCAGATACGCGCGCGAAAATTTCATAACCCTCATTGATGTGCGTGGGTCTGTCAGGGTCGGGTAGAACTTACCAACCTTGCAAAGTTTTGAGCGCGAAGTAATTATACTATCAAATCCACGAAACCTATATAGTTAGTACTGAATGAGACCCATATATACGCATGATTTCATCTTGGCCATTTTCACCTACACAAACCTGTTGTTCGAGAGCCACAATTCTTCGTTGGAGAGAAGAGCAGTTCTGCTCGTCTTCTTCTCTCTTCCTGCTCATCAAGTCCAACTCTTCACGAGCCTTCAAAAAATCAAGTCTTCGAATTAAAAAAAAATTGGAAATAGGTAACTCTTTCTTCAAAGAGTTTTTTTTTTTGTACTCTATAACAAGTTTTTTCACAAGCAAATCCTGCTATTCCCACATCGCTCACTTTTGTATGAGTTATCTTATGTTTTGTCACATCAGTATTGATGTATGAATAAATAAAAGAAATTAAATAAATAAATAAATAAATAAATAACTATTTTTCTGCTTACTCTTCTTCGAATCAGCGAAAACTATACCATGAGTTCACTCTCAACAATTATTAAAGTAATAATAGTTAATATCATGCGCATCGAATTATATTTGTAAAAACGTGTGCCTATTTGAATAAAAAAATTTTAAAAGTCTAATAAGAAGATGTCTTCTCACATGTACAAAAGAAGTGGACAGAAAGAGATTCATCTGAACAAATTTATTGATTAGAAGGTATTGATTGAAAATGAGCAGAGCATGAATGGTTGAAGAAGGTATTGATTGACCTTTTCAAGGACTTCTTGCATGGAGTGCCGCGAGTCTTCCGCGTGCTCCAGACGACTCTGCATCTCCATGCAGGAGGCTTCCGCCTGCTTCCGCTTCTTGTCTGCTTCCGACTTCTGTGCCGCGACGTTTGCAAGTTCTGTTGCCAGCTCAGACTGCAACGATAAAACTCAAAAAAAATTTACGAAAACAAGGTGATGTGTATAGAGGGGAAGAGTTTTACAGAAATACAGGCAGAAAAACACTCTAAAACAAAAAAGAATCTGAAATTGTAAAAGAGAGAATGAGACAGATACAGAGATAGAGAATAAGAGAGGAAGAGAGAGAGATTTGAGACACTACAAGTCCTCTTTGAACTGCAAATCTCGACCGATTCGTCATTAAAAGGTTAATAAATTCTAAATTTCCTCTGAATGCTTCTGAAAAAAGACCCCTGACTTAAATAGTTTCTGTCGCTCCTCAAGATTAGCCTTTTTAATCTAAACGCAATCTAAACGCTTCTTACGCAGGATGGGGGTACATAATAGCCTACTGAATGATTCTGGGCTCAGACTGGGAATCAAACCCGCTCGTTCTCGATGGTGACTCGGTTCTTCTCCAGCTGCGAGCGAAGTCGCTTCTGCTGCTCAAGCTCCTCAGAGAGCGTGTCCAGCTGGCGCTGATGCTTCATCTTCAGGTCGTCCAGCTTACCCTCGCAGTGCTGCTGCATTGTCTCCAGAGAGCGCTGTAAAAGCCGGATGTCAGCTTTTTGAGATGGAGAGATGGATTAACAGGGCAAGCTAGAAAGAAAGAGATAGAGTGAAAAAGAGATAGAAAAAGACAAGAAAATAAAGACGGAGAGAAGGAGAGTTCAAGAAAAATATAGAGAGAAACATTCAGTGAAATTGATATGTAGAGAACTCTTCAATGGCCCCGAAAGCCAGCATTTATTCACTCGTTTTTCAAAGATGTGCTTCTTGCAACTGCATCTACTGTTCTGGGTTTTCTTCTGGTAATGTTCTTTTTCTCTCCTCTCCTCTCGCTCTCTTTCTCTCTTTCGCTCTTCTTTCATTTTTCGCTCTCTCTTTCCTTCTCTTTCTTTATGTATCTTCTTTGGCTCCTCAATGATCTCTAATCGAACATCATCTTGATCCGATTAGTTCATTTTCTATTCTCATTCTGTTTCTAAGCATCTCTCGACCAATGGCACTAAAAAGCAGAAGTGACCTTGAGTTCTTTGAGCTCCTCGTCCTTCTTCTGCTGAATCTCCTGGCTGACGTGTGATTTGTCAGTCGCATCCAGGTAGTCCGTCCGAAGGTTCTCCAGCTCAGCCGTCAGGTCGCGACGGCTCATCTCCGCCTTGTGTCTGTTTTAAGAAAACTATCGTTCAAAAGAGAGAGAGAAAGGGGAGAGAGACAGAGGGGAAGAGAGAGAAAGAGATGAAGACAAGAGAGAGAAAGGGGGGAGAGATAAACAGAGAGAAACAGAAAGGAGGAGAGAGAAAAAGCAAGAGAGAGAGATAACAAAGATAGATATATAAAGAAAACAGCTCTAGTGATAGATCTAGTGAAAAAGTAAGATCTAGTGATAGAAAACTACCAAAGTAGAGTCGAGGCTTTTCAATGGCGAGTCGAGGCGCCAGTAAAATAACCTCTTGCCCTTCTCCGGTTAACGAATGGGTCTCGCCAAGAGGATCGCCGACTGCGGTGTGAGTGTAGACGGAGAAAATCTCTCCGGACTCAAAAGGATCCTCACCACCAACCTATCCCAAAAGGACTCCCCTCGACAGGACCTATGGGCAAGACAACAACAACAACAACAACCAAAGTAGTCGCCTCGAAACACACTGGCAACAGTGGCCATTCATGACTCTACAGCCTTGATAGCCTGTCATGGATGAAGCCGGATCATCCAGTCCGGAATGGAGCGTAACCTCAGGTGGTGGATAGAGGGACGCCTCCCTACGAAGAATTCGTGCCGGGAGGTAGCGGGAGAAATCCCGCCGCGGACCAAAACTGGGTCATATAGCTCTTCAAAGGAGGGCGATGCCGGACCGGCCTGGGCAAGCCACCGGACAAAACATTCATTCATTCTTTATTCCGTGCACAAATGATATTAAAACAATGATGATTGCAGATATGCATGGACTATCTTTCTAGTGGCGGTGTGTTTAGGAGCGAACGGTCGCTTGAGTATGAGGGGAAGGGAAAGGGGGGGGAGGAATGATTGATGAATATGAATTAGTTATTCAACAATCAAAAACATGAGAAAGAGGCACAATAACATGAACAGGCAAATTCAGTACATTCTTTTGTAATATCTTTCTATTAGGTTCTTTTACTATTTCGTAATCCAAAGAATTCCATACTGATAATTGACGAGAAACATATGTAGATAAGAAAGACTGGTTGATATTATTAGGCGTAACAAGACGCAGAGGATGAGAATGTCGGGAAAAGCGATCAACGGCAGATATCTGATATAAATTTTTAGTATCTATTTCACACTTATGATGTATACATTTATGAATGAAAGTAAGGTCAGCAAGAGCTCGGCGATGTTCGAGGGTTTTTGGCGGTACATCAGCCTTTTTGGCGGTACATCAGCCGATACTCCGCTATAATTTTCAATGGCGAGTCGAGGCGCAAGTCAAATAGCCTCTTGCCTATCTCCGGTCAACGACAGGCGAGAAGTCTCTACTCCCAACCAAAACGATGCTAGGCCGGGTTGACCACCCACTCACAAGGCCTATAGCATGAAAAAGTTGCTAAAACGATGTCCGCCTTCACAAGGTGCAGCATGACAGTCTCAGGACTTCAAAGGACATCAAAAACCTTCTCCGGACGCATCTCGTCCGAAGAACAACACGAGAACCTCTCTCATTAAAGAGAGTGTTCATAACCAAAAGTCTTCGATGCGGGCTGCTTGCCGGCAACAACAACAACACCAACAACAACCAAAGTAGTCGCACACACGGGGACTCAGTGAACAAATCTCAACCATCTTGGACGTTTTCCAAGTCGTTAAGAGAAAATAGAATTTAAGAGAGACAGAGAAAGAAAACGGAGAGAGAGAGATTGAGAGATAAAGAGAGAGACTGAGAGAGAAAGATAGAGAGAAACAGAAAGAAAAAGAGAGAAATAGAGAGAAAGTTAGAAAGGGAGAGAAAGAGAGAAAAAGATAGAGACTGAGAGAGAAAGAGAGAAAAGAAAAGCGACAGCCACCTAGAAGAACAAGAAACATCCAGGGTTAGCAAGAAAGTATGTACTCAAAAAATAGCAAAACTTATCAATATACATTTACCTGTATGACGAGGGTAATATTCTAGAGTGAGTGAGATGAAGGGCTCTTATTTCCCTAAAAAAATCTAATTTCCCCTAGGAACTCTAATCCCTTCTAAGATAATCCCTAAGAACCTGAGCTTTCTCTCAGAGTCGACGTCTTCTCTTAGCTCTTCCACCTGCATCTGGAGATCTCTGATCTGCTTCTGCAGAAGATTTGACTGTGCCGACTCCTCATCAGATCTGCAAAGAGGAGCAAGTTGGTTCATATTGATACTAATTAATACTTTCAATTTTAAACTAGAGGTTGCTACCCAACCAATGTCTTTCTTTTACCCACACTGCGGAAATTTTTTTGCGCAAATCTACGCGCTATCCAAGAAAGCTGTGAAAAAAAATTCAATCACAGTACTCTTTCAAATTTTTCTATTGTTTTTTTCATTGTTCTCCCAATTCTTTTCCAAATTTAAAACCGCTTTGAGGCAGGCTACGCGCACTCCTGAATTGAGTTGAATACCCGAAACCTAGCGAATCCAGTGGTTGGTACGTCGGTCACAGTTAGTACGGCTAGCATTGAGAGAGATGGGAAGGGGGGGGAAGTATGAGAAATACGTGCATTTTCGACATTGCTCAAGCCTATTGGTTTAAGTAGTTTTTTTCCGGAGTGACTGTGGAATTTGGGACCCAGTTCTTCTTTTTTATCTTCCTTTCTCCACATGGTTCGACAAAGGGTCCTCGATAACGGGTTCGCTCACGGAAAGTAAAAATCCGACGGCTGGGTTCGATCTCGCTGTATCGTGCAATATGTTTTTCCCGCGCGGTTGTTCAACCCTCTTTCACTGCTCCACCTCTTTTTTCACTTTGGGCGTTTCTGGAAGATGTCAATGTAAAAAAAAAGAAAAATCTTCGCGACCGTAGTGCGAGTTTCCCTGACTCATAAAACTTTTCCTGAATCTCATCAAGCTATTCCGAAAGACTCTTTCCTCAAGGGGATTTGGGTAAACCAAAAGTGCTCACCTGGTGAGCAGAAGCGCAAGCTCCTCCTCCCTCTTCATGAGCAGCCCGTTGAGCTCCTCCAGCTTCATGCACTTCTCTTCGATCTGTTCGCGGGCGTCCTTAAGGTCACTAGCCAGCTGCCGCCGCCCAGTGTCCATCTCCTCGCGGAGATGGCGCTCCTTCAGCAAATCATGCTCGAGCTCCTGTCTATCGGACTCCGCCTACAAAAAAAGTCTCTCTCTTGTTGATGATGTAACCTGCCCTCGTAACCTTACACTCGATGGGTTTAACCAGGATCGTGGCAGGGTTCGCATTTCCCTGAGGAGACACATGAATAACATGGTAAAACCATTGGGTGACTCTTGTGTCATATCTTTTGCGTTTATCAAGCTTTTTGAAAGTCATGCGCTTTTGAGAGTTATTGAAATGTCCGTTGACGGAAGTCGAAATTTACACAACCTGGAATTTGGTCTTCTTTTCGGCCCCTCGATATACACAATGTTGAAAATGATGAAACCTTGGATCGATACTTGCTCTGTTGCTTAGCCCTCTCTTCTTCCTCCATCAATTGAGTCTCCAGTTGAGCGGCTCGCTCCTCATTCGATCTTTTCTCTTTTAACAGCTTCTCATGGGCGTCCTGGAAAGTTTTCTGCTTTGAAAAAGCTCATCATCCTTGTAACTACTTCTGGTTACGAGCGGTTTGATCGGTGCAAAAGAAATGCTTCGAGGTAAAAATGCTGCTTGGCTCTCCAAAAGAAGATTTCGAAGGTTTCAAAATTGCCCATCGACAAATCGCTCAGTACGACCTATGTTATATAGAGCTGGAAATTTGTTGATTTATGTAATAAAAGAAGAAGCAAAAAGACCTATACTACGGCTGCATTGAAAAAGTTTCACGTATTGTATATAAAATAAATTGACCAGAATGAGTCTAAAACAGGAATTTTACCCACACATAGAAACGGTATAGGATGACATAGAGATTCTCGACCAAGTTACGCAAGTCTTCCAGTAGCCCAGAAACTTTCTCCAACCTGAAGGGCTGAAAAACGCTCATCGAGCTTCTTCCACTTCTGATCAACGGAGACCTTGTCCAGCTGAAGCTTCTGTCTCGCCTGTTCCTCTTGCTCTAGTTGCTCTTCGAGATCACGGACGGTTTCCTGGAAATTTTTTTTTCGAGAGTTACAAAACTGACCAAGTTTTTTCCCAGTTCCTCTTCGAGATCAAAGAAGACTAAAGAGTTGTAGGTCAATAGCATTGTTGAAACTTTCTGAGAAAGTTTGAAATTCGGTTGGTGACCATGTTCATTACAACTTAGCAGGAAGTTCAATATTCAAGTCATTTACTAGACATGAATATTTGAGGGCAAAGCTGAGAATCCAGAAGCTTTCGCTCGTAAACTTCTAGCTCAGCTCATTTTTAAAAAGCCATGAAATTTTTGAATCCTTTGAGTAAATCTGAGAAACCCGAATTTTCGCTAAAGAACATGCGATCTTCTAACCAGAAGCTTCTTCCTCTCGTCGGTGATTTTGTTCATTCTCTGCTCTTCTTCTACGAGTCTCTCCCGTAGATTGTCGATAACATCTTCGTACTCGGCTTTTTTCTGGAGCAGACGAGCCTGGAAGGATTCTTTGTTTCTTGGTAAAAAAATCAAATGCTACTAAAATTGAATTTTTGTTGTTGGTTGGTTCTAGTATTTGATTGAGTTTGGACTGTATTTGCTGGAACGCGTATGATTTTCACTACCAACAAACTCTATATTTTTTATTTACCAACCATGAAAGATTTACGAAAGTTTCATGGCCACCGTGTTCGAGAAGTGTTTTCGGAGAAGCAACACGGTAAATTTTTAGAGCGGTAAATTGACCTCGTAAAAATTATAGATTTGATATAAGAACGACCGAGGCAGGAGTTACACACCTTTTTTAACGCACATATTATAAAACACACTTCCAACAACAACAAAAAAACGCTTTTGTAGTACTGTGATTTTACGGAAAAGAAAGCGGAAAGCCACAGTATCGTGTGAGAAATATTCTGCTAGACCGGCTGAGGAAGGTTCGATTACGATAAGAAAAAAAAAGCCAGAGCCCGAAACCAAAAAAAAAGGCGAAAAGAAAGCGGCAAAAAAAAGTGAATGAGAGAGAGAAAGAGAGAAGTGAGTGAGTGTGACTGTGTGCTTGAGCTTTTACCGAGAGCTCGTGGACCCCCTTTCAACGTCAAAGGGAACTCGTGGACCCCCTTTCAACGTCAACGGGAGCTCGTGGACCCCCTTTCAACGTCAAAGGGAGCTCGTGGACCCCCTTTCAACGTCAAAGGGAGCTCGTGGACCCCCTTTCAACGTCAAAGGAACCTCACGGGCAACAATCATCATTACGATAAGCCCAAGTAGCGACAATAAGTGAAAGAAGCAAACTTGAACTTAATGAAGTCTTTTCGAAAAGAGGAAGAATAATTAAATAGTAGAGTTTACGAGCAACCTGGAATGAAAGGTAAAGACAAAATTAGAACCTTGATTTCTTCTTGCTCTGCATGCTCTTCAGCTTCTTGCTGCAATTGCTCTTGCAGCATATTTCGTTCCGCCAGCGCCTGAATTTCAATTTTAGTTGTTAAAAAATACACAAAGGTTTTAATTTTGTCACTCGAGTACGTAGTTTATTTCGTTTCGAAGCCTTTTCAACTCGTAAAACAGAGAAAAGATTCATTTTACTCAGAAAAAATAATTACTTCGAGCGGGAAACAAAGTCGTGAAGTAATTTTTTCACCACAGAGATACTGATGCACGCAAATCTCCGCACTTCAGAAAGCCTTTAAAACTCTCACAACTTTTCAGGAGATTTGAATAGAGAGTAAGAGAAACATCAAACTTGGGATAGATTCAAGAATGTTGTCAAGAAACTGCCGATAGCTTAGAGTTATGTTGAGAGATTTCCGTTCAGGACCTACACAAACTCTCAACAAGAAAAAACTTATATTCTTACCCCGTAAAAACCCACCAGTTTTTTTTCTCACAAAAACGGTATAAATTTCGAAGTTTCTGTTTGAGTGAAAGAGAAGAATGGTTCCGGCAAGTTTGATGAAGGACCATGCTACCAGAAAACACTTTTTGAAGCGGAATCGAACTCGTGGCATTTTTTGCTACCAGAAAACACTTTTTGAAGCGGAAGCGAACTCGTGGCATTTTTTCGCTAGACAATAACTTTCCCATTTAGTTACCTACACATAGCCCTTTCTCAACTTCAATAATAAGGAGAAAAGAGGAACTTTGTCCATGGCGGATTGGCCTTCCCTGAACTCCTGTTCGAGCTTCTCCAACTTGATCTTCACCGTCTTCAATTCCTCTTCTTTGGCAGAAATCGCCAGCTCTTGGTTGGTGACTTGCAGCAAAGGTTTCACCTAAATTTGAGAATGATTTCAAGAGGAGTCCAAATTAGGTAAATGCTATTTAAAACTGTCTGCGTCTCTCTTCATCTGTCAATCTCTAGCTATCTTTCTTTTTTCTTTCACTCTTTTCATTTTTCTCTTTTTTATGTTTTGTCTCTCTTGCTCACTATTGCTCTCCATTTATCTTTCTCTATCTCTCTCTTTCTTTATCTATTCTTCTCTCTCTCACTGTTTTCCTTTGCTTTTTTGCAATGTTTCAATCCTGCAAGAATTGATTTAAACTTGAAAATTTTGTGAATGCGACGCTACAAACAGTACCTTATTCAAAGATACACCCGTTTGTATTCTTAAAAATAGTCGCGTTTGTTTTTGTTTCTGTGTTTAGACTCTGCCCAAACTTGAAACTATCGTATTCATAAACAACTATTGAAACATGCTCAGCAATTCTCCATCAAAACAAGCAGCGTTGAATGTTTTAACTTATTTTCCTTTCTTTTTTGATTAAAAAAAAATTACTTGTAGCTTGTAAACGCAATCAGTCCTATCTGTATGACCGGTAAAATGAAATTCGTTCGTAGCATCGTTACCAGCGCTTTGTGTAAATGGTGACCTTTGTGAATAGTTATGTGTAAATGGTGACCTTTGTGAATAGCTAGCTATGTGTAAATGGTGACCTTTGTGAATAGCTATGTGTAAATGGTGACCTTTGTGAATAGCTATGTGTAAATGGTGACCTTTGTGAATAGCCGCCACCACTGCCAATTTCGAAGCTTCAACCAGGCAAGCCCGTTCCGTTGGAGAACCCGAATCGCGTTTGACTGCTGTATCCGCTTCTGGTACAAGCGACGCGCGAGGAAAGCGCGACATTGCGCTTGGAAGGACACGATCAGATCCGTCAGTTTGTGGTCACTGAGAGAGAGAAGACTCAGCTTTCAATTTCTCATTTATTCTGTTTTTGTTTCTCTCTATCTTTTTACCCCTCTTTCTCTCCTTTTCTTTGCTTCTCTTCCAAAGTAATAATCTATTTGTAGCAGGGTAAGCGTTTTCCTGGGGTGCGGGAGAGACCTATCCTTGTAGATTTAGTGGCTGCCTACTATAAATCACTGCTAGCAGCAGTAAGGAGAGTCAGATTCGTGCATGAGCACTACCAACGATTCTTTACCCTTTTGGATTGGGTGGATTTGTCCAGGGTGGGGACGAACTCGGAACCCTTTGTACAATACATATGTAGTTGCGCACACTACCATTATGTCACGCCCGGACTCCTTTCGTTCTCTTTCTCTTTTTTGCCCCTCTTTATATCTATTTCTCTCGTTCTCTCTCTCTCTCTCTCTCTCTCTCTCTCTCTCTCTCTCTTCCTGATTATCCATTCCTCTTTTTATCTCTTTCTCTCCCTCTCTTTCTCTTTTCATCTCTTTCGCTCTTTTTCTTACTTCCTATTCATCCCGAAAACATTTTAAGCTTTAAGGTTTGTAATAGCGTATAAGAATCTTCAGAAAAAACCATTCAGCTCGTTATCACTAGATTCTTCCAAGTCTTCAAACTCTCTCTTCTGTCTTAATCGTGAAATCTGGAGTTACGCTCCATTCATGACACAATCGCTTAATAAGAATGTGTGACTAAAAGAACAAGGCCTTCCACATAACACCACGGAATAGCAATGTGTTCACGTGGTGTGATGGTAAAGCGCGTTACCGGTTTGAGAAAATATGGCTGGGTTCGATCCCGCCCGGTGGACTAGCTTTTTTCTGTGCGATAGTATAATCACTTGTCCTGCTTCCAAGTCTTATACTACTTTGCCTTCGCCGTTAAACTAAAGTCGCTGTTACTTCTTGCCTATAAAGACTGCATTCACGTTGAGGGGGAAGGTACGAACTTCTGTAGGTGTTCCTTTCACAGACCAATCATTCACTTTATCTCTTTTTTGGTGTCTTATAATCGTAGTAGCTAGTATAAATATCATTGAGAATTTCTAGTTACCTTCCTGAAACTTTGAGTATCTTCTTCTTGATCTTGTTTTTTAGAGAACTAAAAAAATTTCAAAGAAGAGAGTCTAAGAATATGTACCGCTCTTCCTCTAGTGTCGCGAGCACACCAGTTTGGAAGAAGATCTTGCTTTGACCGATGCGGAAAAGCTTCTCTTCGATCTCTAACGCTTCGATCATCTTCCTGAAAAGAATCAGGAGTTGAGAATCAGCTCAACTTCTTCAATTAAAGTGGATGATAACTGAAAGTTCAAATGCTCGAAGTGTAATTAACAAAGTTTGAAGATTTTTTTAAATA
Source organism: Allodiplogaster pararmata (assembly GCA_964056735.1). Lineage (NCBI taxonomy): Eukaryota > Metazoa > Nematoda > Chromadorea > Rhabditida > Diplogasteridae > Allodiplogaster > Allodiplogaster pararmata. The sequence goes on along the minus strand of OZ057409.1, from coordinate 6,148,525 downwards.
AAAAATCTAAAGGTTTACCTATTACTGTAAGTTTCGTTAATATGTAATGGGTGAGCGTAGGATGAAAATCATCGACCCAAAATCTTGAAATGATATAACTTTATAGAGCAACTTGAAAGCATATCTCATTTATAGTTACATATGAGCTAAAACAACAATGATTTTCATCTTCATTCAGTCTGATACTGTTTGGTTTCGTGGTTAGAAATGATTTCGGTAGGAAAACTACAACTAGGTTCGACCTTGCCGTGGCTTTTGTTTCTTGCTAATTTTCAACCGGCTGTCGTACATACATTTATGTCGTACGTACATACACTTTACTGAAAAGACAAATCACACTAATAATCAGTGTGTATATTTTAAATCGCATCTCTCAAAACAATCTGAGAACTTCAAGTTAATCCACATAGTTGCTTGTAGAATAGTTGCAAACAAAAATCTACTTTTTAGATATAACTTTGCATGGTATGCTCGAAACATACTTGACAGCTTCCTTTCCATCCATGAATCCTTTTGGGATGACATTCGGCGTAAGAATCTCGTATCGATGGCGGAACTCCTGGAAAGGAACCCGGTTCGGGAAACCCAGGCGGCAGATTCGAATTCCTTCGAGGACTCCGTTGCACCGCAGCTGCTCTAGCACCAGCATAGAGTTGATCTTGCCCGACTGCCAAAGAATTCGATCAATACTTTTACATTGAAGAATTTTTTTTTACAAAACATTATTTCTTCGGTGGTTCTTCAATTGTGTTCTATATCACAGCCACCTCTTCTGGCTGTATCACCATTATTTGGTGATTCATTTCGCTGACGATGCTTTTATAAAGCGAAACGTTCGAAATCCTATTCTTCTCAACAACGCATCAACAAGGCAAGACACAGATCAAAGTGTAACTTTTACATTGCTTTTCCCCCCATTATCGACTAGTTGCAGAATGCTAGTATCACTTTTTGGCCCCTTAATTTCATCTAATCCATTTGTTAGAGATTTTATGAATATTTCCCACTATCATTTTCATAATTAGATTGAAGAGAATATGAACAAAGTTTTACGAATTCATGTTATTTAAGAGAATATCAACTTTGAAAGTGATGAAAAGAGTTTCTCAATTTAGGAATTTTTATAATTATAAACTGATTTGAGAGTTTCGCCGCAAAAACAGCATGGATGGAAAAAAAAAACCCCATACCTTTTTTTCATGATTCGGTATGATGCAGCGAACGAAGTGCGGACTTGTATTGCGTAGGGTGGCCATGAGACGACTAAGCTGCTCCTCAAGTCACTTGTTTTTTTGTTGTTGTTGTTGCGATATGTTCTCTATAGGGTATGGGTTACAAGTTCGCTCTCGGTAAGAAGAAACAGATGATTCGACTGTGAACATGTTCTTTTCAGACGAGTTTAGATTTTCAATCAGACGAGTTTAGATTTTCAATCAGACGAGTTTAGATTTTCAATCAGACGAGTTCAGATTTCGACTGCAATCCTTTTATCAATTTTAATCTGAAATCACTGGCTTTCTTCGCTATAGCCGATGAAAACTCATACTATGCCACACCCGGACTTATAAATGGGACCCGTTACTTGGGACCAAAATGCACGAACTATCAATTAGACTCATGACTTACTCAATGAAAGTTATGACTCTTTTCCAGAAATCTTGACTTATAAATTATTCATGCTATTTTCAATAAGAGTCAGTCCATTTCCGAGAAAAGGCATGACTTTTCAATTAGAATCATTAATCAACAAAAAAGTCATGACTTTTTAATAAGAGTCATTACTAATAAATACGAGTCATGAATCATTGAAGTCAATATTCTTCAACGAGAGTCTTGACCTATCAACCAGAGTCAAGAACCGACTTTATGCATCTGAGAAACGGTCCTGAACATGCCCTTCTTGGCTCGCATCCCGCCAAAGGCGGTCTCGTTCATCTCTGTCGCGTAGATGCCCGCAAACTCGGCTGCAAAGAGAGAAAATGTAAGCTTAAATGTCTGCGTCTCTTGTCTCCCCCACTCCTTCCAATCCACGTATGCAGAGTCTTACATGCGCACTCAGAGCTATCACAACAGTCCAGTGAAGAAGTTTTCAAGCAGTAAGAGCCAACACAACAAGTCCATTAGAGTCTCAAGTAGCTCTAAACAAAACGTTTTTTTCAGATTCTAAGTGAGAGTATTCCAGGATAGATTGTAAATCGGTAAAGTTCAGCTGAAATTGAACATGACTCTTTAATTAAAAAAAAACTCTTCTTGGATGTTACATAATAAGGTGAAATGATTATTCACTCCATTCAAACATCAATACAAATTTGAAAAGAGTTGCAGTGAACACAATACTCAAAACGAAATGACACAGACGCGACCGATTCCGATATTTTAACTTATAAATTGTCCATTAGGAAGCAGTTTACACGTAAAAATGTCTAGGCTCTTCACAACAAACGGTTATCTGCTTTTCATAACCAACAATTTCAAGATCCTGAGTCCTTTTGACAATACAAAATGAAGTTACTAAGTTTCGAACCGAAAAAAGTTGTTAAATTTACTTGCTTTAAACTTTTTATTAACGTTTCTTTTGTTTTTGAGAAGACAAAACCAAGGTATAAACAACGCTGAATCATGGTGCACACAGGAGAAGAACAACAAAAAGGCACATTAATTCAATTAGGTATTTCTTGCGCTAACAAAATGATTTTCCATAGGGTCGTTCAAAAGTCGTTCAAGAGAGATACTTGAAAACCCATTTTGAGAATCAATACCTCAATAACCAGTCCCACATAAAGATACAATCCATTCGAGTAGGAATACATTCTATTCCATACTCAGTCAAACAAAAAGACCCATTAAGATGACTTTGATAAGAAAGAGTTAGTTCAGAGAAAAAATCGAGCATGAAGACCCAATTAGAAACGCATAACAGAAAGAAAACAGCAAAATAATATCATGAAGACCCAATTAGATATCGAGCATGAAGACCCAATTAGATACACATAACAGAAAGAAAACAGCAAAATAATATGCAGAATCACACAAGAAGATATAATTACAGTTATTTACATTTACAATAGGCAACTAATCGCTTACCGCTACAATTAAGAAGCGCATGTTTCACGAAACCTGAAGGGCTTTGACGTGAGTTAAAGGCGAGTGTTCAGTATTATTCTCGCAACTCAAAGCAATTTTTTTTGGGGTTTTTCACAGAAATGAAATAAATTTTTAGTAAAAAGTTAACTTTTTCTGGTATGTATTTGAGAGGAGTAAAAAAATGAAATGATGAAAAACTCTTTAAAAATCTCTCTTTAAACCTCTTTAAAAAATGATGAAAATTTTTTTTTAAAACCTTTAAACATGTTTAAAAATGAGAAAAAAATCTTTGATTATTTTATACTGGTTATTCTGCTTCACAAGTCGGCTTTTTGTATCACCAAATAAACCGCGATGTGGAGAGATTCAATTACAATGTTTACAAATTTCCCTGTTGTCAAATGCACAAACTTCGCGAACCGATTCTGAACCTAGCGATGAACACAGAGCAAGCCCAAGCATGTGTCATTATTGAACGCAAGAAGTCTCCAATCTTTCAGAGACAAAAGCCATTGAGGGAACGTTTGCTAATAAATTCAAGACACATTCACCTTCACTGCTCTAAACCAAATGTAACTGTAATCTTACCGGTTCTGCTATATTTTTAAATTGGTAGGTTGTAGTCTTTACCTACTTCAAGTACAGTAAATGGAGAAATGATAAATAGAGCCGGTATTTATCTACTTTGAGGTGATAACGAAGCGGGAGTACTGTTTAACATGGGTAAGACGAATGAATTTTTCCCTCCGTGCACGGTTGCTCCTCGCACCGTCTCTTCCCTCGTCTGTGAGAGTCCTTTCCCGAGAAGATTTGGCGCTCCGGGATCGTAGCGCCATCATGAGCGACAGAAGAATGAGATGGAAGGACTACTTTGTCAAAGCCGTTAGTCCCCAATTCCCAAGGAAGGCAGAGAACGCTGAGGAGTGGAGTCGTCACATGTCGCAACAGATCCCATAATCGATGATGTTATATTACCGATGTGGCTTGCTGATCTTGATAAAGCGTTTAAATTGAAAAAAAATTGAATTGAAGACGAGTGAAAATTTCAAAAGAGGAATTTAAAGATCGTTAGTGAGAGGTAGAAATGAGAAAGTTGAGCAAGAGATAGAGAGAGATGACTGATGTTCGAAAGGTGGGAAAGTTTGTCATTGAGAGCTCACGAGACTTCATGGCAAAGGAATTATCATCGGAAGTGTTGTGGGACAACATTTAATGCCCATAAGAATGTTTCCACCGAAAACTCATAGCATTCTCTATCCTTGCAGTCAGGTGGGCCTACTATACTTTTGGAGGGGCACTTAACCATTTTGAGTAGTGAAATTGCCACGAGCGGTGGCCTCTAAACGCATTTCTGACAATGATTCCTATCGATAAGTGGTGAGAAACCGATTCGCTAGTTAACTAACCATCTTTCCAGATGTTCACAACGAATGGATCCGTTGCATTCTGCATGAGAGCAACGACGTTCTCGTTCAGCGGATCCATGTTCTTCATGAGCCACTGGTCAGCGGAGTAGTCCACGCGGCCTGCGTAGTGGACGACCTGCGTGAGCCAGAGATGTTCCACAAATGAGCTTTCTCAAGTTTACCTTCTGATTTTTCTCGTTTTTCAGTAGGCTTTTAGTGCATAGAGTGTGCTTTTATGAACGGTAACTTTTTCTCACCAACTACTGAACTCGTGAAATGCAGAAGCATGATAAGAATCTTTCTCACGCTCAATCCCGCCTCACGGCAGAGTACGCGCTTCCCTGAGATGTGGGACATATACATATATCCTGGTAGAACTCGAAACACACTGGCAACAGTGGCCATTCGTGACTCTACAGCCTTAAGAGCCTGTCACGGATGGAGCCGGATTATTCAGTCCAGAATCGAGCGCGACCTCAGGTGGCGGATAGAGGGACGCCTCCCTACGAAGAATTCGTGCTGGGAGGTAGCCGGAGAAATCCCGCCGCGGACCAAAACTGGGTAGTATAGCTCGTCAAAGGAGGGCGATGCCGGCCGGACCGGCCTGGGCATGCCACCGGACAAAACATCAGCCGATACTCCGCTATACTTTTCAATGGCGAGTCGAGGCGCCAGTAAAAAAACCTCTTGCCCTTCTCCGGTTAACGAATGGGTCTCGCCAAGAGGATCGCCGACTGCGGTGCGAGTGTAGACGGAGAAAATCTCTCCTGACTCAAAAGGATCCTCACCACCAACCTATCCCAAAAGGACTCCCCTCGACAGGACCTATGGGCAAGACAACAACAACAACTGGTAGAACCAGTGACTGCCTGCTCGGTCACTGCTAGTGTGTGTTGCAGCAGTGGAGAGAGTCAGACTTGTGCACAGCCCTACCAACCTTTTAACCCCCTTGGTTTGGTTGGATTTGTTCAGGGTGGGGTTTAACTCGGAACCCTTCGTACAATAGTTGCGCACACTACCATCATGCCACTCCAGTCTTTGCTAGTGTGTATATTTGGTCAACTTCTAGTCCTTCAAGTCTTGTGCAGTCATGGTTTGACTGACCGGGAAAAAGAAGCCCACAGACAAAAAAAAAACGAACCGCAAAGTCGCTCTTTGCTCGCATATCCGGCACGATATACTTGGCGTGCTTGGAGTGATTAGCGTGAAGTTTCTCGACTAGTGACTTGTCAGTGGCCTTCGGGAATAGACATTCCTCATCCAGAAGAGCCAGGATTCCCATTGGCTGAAGAAGTTTACAAAGTTACTCTTTGTTTTTTTCTTCTCTTACTCTTTTCTTTCACTCCTCCTCAGGGGTTATTTAGTCATGACAGATCTTCTGTCGGCGGGCCTCTGTGTTCCAAATTTTCAGGGGGGACCCTTATGTGAAAAAAAGGTAAGGGGGACCCTTATGTGAGAAAAAAAACGAAAAAATTTTCACATCTAAGGGGGGACCCTTATGTGAAAAAAAATTTTCCGCCTTTGGCGGGCCTCTGTTTTTCCAAATCGTAAGGGGGACCCTTATGTGAATTTTTTTTCGGCGGGGATCTGTTTGAAAAATCATAAGGGGGACCCTTATGTGAAAAAAATTTCGTCTGTCCCTTTTTCTTTCACACTAAAAAACCCCTGCTCCTCCTTCCCTTTCTCTCTCTCTTTTTATTCTTTTTTTTCGTTTTTCATATCTTCGAGTCTCTTCTCGCTCCACTACAGTCAAAATCATGAGTTTTACATAATTCCAGAGAAGCTTAAAGAGTGCACGAATCAAAAGCACCTTAACACTCAGTTTTACCCGATAAAACATCGAGTTTTCTCTTCAATTAAAAAGGTCGTAGCAAAACTCGATTTACTAAGAAAGTAAGAAAAAAATTAGAAAGGAAGAAAGAATTTACAAAAAATAGAGTAATTAAGAAAAATAAAGAAAAAGAGAAAGACGGAAAGAAAGGAAGAGGAAGAGAGAAAGCTTTCTAACCTTTTCTATAAGATCGATCGTTGGCTGTAGATCCAGGCCAAAGTCGATAAACTGCCAATCGATACCCTCCTTTTGATATTCCTGAAAAACCCTTCTGTTGACTTTTTTAACAAAAAAAGTTTTAAACAGTGGAAGTTATCAACAGAAAAAAGTAGGTTTTTGGTAACTTTGAGACAACCGTTAAGGAATAAAAGAAATGAAAAAATTTATTGACATCACCAGGCTAAAAACAGAGAATCTTCGTAGCTAGCTGAAAATTTGAAGTCTATTTAGACCCTTCAAAAAACGCCTTTTTTCAAAAATATTTTTACGAGTTTTCAAAAACAAGTAAGTTTTCACAAAATTGACAAAAAGGTTCATCATTTTCACGAGGTTTACATTGTTTACGAAAGTATTTTTTGGGTATTAAAAAGACCCCTTTCCTTCTTATTTTCCCACCTTCCCTATCCTACCTTACATCTACTATGTAAATACATACATATACTGAGTAAAAACTCCTAACCTCTTGTTCCAGAATGAACATGGTATTGTTGAAGAGCTGTTGCAGTTTCTCGTTCGTGTAGTTGATGCATAGCTGCTCGAAAGAGTTCAGCTCGAAAATCTCGAAACTGTAGAAAAAGGAAGTATAAGAATATAGCAGCTTTTGAAAAAAAAATTAATTTTTGAATTTATGATCTCAAGAAAGAATTCACACTCGAATTAATTCAACACCGTTGAGAATGAGGTCCATGAATTAATTCAACACCGTTGAGAATGAGGTCCATGAATTAATTCAACACCGTTGAGAATGAGGTCCATGAATTAATTCAACACCGTTGAGAATGAGGTCCATGAATTAATTCAACACCGTTGAGAATGAGGTCCATGAATTAATTCAACACCGTTGAGAATGAGGTCCATGAATTAATTCAACACCGTTGAGAATGAGGTCCATGAATTAATTCAACACCGTTGAGAATGAGGTCCATGAATTAATTCAACACCGTTGAGAATGAGGTCCATGAATTAATTCAACACCGTTGAGAATGAGGTCCATGAATTAATTCAACACCGTTGAGAATGAGGTCCATGAATTAATTCAACACCGTTGAGAATGAGGTCCATGAATTAATTCAACACCGTTGAGAATGAGGTCCATGAATTAATTCAACACCGTTGAGAATGAGGTCCATGAATTAATTCAACACCGTTGAGAATGAGGTCCATGAATTAATTCAACACCGTTGAGAATGAGGTCCATGAATTAATTCAACACCGTTGAGAATGAGGTCCATGAATTAATTCAACACCGTTGAGAATGAGGTCCATGAATTAATTCAACACCGTTGAGAATGAGGTCCATGAATTAATTCAACACCGTTGAGAATGAGGTCCATGAATTAATTCAACACCGTTGAGAATGAGGTCCATGAATTAATTCAACACCGTTGAGAATGAGGTCCATGAATTAATTCAACACCGTTGAGAATGAGGTCCATGAATTAATTCAACACCGTTGAGAATGAGGTCCATGAATTAATTCAACACCGTTGAGAATGAGGTCCATGAATTAATTCAACACCGTTGAGAATGAGGTCCATGAATTAATTCAACACCGTTGAGAATGAGGTCCATGAATTAATTCAACACCGTTGAGAATGAGGTCCATGAATTAATTCAACACCGTTGAGAATGAGGTCCATGAATTAATTCAACACCGTTGAGAATGAGGTCCATGAATTAATTCAACACCGTTGAGAATGAGGTCCATGAATTAATTCAACACCGTTGAGAATGAGGTCCATGAATTAATTCAACACCGTTGAGAATGAGGTCCATGAATTAATTCAACACCGTTGAGAATGAGGTCCATGAATTAATTCAACACCGTTGAGAATGAGGTCCATGAAAAAAAAAAACCAAAATTCAAAGAGATCCGGTCTCCCACACATCGAAAGTTCATCCACGATCGTGGACTATCTATTTCTCCTGCCAAAAGCCAGCTTCTACTCTTCACACCTTACAGCAAAGAGTACAAGACTATCCTAGATGTCTCGATCGGAGGTCAGAGCGTACCCACCGTGAATACCGCCAAAATCCTTGGAGTTACATATGATTCTATGTTCACATTCAGTCATCATGCGAAAGACATAGCAGGCCGAATGTCGCAACGTAACAATGTACTGAAGGCGCTAGCCGGCAGTACATGGGGCAACCAAAAGGAGACACTCCGTCTCACGTACAAAGCCATTTGCCAATCCATATACAGCTACGCAGCTCCAGCCTGGGCCAGCTTTCTCTCCTCCTCAGCACATACCAAAATTCAAAGAGGACAGAACAATGGCCTGCGTATCGTAACAGGAAACCATCAAATGGCCAGCGTCGACCACATACATGCTGAAGCTAAAGTTATGAGATCGAAATCGCACCTTCACATGCTATCAGCCCAATACTTGGCAAGGACCTTGAGCCAAACTCACTTCCATCACGGATTATTTCTCCAAGGCCCCCACCACGCAACATGAAAGCTGATCTTTACATCGCATGCAGAAGCACTGTTGAAAGAGCCCCCTGTCGGAAACAGCAGAGAAGAACAACGGGAAAAACGTCGCCAACCGAGTCCACACAAACATGGTCTCAGAAGAAAAGGAAACCATCCAAGGTCCAGTCATACTGGGCGGCCGACCACCACCGGACATAAATGAAGAAGAAGTGGACCTCTCGAGAAACGCCCGCTGCACGCTGAGCCAACTTCGCTCAGGCTACAGCAGGTACACCAACCACTACTTACACCGGATCGATGACTCGATACCTGACTACTGCCCAGACTGTCTCAAAGGACCTCATGACGCGGCCCATCTCTTCAAATGCGCTAGACGTCCAACAAGACTCACGTTGGAAGATCTCTGGATGAAACCAAAAGAAGTAGCCTCATTTCTGAGACTATTGTGAAGGAAAGAAGAAGAGATGTATTTAAAAAATAAAATAAAAAAGAGAGGAGAGAGAGAGGGAGAGAGCGGCCCTCCATGGCCAACTCTCTTCGACGCGAGACGTTTGCCGGCAACAACAACAACAAGGTCCATGAATTAATTCAACACCGTTGAGAATGAGGTCCATGAATTAATTCAACACCGTTGAGAATGAGGTCCATGAATTAATTCAACACCGTTGAGAATGAGGTCCATGAATTAATTCAACACCGTTGAGAATGAGGTCCATGAATTGCTACCGACAAAAACAAACGGGATATCTGGCGCGCACTGATGGAGTCCTTCGATCCAAAGAAAGATGTCAACAAGCTCTGAAAGACCATCAAAATCCTCAACAACAAAGGAAGACCACCGCCGAACTGCGCCATATCCTTCAGAAATGAGACGATCACGACCGCCTCCGATATCGCGAACCGCTTCAACAAAGCCTACACTTGTCCAGTCCAGTATACAACTTCAAAGGAAAACAGGAAGACTATGAGGAAAATACACCGCCTGTCCGCAGATGACTTCGAGGACTTCACTACCACAGACGTAGCAGCCGCCATCAGATCCACGAAGAAGTCCACCGCGCTTGGTCCAGATGGCATCGCTCCTATAATTCTCCATCATTTAGGTCCGAAAGGAATCAGCGCCCTGACTTCCCTGGTCAACAGCTCCCTACGCACAGGCAGGATCCCCATGATATGGAAATCGTCGATCATACTACCCCTCCTGAAAGCAGGCAAACCAGCATCCGAAGGCTCCAGCTACCGTCCGATATCTCTACTCTCGCCCGTCGCCAAAGTGATTGAACGGCTATTACTCGGCTCCCTACAGAGGCACATTCCCCCGGCAGACCACCAACATGGCTTCACGGCAAGACGCTCTACAACCTCGGCCCTCGTAACTCTCTCGAAGAGCATCGCAGACGGTTTTAACCAGAAACGTCCCGCTAGTCGAACGGTCCTCATGGCAATTGATATGTCCAAGGCATTCGAAAGTATCGACATCGTCAAGCTCATCGACCTCATTGAGACAACAACCGCGCCGAACTACATTAAAAAATGGCTCGCCTCTTACCTTAGAGGAAGAACAGGACGCACAAGCTTCCGCGACTCGGTATCAAGTTCCAGACTCTTCAGAAACGGAGTCCCACAAGGCAGCGCCCTCTCGCCCACGCTTTTCAACCTTTACCTCCGCGATCTTCCCACAGACGATGCCCACACGAACGTCATCTCGTATGCTGATGACATCACGATCTGGGCGTCAGATCCCGACATCAACGTCGCCTCCGAAAATCTACGCAGGGCCATCACGAAAATTGAAACCTTCCTCAAAGAACGGTCACTCATCATTTCCCCGACCAAGAGCCAGCTCATGCTTTTCACCCCGTTCAGTCGTGAATTCAAGTCTACTCTGGACATATCAATCTGCGGATCACCCGTCCCCACCGTCAACCAGGCCAAGCTACTCGGCGTCACGTACGACTCGATGTTCACATTCAGCCATCATGCCAAAGACATCGCGAGACGGATGTCGCAGCGCAATAACGTACTGAAAGCCTTAGCCGGAAGCACCTGGGGCAACCAAAAAGAAACCCTCCGCCTCACGTTCAAAGCCATCTCGCAAGCGATCTGCAACTACGCCGCACCCGCCTGGTCCACCTTCCTCTCGGACTCCGCTCACGCCAAAATCCAACGTTCTCAGAACTCCGGACTCCGCGTCGTGACAGGGAACCATCAAATGGCCGACACTGACCATATTCATCGCGAATCAAAGGTCATGCGCACCAAATCCCATCTGAACATGCTCGCCGCGCAGTACCTCGCGAGATCGTTGGACCCAGAACACATCCACCACGGCCTCCTCGACTGCCCGGCGCCCCCTCGCGCAATGAAGAACAACCTCGTGTTGAGCTGCAAGAAGACTGTCGAAGCCGCGAAACAGATGTCAAAGGATCCGAACAATGGGAAATCAGTCGCGAACACCGTACACTCGATGATGGTCTCGAACGAACTCCAATCGTTGAAGGGTGCCGTCATCCTGGGAGGCAGACCTCCGCCCCTTATCCAGGAAGAAGAGAAGGAGTTACCCCGCAAGACTAGATGCACGCTCAGCCAGCTCCGCTCGGGATTCAGCAGATTCATCAACAACTACCTCCACCGCATTGACGAATCCATCCCCGACGTGTGTCCCGATTGCTCTTCCGGACCTCACGACGTTGCGCATCTCTTCAACTGCCCATGCCACCCGACCGCGCTGTCTCCAATCGACCTCTGGACCAAGCCGCTGGATGTCGCAGCGTTCTTGAAGATATAAAAAAAAAAAAAAAAAAAAAGAACAAGAAACGAAGTACACAGACGTTCTTCGAAGCCGGCTACATCCGGCAACAACAACAACAACAGGTCCATGAATTAATTCAACACCGTTGAGAATGAGGTCCATGAATTAATTCAACACCGTTGAGAATGAGGTCCATGAATTAATTCAACACCGTTGAGAATGAGGTCCATGAATTAATTCAACACCGTTGAGAATGAGGTCCATGAATTAATTCAACACCGTTGAGAATGAGGTCCATGAATTAATTCAACACCGTTGAGAATGAGGTCCATGAATTAATTCAACACCGTTGAGAATGAGGTCCATGAATTAATTCAACACCGTTGAGAATGAGGTCCATGAATTAATTCAACACCGTTGAGAATGAGGTCCATGAATTAATTCAACACCGTTGAGAATGAGGTCCATGAATTAATTCAACACCGTTGAGAATGAGGTCCATGAATTAATTCAACACCGTTGAGAATGAGGTCCATGAATTAATTCAACACCGTTGAGAATGAGGTCCATGAATTAATTCAACACCGTTGAGAATGAGGTCCATGAATTAATTCAACACCGTTGAGAATGAGGTCCATGAATTAATTCAACACCGTTGAGAATGAGGTCCATGAATTAATTCAACACCGTTGAGAATGAGGTCCATGAATTAATTCAACACCGTTGAGAATGAGGTCCATGAATTAATTCAACACCGTTGAGAATGAGGTCCATGAATTAATTCAACACCGTTGAGAATGAGGTCCATGAATTAATTCAACACCGTTGAGAATGAGGTCCATGAATTAATTCAACACCGTTGAGAATGAGGTCCATGAATTAATTCAACACCGTTGAGAATGAGGTCCATGAATTAATTCAACACCGTTGAGAATGAGGTCCATGAATTAATTCAACACCGTTGAGAATGAGGTCCATGAATTAATTCAACACCGTTGAGAATGAGGTCCATGAATTAATTCAACACCGTTGAGAATGAGGTCCATGAATTAATTCAACACCGTTGAGAATGAGGTCCATGAATTAATTCAACACCGTTGAGAATGAGGTCCATGAATTAATTCAACACCGTTGAGAATGAGGTCCATGAATTAATTCAACACCGTTGAGAATGAGGTCCATGAATTAATTCAACACCGTTGAGAATGAGGTCCATGAATTAATTCAACACCGTTGAGAATGAGGTCCATGAATTAATTCAACACCGTTGAGAATGAGGTCCATGAATTAATTCAACACCGTTGAGAATGAGGTCCATGAATTAATTCAACACCGTTGAGAATGAGGTCCATGAATTAATTCAACACCGTTGAGAATGAGGTCCATGAATTAATTCAACACCGTTGAGAATGAGGTCCATGAATTAATTCAACACCGTTGAGAATGAGGTCCATGAATTAATTCAACACCGTTGAGAATGAGGTCCATGAATTAATTCAACACCGTTGAGAATGAGGTCCATTAATTAATTCAACACCGTTGAGAATGAGGTCCATGAATTAATTCAACACCGTTGAGAATGAGGTCCATGAATTAATTCAACACCGTTGAGAATGAGGTCCATGAATTAATTCAACACCGTTGAGAATGAGGTCCATGAATTAATTCAACACCGTTGAGAATGAGGTCCATGAATTAATTCAACACCGTTGAGAATGAGGTCCATGAATTAATTCAACACCGTTGAGAATGAGGTCCATGAATTAATTCAACACCGTTGAGAATGAGGTCCATGAATTAATTCAACACCGTTGAGAATGAGGTCCATGAATTAATTCAACACCGTTGAGAATGAGGTCCATTAATTAATTCAACACCGTTGAGAATGAGGTCCATGAATTAATTCAACACCGTTGAGAATGAGGTCCATGAATTAATTCAACACCGTTGAGAATGAGGTCCATGAATTAATTCAACACCGTTGAGAATGAGGTCCATGAATTAATTCAACACCGTTGAGAATGAGGTCCATGAATTAATTCAACACCGTTGAGAATGAGGTCCATGAATTAATTCAACACCGTTGAGAATGAGGTCCATGAATTAATTCAACACCGTTGAGAATGAGGTCCATGAATTAATTCAACACCGTTGAGAATGAGGTCCATGAATTAATTCAACACCGTTGAGAATGAGGTCCATGAATTAATTCAACACCGTTGAGAATGAGGTCCATGAATTTGTTCGTGTTGTCAGGTTTTTCATGATTTGCTTTGCAAAGAAATGAGTAATATAGTTAGAGTAAGCAAGTGCGGCTTTTTACCTAATTACGAAATGCCAGTAAAACAACATTTTGCCCTACCTCTGTTCACGAATGAGTCACGCATAGAAGATGACGAAACTACAGCGCGAGTCAACGTGAAGTTGTGAATGTGTGAAATTTTCGTCATTCAAAGGATCTTCTTCAAAGTAGTCCAAAAGATAAGGCACTGACGCCTGGTTAAGATGACTGTATAGACTAGAAAGTGAGCAGTTAAAGAATAGATGACTGTTTTGTCCACCTAATCCCGCCCGATAGACTACTTTTTGCCGTGTGATGGTTTTCTCTATTGCCATATACCCCAAAAGTCTCTTTCTCTACGAGCCAAGCAGAAGCAGCAATTTCTGACCCAGCGATGTCGAGGATGCCAATGAAATGCGCTCCCTGCCGACGAGTCCGGTCAAGACTCTTGTTGAGTCTGTTGACGAGCCACTTGAACATTCGCTCATAGCAGGCCTGGAACGGAAAACTTTTTCCTATTATTTTTTTCCAAAGATTGAATATTGATCAAGTTTCTTTGAGAATAAATCAAAAATAGAGAACGCAAATAAATATAGAATTCGTACCAATCGCTTTTTTGAACAGAGTATAGAAATGCGCATAGATTTTACCCGCAGTATGGGCAAGAGAAATAGCCCGCTCCTCACCTTAGAGATGGCTTCAACAGCAAACTCTGCTTGCTCTTTGTTCTGAGCCTTCTGAACATGCTCCCTTCCCACTTTGATGCGTGGACGGAGGAAAGCCTTCCCAAGTTCAGAGACCGGCAGTCCGAGCAGGTGACACACTTTCTGGATAACTAAATCATCACTTCAGTTTGACAAGCCTTCGGAAATTACTCACTTGTTAGAAGATCTTACTCATGCTATGCTTGATTGAAATAATTTTCATTTCTTCCGCAATGACAACTTACTCTGTTTACGACTAGTAATTAGTGACTTGTACCAGTCTCTCTTTAACTTACTCTGTTTACGACTAGTAATTAGTGACTTGTACCAGTCTCTCTTTAACTTACTCTGTTTACGACTAGTAATTAGTGACTTGTACCAGTCTCTCTTTAACTTACTCTGTTTACGACCAGTAATTAGTGACTTGTACCAGTCTCTCTTTAACTTACTCTGTTTACGACCAGTATTTAGTGACTTGTACCAGTCTCTCTTTAACTTACTCTGTTTACGACTAGTAATTAGTGACTTGTACCAGTCTCTCTTTAACTTACTCTGTTTACGACTAGTAATTAGTGACTTGTACCAGTCTCTCTTTAACTTACTCTGTTTACGACCAGTAATTAGTGACTTGTACCAGTCTCTCTTTAACTTACTCTGTTTACGACTAGTAATTAGTGACTTGTACCAGTCTCTCTTTAACTTACTCTGTTTACGACCAGTAATTAGTGACTTGTACCAGTCTCTCTTTAACTTACTCTGTTTACGACTAGTAATTAGTGACTTGTACCAGTCTCTCTTTAACTTACTCTGTTTACGACTAGTAATTAGTGACTTGTACCAGTCTCTCTTTAACTTACTCTGTTTACGACCAGTAATTAGTGACTTGTA
Source organism: Allodiplogaster pararmata (assembly GCA_964056735.1). Taxonomy (NCBI): domain Eukaryota; kingdom Metazoa; phylum Nematoda; class Chromadorea; order Rhabditida; family Diplogasteridae; genus Allodiplogaster; species Allodiplogaster pararmata. Next base: position 6,132,920 of record OZ057409.1, on the reverse strand, counting down.
CCAGTCTCTCTTTAACTTACTCTGTTTACGACTAGTAATTAGTGACTTGTACCAGTCTCTCTTTAACTTACTCTGTTTACGACTAGTAATTAGTGACTTGTACCAGTCTCTCTTTAACTTACTCTGTTTACGACCAGTAATTAGTGACTTGTACCAGTCTCTCTTTAACTTACTCTGTTTACGACTAGTAATTAGTGACTTGTACCAGTCTCTCTTTAACTTACTCTGTTTACGACTAGTAATTAGTGACTTGTACCAGTCTCTCTTTAACTTACTCTGTTTACGACCAGTAATTAGTGACTTGTACCAGTCTCTCTTTAACTTACTCTGTTTACGACTAGTAATTAGTGACTTGTACCAGTCTCTCTTTAACTTACTCTGTTTACGACTAGTAATTAGTGACTTGTACCAGTCTCTCTTTAACTTACTCTGTTTACGACCAGTAATTAGTGACTTGTACCAGTCTCTCTTTAACTTACTCTGTTTACGACTAGTAATTAGTGACTTGTACCAGTCTCTCTTTAACTTACTCTGTTTACGACTAGTAATTAGTGACTTGTACCAGTCTCTCTTTAACTTACTCTGTTTACGACCAGTAATTAGTGACTTGTACCAGTCTCTCTTTAACTTACTCTGTTTACGACTAGTAATTAGTGACTTGTACCAGTCACTCTTTAACTTACTCTGTTTACGACTAGTAATTAGTGACTTGTACCAGTCTCTCTTTAACTTACTCTGTTTACGACTAGTAATTAGTGACTTGTACCAGTCTCTCTTTAACTCACTCTGTTTACGACTAGTAATTAGTGACTTGTACCAGTCTCTCTTTAACTTACTCTGTTTACGACCAGTAATTAGTGACTTGTACCAGTCTCTCTTTAACTTACTCTGTTTACGACTAGTAATTAGTGACTCGTACCAGTCTCTCTTTAACTTACTCTGTTTACGACTAGTAATTAGTGACTTGTACCAGTCTCTCTTTAACTTACTCTGTTTACGACCAGTAATTAGTGACTTGTACCAGTCTCTCTTTAACTTACTCTGTTTACGACTAGTAATTAGTGACTTGTACCAGTCTCTCTTTAACTTACTCTGTTTACGACTAGTAATTAGTGACTTGTACCAGTCTCTCTTTAACTTACTCTGTTTACGACCAGTAATTAGTGACTTGTACCAGTCTCTCTTTAACTTACTCTGTTTACGACTAGTAATTAGTGACTTGTACCAGTCTCTCTTTAACTTACTCTGTTTACGACTAGTAATTAGTGACTTGTACCAGTCTCTCTTTAACTTACTCTGTTTACGACCAGTAATTAGTGACTTGTACCAGTCTCTCTTTAACTTACTCTGTTTACGACTAGTAATTAGTGACTTGTACCAGTCTCTCTTTAACTTACTCTGTTTACGACTAGTAATTAGTGACTTGTACCAGTCTCTCTTTAACTTACTCTGTTTACGACCAGTAATTAGTGACTTGTACCAGTCTCTCTTTAACTTACTCTGTTTACGACTAGTAATTAGTGACTTGTACCAGTCTCTCTTTAACTTACTCTGTTTACGACTAGTAATTAGTGACTTGTACCAGTCTCTCTTTAACTTACTCTGTTTACGACCAGTAATTAGTGACTTGTACCAGTCTCTCTTTAACTTACTCTGTTTACGACTAGTAATTAGTGACTTGTACCAGTCTCTCTTTAACTTACTCTGTTTACGACTAGTAATTAGTGACTTGTACCAGTCTCTCTTTAACTTACTCTGTTTACGACCAGTAATTAGTGACTTGTACCAGTCTCTCTTTAACTTACTCTGTTTACGACTAGTAATTAGTGACTTGTACCAGTCTCTCTTTAACTTACTCTGTTTACGACTAGTAATTAGTGACTTGTACCAGTCTCTCTTTAACTTACTCTGTTTACGACCAGTAATTAGTGACTTGTACCAGTCTCTCTTTAACTTACTCTGTTTACGACTAGTAATTAGTGACTTGTACCAGTCTCTCTTTAACTTACTCTGTTTACGACTAGTAATTAGTGACTTGTACCAGTCTCTCTTTAACTTACTCTGTTTACGACTAGTAATTAGTGACTTGTACCAGTCTCTCTTTAACTTACTCTGTTTACGACTAGTAATTAGTGACTTGTACCAGTCTCTCTTTAACTTACTCTGTTTACGACTAGTAATTAGTGACTTGTACCAGTCTCTCTTTAACTTACTCTGTTTACGACCAGTAATTAGTGACTTGTACCAGTCTCTCTTTAACTTACTCTGTTTACGACTAGTAATTAGTGACTTGTACCAGTCTCTCTTTAACTTACTCTGTTTACGACTAGTAATTAGTGACTTGTACCAGTCTCTCTTTAACTTACTCTGTTTACGACCAGTAATTAGTGACTTGTACCAGTCTCTCTTTAACTTACTCTGTTTACGACTAGTAATTAGTGACTTGTACCAGTCACTCTTTAACTTACTCTGTTTACGACTAGTAATTAGTGACTTGTACCAGTCTCTCTTTAACTTACTCTGTTTACGACTAGTAATTAGTGACTTGTACCAGTCTCTCTTTAACTTACTCTGTTTACGACTAGTAATTAGTGACTTGTACCAGTCTCTCTTTAACTTACTCTGTTTACGACCAGTAATTAGTGACTTGTACCAGTCTCTCTTTAACTTACTCTGTTTACGACTAGTAATTAGTGACTTGTACCAGTCTCTCTTTAACTTACTCTGTTTACGACTAGTAATTAGTGACTTGTACCAGTCTCTCTTTAACTTACTCTGTTTACGACCAGTAATTAGTGACTTGTACCAGTCTCTCTTTAACTTACTCTGTTTACGACCAGTAATTAGTGACTTGTACCAGTCTCTCTTTAACTTACTCTGTTTACGACTAGTAATTAGTGACTTGTACCAGTCTCTCTTTAACTTACTCTGTTTACGACTAGTAATTAGTGACTTGTACCAGTCTCTCTTTAACTTACTCTGTTTACGACCAGTAATTAGTGACTTGTACCAGTCTCTCTTTAACTTACTCTGTTTACGACTAGTAATTAGTGACTTGTACCAGTCTCTCTTTAACTTACTCTGTTTACGACTAGTAATTAGTGACTTGTACCAGTCTCTCTTTAACTTACTCTGTTTACGACCAGTAATTAGTGACTTGTACCAGTCTCTCTTTAACTTACTCTGTTTACGACTAGTAATTAGTGACTTGTACCAGTCTCTCTTTAACTTACTCTGTTTACGACCAGTAATTAGTGACTTGTACCAGTCTCTATTTAACTTACTCTGTTTACGACTAGTAATTAGTGACTTGTACCAGTCTCTCTTTAACTTACTCTGTTTACGACTAGTAATTAGTGACTTGTACCAGTCTCTCTTTAACTTACTCTGTTTACGACCAGTAATTAGTGACTTGTACCAGTCTCTCTTTAACTTACTCTGTTTACGACTAGTAATTAGTGACTTGTACCAGTCTCTCTTTAACTTACTCTGTTTACGACTAGTAATTAGTGACTTGTACCAGTCTCTCTTTAACTTACTCTGTTTACGACCAGTAATTAGTGACTTGTACCAGTCTCTCTTTAACTTACTCTGTTTACGACTAGTAATTAGTGACTTGTACCAGTCTCTCTTTAACTTACTCTGTTTACGACTAGTAATTAGTGACTTGTACCAGTCTCTCTTTAACTTACTCTGTTTACGACCAGTAATTAGTGACTTGTACCAGTCTCTCTTTAACTTACTCTGTTTACGACTAGTAATTAGTGACTTGTACCAGTCTCTCTTTAACTTACTCTGTTTACGACTAGTAATTAGTGACTTGTACCAGTCTCTCTTTAACTTACTCTGTTTACGACCAGTAATTAGTGACTTGTACCAGTCTCTCTTTAACTTACTCTGTTTACGACTAGTAATTAGTGACTTGTACCAGTCTCTCTTTTACGAACTCTGATTTCTCTCGAAACACACTGGCAACAGTGGCCATTCGTGACTCTACAGCCTTAAGAGCCTGTCACGGATGGAGCCGGATCATCCAGTCCAGAATCGAGCGCGACCTCAGGTGGCGGATAGAGGGACGCCTCCCTACGAAGAATTCGTGCTGAGAGAGAGCGGGAGAATGCACTCCTTCAACAGCAAAGACCCAGCAGATGCTCCATGTAATGGAAATGAAAATGTTGAGATGGAGCCTCGGAGTCACCCGGAAAGACATGATTCGCAACGAAACGATAAGAGCTCGTTTAGGAGTTGCCCCATTACCCGAAAAACTCAGAGAATCCAGGCTTAGGTGGTACGGACACATGCTGAGATCCAATCCTGACTCCGTTCCCAAGTCTGCTTGGAACATAGAAATCCAGGGTAGAAGACCAAGAGGTAGACCGAAGCTTAGATTGAGAGACACCATAGAACAAGACATGGCGCCTATCGGGCTGATAGCCGAAGACGCCTCGAATCGTATGATGTGGCGAAGTGCTATCTACACAGCGGACCCCGCTCTTCAGCGGGAATAACGCTAGGAAGAAGAAGAAGAGAGAGCGGGAGAAATCCCGCCGCGGACCAAAACTGGGTAGTATAGCTCGTCAAAGGAGGGCGATGCCGGACCGGCCTGGGCATGCCACCGGACAAAACATCAGCCGATACTCCGCTATACTTTTCAATGGCGAGTCGAGGCGCCAGTAAAATAACCTCTTGCCCTTCTCCGGTTAACGAATGGGTCTCGCCAAGAGGATCGCCGACTGCGGTGCGAGTGTAGACGGAGAAAATCTCTCCGGACTCAAAAGGATCCTCACCACCAACCTATCCCAAAAGGACTCCCCTCGACAGGACCTATGGGCAAGACAACAACAACAACTCTGATTTCTAGCAATCTAAAAGCAAATCGAAGCAACTTGATTTTTCTCACTCTCTAATTCTAATCTGCTAAAGCGGATATGCCAGGAAAGATTCAGCTCTGATTTTTCCCTTCAAATACCTCAAAGAGCAATTCAGAAGAAATGGATTTTTTCCTGTACAGATTGATTAAAACACAGAAGAGATCAGAATATGTTCCACGGTGAAGAAGTCTTCGAAATGGGTAACGAAAAAACCGCACCTGCTCTTGATAGGATGTGACCATGGGTAAACTACGCGTAAAAATAAGAGGAATCCGCCAATATGGGCGTAGAACATTGAGAAGGAAATAGAGAGAGCAGAGTGAGCTTTTTTTCACATTTTCGAGTGAGCTCGTCTTGAATGGTCAAGAGACAACCAAAACATACAATAAATTGAAAATCATCCGTTTGAAATTGACCATTTCCTCGCTATGCATGTGCTCTTGTGGCGCAATCGGGAGGGGTGGGGGGGGGTGGGATCGAACCCAGCTCGTCTCCCCTACCCTCTCCTGACACAAATCTTAGTTTCTCTCAAAAATTCAAGGTGGAAATCTAGCCTCGATCATGAGCAAGGATGGCTTGATCGGACTTCTTCTCCTGGAAGAACTCGATGTTACCCATGAGAAGAACTGCAGAGACGACACGCAGAACCGCTGGAAAGAGCAAGGAATCTTCTTTTTGTCAAGTCTGTCATGAGAAATGTCAAGTCTGTCAGGATAAATTTCAGGCTGAGAGTGAGTGAAAGAAGAGGGAAGGAGATTGAAAGATTGTGTTATGTTGAATAGTTTCAGATTGAATATGAAGCCTTTGGAAAGCCTCAGTTTGAACACAAAGTCTGCGAGTTTTTTCTCTTGAAAGTCAACTTGAAAGTCTGGGAGTGTCGAATCGCCAACTTCAAAGTGGCAAAATCAGGAGTGTTTGAACGGTTTCCATGAATTTTCGCATCACGACATTTTGCCCCGTGACAACTCTCACCCGAATTTCACTACAACAAAAAATTAATTTTTTTTGTGGATTGTCGTTGTATACGGTCTCTTAATAAGCCGTACGGCCTCGTTAGCGGAATCTTTACCTTAGCCTAAGCAAAAATTTAAATGACAACATACATGGACGAATTAAGTTTGTGAAATTTAGGATGTGAGTTTTCATGGTGCGAAATGTCGTGATACCGTTTTAACGAGAGAAGAACTATCTCCAGAATATGTACATATATATGTTATGGCTAGAATTGATCAGGCGCTTTAAATTGATCAGATCAATTTGAATGGTTAAATTGATCAGATCAATTCCTAGAATTGATCAGAAGTTAGAGTTCTGATCAGATGGCTACTTCGACTGAACATGAGAACTTTTCTCATGCGGTATCGTTAGAATTAAAACTTTGAGAAGGAAATTCGATAGCAAAACACGTTCTTAGGTAAAATTATGTATCAAAGTATAATTTTACGTTAATTTAGCAAGGTTATATTTGAAGACAAATTTTATAGCAGAGTACCAACAGAAAAAATTTCATGTCTATACATTTTTAAAGCTCAAATTTGATAGCAAAACACGACTTCAAGTCGTGCTGGGGTGCAAATAAAGTTTTTTGGTGGAATTTCACAATCAAGAACCACTCTAGCTCAAATGTCATAGCAAAATACGATTACTGACACGTGATTTCCTCGTCATGAAAGCCCATGGTTTTGATGGATTTGACTGTGTTCTGGAACTCTTGCGCATCATCCACATTTGGCAAATTGATGTAGCCGTTGTTGAGGAATCGGTATTGGTCGACATCTTCCAGTAGGAAACTTGCTGAAGTTGGAAGAACTTCGGTTAAACTGTAGCACGGACAAAAGTTATTCTTCCAAGTGGGATCGATCCCAGCCATCTCTTTCTGACCGCGAGGGTGAGCGCGTTACCAGTTACACCACCGAGAACAAGTAACTAATCCGTATACAAAAAAGGCTGAAAAATCTTGTTTGGATTTCCTTTTTCATTAATTGACTTCAATTTCAACTTTATATGAACTATAGCCGCACTTCTAGGAGTTAAACCCTTATAAAAAAACAAGCACCGAACCTTTCTGCTCGGGAGTCGTGCCTCGCAGGAATTGGTAGAAGACGTGAAAGGATCTCTCATCAGCCGCTTGTCTGATGGTCCTCGACTTTTCCAGAAGATAGAACTCGATGTTCGCACCCGAAATATATCCGGATGTGTCGAAGTTGATTCGAATGAACTTGCCCTGAAATCATCTTCTTACTCGTTGAGGTTTTCTGGGAAAAAAACTTTTCTTTTAAAGACGGATTTTTCGTTCTCAAAGTATGAGTACGTTTAATCGAGAAAGTGCAAGGTATGGGTATACGATCACATGGACAAGATTTAGTTCACAAAGAGTGATCGAACCCAACCTTCTATCCTATACCGGGTACGAGTATGGCATCACTGCACTACGAAGGGCACATTGTTAATCCGTTCGTCTAAGACTTCTATGTGAGAAACTTTATAGCTTTAATCTGTTAGCCTGTTCTCTTAGCATGCTTGATAGCTTTAATCTGTTAGCCTGTTCTCTTAGCATGCTTATATAATCTGTTAGCCTGTTCTCTTAGCATGCTTATGTAGCGGAAAATTTGTAAACGGGACATATCTACACAACTCTTGAAAAAGAAGAGTTGAAGAAAAAGATGCGGATTTAACTGACGAATCTGGAAGAGTTGTCGTTCTTGACTGTCTTGGAGTTACCGAACGCTTCGAGAATCGGGTTGGCTTGGAGCAGTTGGCTCTCTAGTTCACCCTGCAACTGGTTCAATGAGAGATCAATAAGAACCCCATCAGAAGGTAACCGACTACTAAGGACGACTGCACAAGCACTACTCACAGACCATCAAGACCGATCGGACTATATTTATCTATAACCTGTGCAGAACATGAAGAAAGTATCGGCATAACTGCATTCTTTCGCTTACGAAGAATCAAGTCGGAACATATAAATCTCGCAATAAACTCGTCACGACTGAAGATGTGAAGTCATGGATATACCACTACTCGATAAAAGATCGTGCTAAGCTTAGGATGTAGAAATGGAAGACAGTATTTTTTCATGAGTATTCGCTGTTTTTTGGTACTTGACTTTTATGTAATTTAATTTTGTAAACTAGAAAATTTCGCCCAGTTCCAAACTCGTCGAAAGAATGTTGTTATGCCGTTTTAGCTCGCGATTCATGGTGTGCGTGTACACAATAGCCTAGTAAGTGACCCAATAGCCCAGGCATTGTTTGGGCTTCTGGGGACCAATAAAAAAAAAGTAAAATGCGTATTTAAAAACTTTCGTTCAATGTCTCCATTAATCGTTCAATCCTTGTGTCTCTGCATGATTCACGAAAAGTTATCATAACCCTAATCGACAAGGTTCGAACTGAACGAAACTTTTATATGACTAATAAAGCATTAATCTATGAATTCGTAATGATTACTGATGTAATATAAAACGTCAGACTGTTTTTTCTTGTTCAGAAAAAATCCAGCAATTGAGGTCTTCTGAATAATTGCTTTCTCAACATTTCTTCATGATCGTACCAAAATTGAATAGTATAGTTCGTCAAAGGAGGGCGAGGCCGGACTGGCCTGGGCATGCCACCGGATAAAACATCAACCGATACTCCCCTATACTTTGTTATAGCGAGTCGAGGCGCCAGTAAAATAACCTCTTGCCCTTCTCCGGTTAACGAATGGGTCTCGCGAAGAGGATCGCCGACTGCGGTGCGAGTGTAGACGGAGAAATTTTCTCCGGACTCAAAAGGATCCTCACCAACCTATCCCAAAGGACTCCCCTGGACAGGACCTATGGGCAAACAACAACAACAACAACAACATCGTATCTCATAAAAGTTTTCTCCATCTCATGCACGTGAAGTCATGAAAACTAAATTATTAGATGAAGCTTAATATATTTCCTCCTATTATTTCGAGAGGACTAGGCTGAAGACTTTCCGAACTTTAGAGAAAAGCTTCTATTTTGTGCTGCACTACTATAATACTAGCGCACATTTCTTCAGTTTTGCCCCATGCCACAAATAAACAATACTGACACAAACCCGAATGTAAAAAGACTTTGTCTACGAATCCGAGACACACGATTAAGACGATTTGGACAACATCGAAACATCGAAACGCAGTGTTTGGCAATGTTTTTCCCACCTCGGGCAGATTTTTTGCCGCCTCAGGCAGTTTTTGTTCTGACAGTTTGTTTTCAGCCTAACTACCGGCGGGACTTGTGGAGACGGTTCTAAACTTTGGTTCACTCTCTAATCACATAGAACAACAGCCGCGGCACCTGGAGCCTCCGTTATAAAACATGAAATCTTTGATTGCTAGCGTGCAACAGAGTTGCGCATCTTAATGTGGCTCTATTGACATGTCTTGCGGCGTGCGAGCGTGTGAAACATATCAATATAGTGACACAACGAAAAACAGTTATAAAACTACAGTCAACACACTACAGAACTAACGATGCTTTGTAGCTCGCCGTGATAGGGCTGAAAATGTGTTTTTTTTTTAAGTAAAAAATAGTGTTTTTTCTTCTTCTGCTAATGATACATTATTTCAAAGTTAGAAAAACATGTTCTTTAATGAATTACTCTCTCTTAGAGTCAAATGATATTCCGATTTTTACGCGTGCGTGACAGTGCTTTCCTCAAAACGATTCACAAGGGGTAGCGCTGGAAGAAAGATGTGAGAGAGAGAGAGAGAGAGAGAGAGAGAGAGAGAGAGAGAGAGAGAGAGAGAGAGAGAGAGAGAGAGAGAGAGAGAAGACAGAAAGAGAGACAGAGAGATAAGGGGAAAAGAGGGAGGAAGAAAGGCGAAGAGAGAGAGTAAGAGACAATAAAAACACGTCAGATCACCAGAGACGAAGAGACGCACCCAAAGTGAGAGAAACAAGATCTATAGAGGAGCAGAGAAATGAAATACACAAAAAAAGAATGCGCAGAAGAAGCGATGGATGTCAAGGACCCTGGGCTGTTTCTCTGCGTCTCTGGCCCTCCGGGATCCCCGACTTCTATCGCTTCTGACCCGTTCCAGCATTTGATGGGTGGACGTTTCTTGCGATCCCCCCTTGCTCCTTATACCTTCTCCCCGCCCTTGTGAGGAAGGAGTTGGTTGGTTCACACAAAAGGAGTTCGAATAATACTTACACCAAATCTCACGACTCTCTCCCTTCTCTTCTCTCAAGCTACACCGTCGTTCCCACTCATTAGAATGAGTGGAAGAGAATGAGATAGGATAGTCAAAGCGTGGAAGGAACAGAGCGAGAGAGAAAGAGAGAGATATTAGGAGGGAGAGCGAGACAGAAGGAGAGAAAGAAAAAGAGAGAGAGAAAGAGGGAGAGAGAGCGAGAGTGAGTGAGAGAGAGAGCGAGAGTGAGTGAGAGAGAGTGCAAGAGAGAAAGAGGGAGAGAGATAAAGAGCGAGAAAGAGAGATATAGAATGAGACAAAGAATGAGAAAGAGAGTAAGAAACAAAAAGAGATAGATACAGGAAAAGAAAATAGATTAGGAATATTGCATGTTACTTACGGAAGCGTTCCTTAAGACAGACTAGTAAATGCGAGCTGATCATCCCAACAGGCAGATTGTGAGGACCAACATGAATGCATATTTTCAAAGCAAGCTACTTGAATTTTAAGAGCGGAAGGCAAAAAGGGGAAATCTTGCTTAAATTCTAGGGTGAGAAACTGGTCTGAAAGAATTCTCCGAGAGAGAAACTACCTTAAAAATGTTCCAAATTGGAAACTAGACAAAAATGAGATTTTAGGTGGGAATTTGGCTAGAAGAAAAAACATTTAAGGTTGGAAAATCTATAGATATTGGAGTGTTGGAAAAAAGGGATTGCTGAGTTGTTTAAGATAATAAGAACAACGAAAATTAGAAAAATCAAAAATTAAACACTGCCAACCTTGGCCGGAGAAAGGCCGCTGTTTTTGGTTCTGGTCGCTCCAGCGACGTGTGCGAGGTATTGGATGACTTTCTTGGTGTTCTCGGTTTTGCCCGCTCCAGATTCACCACTGCACAGGTAAACCACGGAATTTATTGAGTGTGAGAAATTGGTTGAATTATCGCAACGGGGAAAAAACTACTTCTTCCATGTGAACAATAACACGGTAAAAGTACAAGTTTTTTCTCCGTGTGAGAGCTCAATCAATTGTCAGTTTAATAAGGCGTCATTGCCTTTGAAATAATTCACAAAATGAAGAAACTAAAGCATAAGGCTAGAAAGCTTTCTTGATAACCCCTTCCCTAGTTCTTTCTTGATAACCCCTTCCCTAGTTCTTTCTTGATAACCCCTTCCCTAGTTCTTGATAACCCCTTCCCTAGTTCTTGATAACCCCTTCCCTAGTTCTTTCTTGATAACCCCTTCCCTAGTTCTTTCTTGATAACCCCTTCCCTAGTTCTTGATAACCCCTTCCCTAGTTCTTTCTTGATAACCCCTTACCTAGTTCTTTCTTGATAACCCCTTCCCTAGTTCTTTCTTGATAACCCCTTCCCTAGTTCTTGATAACCCCTTCCCTAGTTCTTACCAACTGGTTTTTATCAGTCGTAGAAAGAGTTCAAATTATTCTCATCATTTTAATACTCAAGAAAGTTTGAAAGTCAATAAAAAAGGTTTCCACTATGGCCAACTACAGTTACAATGACGAACAATCCAAAAGGCGAAGAACTTTACATGTTATTATAAAACCATTGCAACTAAAAAACTATGTGATTCAGCATCAGAGGAACGTCGAAGAACATCCTAGTATGTAAATGCTTGGTACGTACCGTACCGCCTTAGAAGAAATGTCAACTCATTGAATATATGATGTTAGCGCTCACACTTGAGGTAATGAATGATTCATAAAAAACTGACGTGCAAAGAATTGATTGATCATCCTTGTCTGAAAGTGAACAAATTTTCGTCTTTTTCACCCTTTACGACTGATTGGAAAGCATGCTCATGGAAAATTATCTCTAATTACCCTTCGAAAACTAAAGATGTAAACTGTTTTGTTCTCATGCCAGCTTCTTGTAAAAACGGGTTTGGTTCACATCCTAGCAGAATTTGAAACTTTTTTAACCGTAACTTCATAATCTCATTCAGCATCTTAATACCTTTTCCCCTTGGTTATGTTTAAAATGTTTTACTTCGAAGACAGGGAAACGTTTAGTTCAGAGTTTTTTCTCTTTCGCATTGCATGTCAATTCTAAGTCTTTTTCCCAAAAATGGGTGATAAGAATTTCCTGTTTCGATCGCATTAACCCCTTCAGATCCCATACATAAATATAAATCCACCCGCTCTCTCTGTTCTATGACCCAACATGCCTGTTTGCTCGTCGTAAGTAATAACATTCTGATGGAGTAATCATGAAAGAACAGTACCTCTTTTTTTAACTATTTTCAAACGAGTCTTTTTTGAGAATGAGAAGGATTTACCTTTTTTATTCAAAGTTTCGTTTCCTCCTCATAACTATCATCTCATCCTGCATTTCTCTTGAAAACTTCCACTCTCACATCTTTTAGTTTTCCTCAATAGCGCTTATCAAAAGTTATCGCTTCTTAAAAAGTTCACTTTCCGAAAAAGAACAGCGTCAGTTTTCCACTCCTTGCGTCCTTTTCACAATTTCCGTTCCTCGGACTCAAAAGGATCCTCATTAAACTATCCCAAAAGGTTCCCCTGCACAAGACTACAGGCAAACAAAATCGACAACAACAACGATTCCGATGAAGCACGAAACTCCAACCTTGCAACATGCTCCGATAGGCCATGTCTGCGATGGCGAATATGTGCGGGGGCATTTCATGCCGCTTCTTCCCCTTGAATTGCTCAATGAGCGCTTCTGAGTATATGGGCAGTCGCTTGTACGGATTGATGACCACACAGAATAGACCGGAATATGTCTGCAGATAAGATGATACTTCAGAATTGCATAAATTGTGTTGTTCAATCATGTCTGAACGATGGTCTTTAGTTTGAAGAGAATTCAATCGGAGAGAAATCTTGTCTTTTATACAGCTTCAGGAACTTCATGACCGACTTGACATTGAACTAAGACGTGGACAGAAACTAGTCCACAAGGTAAGTTTGAACCCAGATATTTCTATATCAGCAACTGGCCATGACTTACCAGCCTATAGTTCTTTCATGATCGAAGTTTGCCATAGCATTCCAATTAGACTATTAATTCGGGTCCAATTATCCGAATTAGCACGGTCTTCTAGCACGAGTCTTTGTCTTCTAAAAACAAACCACAACCAGTCGATGGCTATCAAAAACCCACGTAGATTAAAGATGAGAAGTAGCGCTCCTTGAGATTGTGTAGAACCGATGCTTCATTGAGGTGCGTCAGATTTGACATGTCCTCGGTCTGCAAATGAACATTGTGAAAAGAAAGGTTCGTGCCGTATTCTGGTCTCCAATTCCAATTATTAGATAACTGCGTCCTGAAAAAAAGAAAGTTCCTGATAAACGATTCTACACTCAATTTATGTTTGATTCTCATCGATAGCACCCCCGTTCTGACTTCTTGTCAATAGTTTGGTTTTCCCTCAGTCTAGTTTCCCCTCTGAGTTGGAAAACTGGCAACATGGCTTCAGAAAAGGACGCTCTACCACGACATCCTTGATGGAGATAACGGGCCACATAACCAATGGTATCAACCAACGGCTCCCTCCACATCGCACAGTGATGGTTGCGCTCGACCTCACCTCGGCATATGATCTGGTCAACATTTCCCGCCTGTGTCACACTCTCGCCGAAACGTCCATCTCCAGAGGCCTCGTTAGATGGCTCTCCAGCTATCTACGGGGGAGAGCCATCCGTGTGGACTTCAGAAACTGCCTCAGCCGCCAGCAAACCTGCTACGCAGGACTTCCTCATGGGGGAGTACTCAGCCCTTCCTTGTTCAACATATACTTGAATGGGCTGCCGAAACCTCCCGAGACGATCAAACTGGTCGGGTATGCGGATGATCTGACAATACTGGCCTCTCACCCTGACTGGAGAGTTGGAGCTGACAGACTGAACACCTACCTCCCAGCCCTCACCAGCCATCTTGGGGAACTAAAGATGGACATCTCGGCAGCTAAATCCAGTGTAACGCTCTTCACCACCAACACGAAGGAATGTCGTGAAGTACCAGAAGTTGTGGTCAACGGTGAGCCACTTCCTCCAAGTAGAACCCCCAAAATCCTTGGTGTCACCTTGGACCAGATGGGAACCTACCGTCAACACGCCGAAGGACTAAAGACAAGGGCAACAAAAAGATTGAATGTCCTCCGAGCAATCGCAGGAAGAAAATGGGGACAGAAGACCGAAACAATGCTGAACACCTACAAAGCAACCACAAGAGCAGTCTTGTCTTACGCAGCACCCATATACTCGCCCCAACTTGCCGAATCACATTGGACTTCCTTGCAAGCAGCACAAAACAAAGCCATTCGAATCGCAACTGGAAACCTTGCAATTGCGGACACTCAGCACCTGGCATACGAGAGCAAACTTCTTCCAGTCAAAGAACACAACTTCATGCTCAGCAAACAATTCACCGCCAAGGCCAGGCTTCAGCCCAACCATCCATATCACCGCATCTGCACTGAAGCAAAACTTCCCAGGGCAGTCAGAAAGCACGCCAAAGACATGGACATAGTATTAGGTGATTCGGACCATAAAGTGGCCCTCAGAAAAATACACACGGAGACCGTCATAGATTTTCTTAGAAATAGTCGACCCTACCCAGTTCTGGAAACTAAACCTCCTAGAATACATAAGTCCACGTCCCAACTATCCAGAGAAAATCAGATAACTCTGTCTCAATTGCGCAGCGGCCACTCTAGTTTCCTTAACAGTTACCTCCACCGAATAGGGGCCAATGAATCTCCCCTCTGCCCACTGTGTAGAGCCGCATACTTCGAGACATATTTTTTCGTGTCGCTGTAACCCCGCTTCACTTAGCCCTATCGACCTTTGGAATAGGCCGCACTCGGTTGTTGATTTCATTTTCAATTAAATCTCTCCAAAAAAAGTGAAAGAGAGAAGAGAAGAAAAGAAGAAAAAAAAGTTTTAAAAAAGAGAGGAGATAGAGAGTGTGGGCTTATAACGCTTGAGGGTCGAGAGCTTCAACGACTTTCTCCAGTGTCTCGCGAAGGAAGATCCACCCGTTGGGCAAGACAACAACAACAAGTTTCCCCTCAGGCTATTTTCCCCTCAGTCTCGTTTCCTCTCAGTCTAGAAAACTTAGTCGGTCTTAAAATTTCTCAGTTAGTGTCAACAAAAAAATCTTAAACTAAAAAAATCTTGAACTCAAGTTCATTGAAATCTTTCCAAGATAGTATTCATACAACTAACGTCATTCTTGTTTGGTCGCAATTTTTATATTGTTGTTTAACTGATGTACATGTTTTTCCTTCTTATTCAAATAGTGATACGGTCTTGTTCGACTGTTTAACGTGCTCGTTTTCTCAAAAATAACTCTTTTTGCACATTAAAAAAAACATTATTGAACAATCATTTTAGTTATTCTTGGTGAGCAACAAAGAAGTAGATTTTTAAATCTCAATTGAGGTAATAATGAATAATTAATAACTAGCAAAGTGGAAACTTTAACCTTGTCAAATTTAGGCGGATTTGCCTTCTGAATATCGTCATTTGAGATTGTCGTCGTTTTTCCTGTCTCGCAGTACTCAACCAACGCCTCATCATTCGACTGTTTTCTGCAAGTTACTAACCTTGGAAGATAGTTCATCATTTAATTTACCCCAAGAAACTAAATCTCTATGCAAAAAAACCCAATTATCAAAAAAACAACTTAAAAGGTCTATTGCACTGTCGAAGCTTCCCGACAGAAATGATTGATGATATAAACTATCTGCTGCATCTCCTAGTGATTCTTATCACGTGTTATCGAATCACGTTTCAACTTATATGATTTCTGTGGATGGCGTGAAAATCGTAATCAAGCAAACTATCATTGATTTCCCAGTTTCCGCTAACTTGCTTGTAAGTCAGTCTTCTTCTTTTTAGGGTCGTCCCTCCTTTGCTCAGCTAGGGCCCTGTTACCACCTTCGCCTCCTTAGGGCTGCTTCCCCGATCTCTGGTTCGGTAAACCCCCTTTCCCCACTCCCTCCCCCTTCTACTCTTCTAAGTAACACAATATATCAATGACATGTAATACAATATTCTTTCGGCATCACTAGTGGACTTCGGACCAAGGACTCTTGGAACAGATAGGTTGAATCTTTAGAACGTTTGAGATTCTTTTGTGCAACTTTATTGTTGCTCATCTAGTTCTCCAGGTTCTCTACTAGTCGAGATGGCTTACTTGATGGAACCGAGGACGAATCCTTCTTTTTCGTGCGGCACCCAGCAGAGCTTCTTCACGGCCCAGTCATTCGCCATGCCGGGATCGGCGACTGCGGCGCGTTGAACCTGAAACAGAACACTAGGTTTGCAAAGCAAGTACTAAGTAAGACAATAGCAAAAGGGAAGTAGTTTGAAGCTAATCATAAGCGAAAGAGAAACGTACAATTTGTCACGAGCTTGAGCACCGCTTTCTATCATAGCCCCCCCCCCTTCCTTACTAACAAACTAGCGGGTAGCGCTGAATACGATGAGACCGAAAAAGCAACTTTCTTTAACCTAAAGTTCCTTTTTCTCCCAATCCTAGGAAATTTATCGATGAACAATGTATCGAGCAATCAACTTGGATTTTAGGTCCCTAAAGTACAACGCATCGTCATATCTGGCACGCGAAACATTTCAAATATCTTAAAAGTAGATGTTCAAAAAAACTAGTCTTTTTCAAATGTTACAATTCAGTGTTTTAGTTATTTAACAAAACATTTAACACACCTCAGGCCTCTCATATTCGTGTATCACTATTGCACGAGTTAATAATGTGTCCTCTTTCGTTTATTATTAAAACATTCGAAGTGATCGTGATCGAGAGACAGGAATGAATTTTTCGCCCGTGTAGTAGTTCAGAGATAAATAGGTTGTATGCTTTCAGAAATGATTGATAGATTTATGAGCTCGGCCGATGTTTCCGATGGATTTGTGCCCCCGGATAAGCTCTGATAAATGATTAAGCTTCAGATGTAGTGGAAGATGAATTGGCTGGAGAACATCCAATTTCTTTCTGTGTATCTTTTTTCCTCTTTTTATTACTTCCTCTTCCTTTCTCTCTCCCCCTCTCTCTTTTTTCTTTCTCTCTCTCTGTCTTTTACTTTCTTTTTCATCTCTCTGTCTCAATCTTTCTATTTCCATCTCTTTCCATTATTCTCGAACTTGTCATCTCTTTCCAGAATGTGAAATCATACTTTTGAGTCATTTGTCTAAGGTCAAAATTTTCCTCGCTAATAGATGCCCCGGAATCATACATAATGAGATGAGGAATACTAGACAGACGGCGCTGCATCAAAAAGCTAAACTTGTCCATCCTTCAATCTGTCCATCTTTTCATTTCGAAACGACTTTTCGGACGTATCTTGTTGGACTTCTCTCTTTGTTTCTATCTTTTTCTCCATCTCTTTCTCTCTCTCTCTCTCGCTCTATTTTTCCTCTCTCTATTTCTCTCTCATTCTCACTCTTTTTCTCATTCTCACTCTATTTCTCTTCTTTTCTCACTCTATTTCTCTCTCTTTCTCATTCCTCTATATTTCTCTCTCTTAGTCTCTCTAATTCTCTCTCTCTTTCTCTCTCTATTTCTCTCGCACCTTCCGCTCACCTTATCCAGCGCTTGTATCTCTGAGAGACATGCAATCTATTGATGAATTCCACTCAGATGTGTGATCCAATTCTTCCACCCTGTACCCTGTAACCTCTCCCCCCTATCTTCTAACTCAACCAACACATGTCCCCCTCTCCCTTTCCTGCAAGAAAAAGCAGGATAGGGCAAAGAACACTAATAAGACGAAATGGGTTGAAGGGAATGAGCCTTAGAGAAGAGAAGAGGAAAGTGAAAGAAAGAGAAAGAGAGAGAAAGAAAAAGAGGGGGGAAAAGAGAGAATAGAAAGGAAAAGGAGGGTATTACAGAGAGACTGGATTAGGGTGAGGAGTGAAATATAGCAAAAACGAAAGGTTCTTGCGTCCTCCGTCAAAAGTGAGCGCCAACATTGAGAGAAAACGAGAAAGAGAAAGAACAGGGAGGAGAGAAAAAAGAGACTGAAAGATAGAGAAAGAGAGAGAATGAAATAAAAAAAGAAAGAGAATAAGTAAGAGATGGAGAGGGAGATTGGGGACCAGCCACCTGGCACCTTTTACCCCAACTTCCAGTTCAACAATCTCTCACCGAAACAATCGTCTGCATAGCCTTCTCATATGACTAATTGTTGTTGATATGCTCCCTCTTTCTCTCTGAAGGAATTCCACCAAGCTTACGATTCCTCCGTGAAGTTTTGCGCTCAGATAGAAGCTTATGGATATTTTAACTGTTTTCGCCAGAGAACGTGAAAATCTATTATTTGAGAACTAAAACTCTACTCTGCCTTCATCCTGAAAACCCTATTTATGGTATTTCGTTCGCTTTAGATTCGAACAGTGGTATATAATTTTTTCTCTCTCGCCATTCAGTGATTCATCGACCACGATAAACTAAGTTTGTTGATTCTTTCTCTTTCCCTGCCCTCGAGATGGTCGCATCTGCTCTCCTCTCTTTCTTCATTTCTTCGTGAAACCATCGTTCCCCTCCCCTCCACATCATGACTTCACTTCACTCTACTCAAGTTTTCGCCTCCTCGTCCTTCTGCTCCTTCTACTCTAATTTATTAAAAACTCATGTCAGCTCCCAAGCTCTCGCATCGAATCAACTCCTGTTCGTCAGAGAAAACACCGTTCTTTTTTATGTGATATAACTGAACTCGCACATGCGACAGTCCTCTTTTGTGAATATTCAAGATCTATTTGCACGGAAGAAAGTAAAATAAAATTTCTTTACCATGTGTCTCATCCGGAAATTATATCATGCCTTTCTTTCTCTTTCTCTAACACTCTCACTCATTATCTCTCTCTCTCTCTCTCTCGATATCTATGTCTCTTTCTTTCTCTAAAACTGGCTGCAGGTTGAAACATACGGTAAAGGAGGTCTCAAAATACGCTCTTCTCCTCGTAATTTATGCAGATTCCTCCTGTCATCTTTTTGTTTTGTTACTCAGCTTCGCACCCGTTGAAGATAACTCTTCTTTTTGAATCTTTTAAGTCTGAAGAAATCTATAAACTCGTAATGGAACACCTTGAAAAGTACAAAGTGTTTTTTTTAAGTTCTTGCTTGCCTGGAGATATCGTAGCGCCTCTGCATTGCCTTCAACGGCGGTTGCCATAGCTGTTTCCTTCTCCTGGGTCCTCAGACTCCTGGCTGGGTAATCAAATCGCGCTCTCCGCCAGAGAAGGGACGCTCCTCTCGATCGAGTTCACTTCAGGACCTCTCAACGGTCGTCCCCTCCGTTCTCTCCAGAGGCTGATTTCTCTCCTCCTGAAGCACACAAAAGATATACTTGTAAGCGAGGAACAATCAATTTGCCGAGCGCGACGAACACTGATAAGAAGTTTTTGTCTCGTCAATACAAAATCAATTTTCAGTGAGAACTGTCAATATGCATGCTCAAAAATATCGTAAAGAAAATTCGCAAGTAATCATAGAATTTTACGTGAAGAGTTAACTGTTCAAAAACAAGTTAATATAGTTTTTTCCTTTAATTTTTAGGTATCTGTAAATTTGCAAACATATTCAAAATAAAGAAGAGTGTAAATAAATAGTTTTCATCAAGGAAACATTAATCATGAAAGTATATCTAATGTAAGCGCCATTTACTGCGAATGACTGTAATGAAAAAATCGTAACAAAAAATATTCTATTTAAAGTGAACCTTTTTTGAAATGAAACCAAAACAAGAAAATAAATCGGTTCACTGAAGAGAAAATTATACAGCAAGAGAAAAAACTTCATCCGTTCATTCTTCTTCAACTTCCTGGTTTCAAATGATTCAGGTTTTGACGACAGAAAGAAAATGACGACAGAAACGCGTTAATGAAGAGACAGTTTCAAACTAGATTTGGGCTACTGGACAACTCAAGATGCCTGAGTAACGAATGTGAGTTATAAAAAACCCATTTTTGTCGAGGATTTTTTTGAGTGAACAAAAAAAAACTTCATCATAGAATATAATCAGCGAATCATCATATAATATGATATATGAGACACGTTATTGCGACTGTTATACAACATCCCTAAATCGCGGCTGTGCAAATGTCCAACAAGCACTAAAGCATTTGTTTTGAACTAGGTTGATAACATGCAGAGGTAAACCAAGACTGTCTTCTCAACACCGAAAATATACCCCTTGAACTCCATGGTGCCACTTTATTATAACATAGAAACCAAGCCGGAAGTTTTTTCTAAAAATCGTTTATGAATTGACGATGAACTAGTGTAAGTTTATTAATTCATTCGGTTCTTTTTAACTTCGGGGTCGCACTTCACTTGGGGGGGCTCCGCTTCACTTGGGGGGGGGCTTTTTAAAAATAACTTTTTAAAGATTAATTTTACATTGAAAAACGCTTAGGCTTAACAAAAAGTTTACGTTAACGAGGTCGTACGGCTCAGGCGAACGAGACCGCATAAGAAAATTTACATTTTTTGAACGCACCGAAAAGAGCCCCCCAAGTGAAGTGCGCCCCCCCCCCCAAAGGTAAAAATCATTCATTCATTTAATTATTCATTTTATTAATCCGTGCGCAAAAACAAAAGTTAGGGAGTGGATAAGCGAGGAGTGAAATATTAACTTGTTTCAATGCTTCGCGTTAAAGTAATTACTTTCTTTTTCATTTACAAGTCAATTCATATTTCACCTTAGACTCCACTGCCTTTAAACTTTGTGACTGAGAATCAGTCGAATTATTACTCCAAAATATGTCTAATGCACAAAAAATATCAAAAATGAATTTTCCGAGTTGTGAAATACAAGTAAAATTTCACACGATGTTATTTCCAATAATTTAGCAAAAATACCTTTAAAGGAAACGAGAGACTGTTGTTGATCAAAGACCAAAAATAGCAAGTAAGCTGGGTAACACGATGTAAGAAAAAATTTTTAGGGAAGGAAGAAGAGATTCAGTTAACCAACAGTAAAAGACGGAAAGAGAAAAACAGAGAGAAAGAGACTGAATGAGAGAAAGAGAGAGAGAGAGAGAGAGAGAGAGAGATTAAGAAAGAGAAAGTTCAAATTTAGGTTAATCAAAGAAAAATACGAATACATACAAGAAAGCTGAGGGAAAAAGTATGATGATGATGATGCCCAATCCTTCCGACTTCGCGTGTATGAGAATGAGAGTGAGAGAGATAGAGAGAAAGACACAGAGAGAAATAGTATGCGCCGGGAGGAGAGTAGGGCACGAACAATTCCGAAGAAGTGATCTGTAGAGGCGAAAGAAGGGAATTGATAGGAACGCAAAAAGGAAAGAGAAACATAGCGGAGAAGAATAGCGTTAGTTAGACAAAAAGGGAAAGAAAGGATCGTGAGGGACAAAAGTCTGCGGTCATTCTATGGCCTGTGACATGGCGAGGAGTGAGGAGGCCTGGGCTGTGAATGCGAGATGGAAGACAACACAGAAAGTTAGAGAGAATTGAAGACAGAGAGACGAAAGAGAAGGAGAGCTACAGAGAGAAAGAAAGATAGAGATAGTGACAGAAAGAGAGGTACAAGCATAGAGTGAGGCTGAGAGAGACAGAGAGTCAGACAGAAAGAGAGACAGAAAGAGCCAGACTGAGAAATAGAGGATAGAAGCTAGAGAGAGAGGGAGAAAAACTGACAAATAGAGGGAGAGAGAGTAATGGGTCTGCGTTGTGGTGTGAGAATGCGTTTGTCTGCCTGAGGAGATAATAGCGGTAGAGCTGAAGAGGTTGGTGACCGCACCCGGAGTGTAGAAAGAGTATGAAGGGAGAACGGGGACAGCGAGAGTGTCGAAGGAGAGAGGGCGAGAGAGGGGCAAGAGGGGGAGGTTGGCGTGCGTCAAGAGAGAGGGCGAGAGAAGGGCAAGAGGGGGAGGTTGGCGTGTGTCAAGAGAGAGGGCGAGAGAGGGGCAAGAGTGGGAGGTTGGCGTATGTCAAGAGAGAGGGCGAGAGAGGGGCAAGAGGGGGAGGTTGGCGTGTGTCAAGAGAGAGGGCGAGAGAGGGGCAAGAGGGGGAGGTTGGCGTGTGTCAAGAGAGAGGGCGAGAGAGGGGCAAGAGGGGGAGGTTGGCGTGTGTCAAGAGAGAGGGCGAGAGAGGGGCAAGAGGGGGAGGTTGGCGTATGTCAAGAGAGAGGGCAAGAGTGGGAGGTTGGCGTATGTCAAGAGAGAGGGCGAGAGAGGGGCAAGAGGGGGAGGTTGGCGTGTGTCAAGAGAGAGGGCGAGAGAGGGGCAAGAGGGGGAGGTTGGCGTGTGTCAAGAGAGAGGGCGAGAGAGGGGCAAGAGGGGGAGGTTGGCGTGTGTCAAGAGAGAGGGCGAGAGAGGGGCAAGAGGGGGAGGTTGGCGTGTGTCAAGAGAGAGGGCGAGAGAGGGGCAAGAGGGGGAGGTTGGCGTGTGTCAAGAGAGAGGGCGAGAGAGGGGCAAGAGGGGGAGGTTGGCGTGTGTCAAGAGAGAGGGCGAGAGAGGGGCAAGAGGGGGAGGTTGTCGTGTGTCAAGAGAGAGGGCGAGAGAGGGGCAAGAGGGGGAGGTTGGCGTGTGTCAAGAGAGAGGGCGAGAGAGGGGCAAGAGGGGGAGGTTGGTGTGTGTCAAGAGAGAGAGGGCGAGAGAGGGGCAAGAGGGGGAGGTTGGCGTGTGTCAAGAGAGAGGGCGAGAGAGGGGCAAGAGGGGGAGGTTGGCGTGTGTCAAGAGAGAGGGCGAGAGAGGGGCAAGAGGGGGAGGTTGGCGTGTGTCAAGAGAGAGGGCGAGAGAGGGGCAAGAGGGGGAGGTTGGCGTGTGTCAAGAGAGAGGGCGAGAGAGGGGCAAGAGGGGGAGGTTGGCGTGTGTCAAGAGAGAGGGCGAGAGAGGGGCAAGAGGGGGAGGTTGGCGTGTGTCAAGAGAGAGGGCGAGAGAGGGGCAAGAGGGGGAGGTTGGCGTATGTCAAGAGAGAGGGCAAGAGTGGGAGGTTGGCGTATGTCAAGAGAGAGGGCGAGAGAGGGGCAAGAGGGGGAGGTTGGCGTGTGTCAAGAGAGAGGGCGAGAGAGGGGCAAGAGGGGGAGGTTGGCGTGTGTCAAGAGAGAGGGCGAGAGAGGGGCAAGAGGGGGAGGTTGGCGTGTGTCAAGAGAGAGGGCGAGAGAGGGGCAAGAGGGGGAGGTTGGCGTGTGTCAAGAGAGAGGGCGAGAGAGGGGCAAGAGGGGGAGGTTGGCGTGTGTCAAGAGAGAGGGCGAGAGAGGGGCAAGAGGGGGAGGTTGGCGTGTGTCAAGAGAGAGGGCGAGAGAGGGGCAAGAGGGGGAGGTTGGCGTGTGTCAAGAGAGAGGGCGAGAGAGGGGCAAGAGGGGGAGGTTGGCGTATGTCAAGAGAGAGGGCGAGAGAGGGGCAAGAGGGGGAGGTTGGCGTGTGTCAAGAGAGAGGGCGAGAGAGGGGCAAGAGTGGAAGGTTGGCGTATGTAAAAAAGAGAGGGCGAGAGAGGGGCAAGAGGGGAGGTTGGCGTGTGTCAAGAGAGAGGGCGAGAGAGGGGCAAGAGGGGGAGGTTGGCGTGTGTCAAGAGAGAGGGCGAGAGAGGGGCAAGAGGGGGAGGTTGGCGTGTGTCAAGATAGAGGGCGAGAGAGGGGCAAGAGGGGGAGGTTGGCGTGTGTCAAGAGAGAGGGCGAGAGAGGGGCAAGAGGGGGAGGTTGGCGTGTGTCAAGAGAGAGGGCGAGAGAGGGGTAAAAAGGGGGAGTTTGGCGTGTGTCAAGAGAGAGGGCGAGAGAGGGGCAAGAGGGGGAGGTTGGCGTGTGTCAAGAGAGAGGGCGAGAGAGGGGCAAGCGGGGGAGGTTGGCGTGTGTCAAGAGAGAGGGCGAGAGAGGGGCAAGAGGGGGAGGTTGGCGTGTGTCAAGAGAGAGGGCGAGAGAGGGGCAAGAGGGGGAGGTTGGCGTGTGTCAAGAGAGAGGGCGAGAGAGGGGCAAGAGGGGGAGGTTGGCGTGTGTCAAGAGAGAGGGCGAGAGAGGGGCAAGAGGGGGAGGTTGGCGTGTGTCAAAAGAGCGGGCGAGAGAGGGGCAAGAGGGGGAGGTTGGCGTGTGTCAAGAGAGAGGGCGAGAGAGGGGCAAGAGGGGGAGGTTGGCGTGTGTCAAGAGAGAGGGCGAGAGAGGGGCAAGAGGGGGAGGTTGGCGTGTGTCAAGAGATTTTTGTGTATGTGTGTGCGGTGCAGACGAATGAAGGAATGGGGGAGGGAGAAAACGGTAGAGGACATGGACTAAGAGAAAGGGAGAGTATGGCAAGACGATGAGACGGTAGGGCAGGAAAGGAGAGGGAAAGGACAAGGTGAGCGCGAATTATTGGAAAAGGACAGGGCGAACGCGAAACTAAAAAGGACATCTAGGAAGGGGAATAAGGAAAGAGTCAGAGAGATTAAGTATGAAAAAGAGGGTAAGAAAGTAAGAAAAATATAAGAGTACAGACAAAGAGAAAGAAGGAAAGAAATAGAGAGAAACAGAGAGACAGTGACAGAGGGGAATAAGAGAAAGCGGGAGAGAGAAAGAGAGAGAGAGAGAGAAACATAGGGAGAAGGTAAATCTGGAAAAGATAGATATACAGGCACCGAAAGGGACAGAATATCAGGACGAGAAGAAAGACAAAGGGATGAAAGGGAATAAAGGGTGAGAAGAGCAGGCAGAGATCGTGTATTTGAGAAGAAGAACGACCAAGAGAGGCCAGAGACTGCCAATTACCATATTGAGCCTTATTAAGTGAGTTATGTTTATCTTTCCGATTACCTTATGTCTATCTTTCCAATTACAAGAAGTCAGAACCCCTTCAATAGATTATATGTATAACACCAGAAGGAATCCAACCCGGAAACAGTTCAGGCACAATAATAATCTTCCTCGCGCTTGTTCACGCCTCGCGGCAGGGTACGCGCTCCCCTGAGATGCAGGAAAGACCTATCCTAGTGGAACCAGTGGCTGCCTGCTACATCACTGCTAGTGTGATTAGCAGCAGTGGGGAGAGTCAGATTCGTGCATGAGCACCCCCTTGGTTTGGGTGGATCTGTCCCGGGTGGGAGTCGAACTCGGGACTCTTCGCACAACAGTCGCACAACACAACAGTTCAGGCACAATAAACTATGAAAGGAATAAATTTGTGTGCAAAAAGCTGTTTGAAACAAGATAAATTTGAGAGCTAAGGTTTTCGGAAGCAGATTATACAAACAGCAGAAGTGAACCCTGTTGAGCCAGCAAGTTACGAGGAAGTTATATTTTGTTTTTGAAAATAAAATGTAATTAATTGAGCTTTTTACTTAAAAAAGTTAACGATCAAGAAAAGACTACTTGCGACATGAAAAAAACTAAACTTTAGATAGGGTTTAGATAGGGTTGTTTTAAATTAAAGAATAAGAGAAATATAGATCACGAAAAAGAAAGTTACTTTTAAAAAAAACGGTAAACAACGGAAGTTTATTAGCCGGTGAGTTTTTCTCAAAGAAATTTCGTTATTCAAAAGTTCATGACCGTCTTAATTTCTCATAGAAAAGCGACGGGAGTTTTTATGTTGCTTTTTCAACAAAACAAATTTTTTTAGAACCCATAAGGTGAGAAAACAGGATTTTCTTCGTTTAAAGAACACATTATTTTCTACTGAATTTTTCTTTTCTCGTTGTTATTATATTATCAATGTAATTCTAATTTTATCGCAAAAACTCCAGAAACATACATAAGTGATAACGAAAAATTTCACATTCTCAGCCAGCGGTTTCAAAAAAATTATGTGATAAATAATTTAGAACTTGCGAGAAAATTTCATTGTCGAATTAGTTTTCCCTGTTTTGTTGATTCACAAACAAGAAATAAATAATTATTGATCTATCCGAAAATGACAAAAGCTTTCACACGGGGGAATCGAACCAGCGAGTGAGCGCTTTGTAGCAACTACACTATTCAGCTTATGCAGGAACGTCTTTAAACATATACTGAGATGCAATGTATTGAGCTATTGAGCTACTGTTGATTCCCTGCACAATATTATAATACTTCAATTTTTTTGAGTTTAGTCTTAGAATGCTGATTTACGCCGTTTAGTCTTAGAATGCTGATTTACGCCGTTTAGTCTTAGAATGCTGATTTACGCCGTTTAGTCTTAGAATGCTGATTTACGCCGTTTAGTCTTAGAATGCTGATTTACGCCGTTTAGTCTTAGAATGCTGATTTACGCCGTTTAGTCTTAGAATGCTGATTTACGCCGTTTAGTCTTAGAATGCTGATTTACGCCGTTTGAAGGCAGTTACGCCTGGTTAAGATGAAAATTGAATAAACTATCACACACAAAAAGCTATTCGACCGAATGTGATAAAAGTTTCCCTCCCAGCTCAGACATATTATCGGGCTCTATGAGTAAGGCTCATTGAGTATGTTTGTTAGTGAAAGATGGCTTAAAAAGTGCTCAAAAATATTTAGAATTGAGTTCAGGAACATGTAAAAAGGAAACTTGCTGTAATGTTTTTGAATCTCATTGCACAAGGTAAAGACGTTGGTGTTCAAGGTAGTCATTCATCCGTGAAATACTTTTGTTCCCTGTTTGATCAATTTGCTCGATAAACTTAGCCGTAACTCATACAAGTCCACATAATACGTTATTCGTGTTCATGATGTATTTTTAAGTGGGAACGTAGAACGCAGAAAAAAGGTATTGTAAAATATGATTTGTACGGTACTGTCTCAAGGTTTCAATTCTTATAAATAGCCAGTTCAACCATGCTGATGAAGAAGCAATACTTTAAACAAAAAAAATAAATTAATAAAAAATTTTAAAAAGTGTTCTCACTGAAAGTGACAGGTTAAAAAAGACAAAATTGTTTAAAACTGCATATGTATTAGTCAGCAATTTATGTTATCGACCAAAGCTCAAAATACCGAGAGACTAAGCAGACTTTCAAGGTAAAAAAAGCAGCAATCTTTCCTCAGATTATAGAGCTAACGCTTAGTGTTTCATGAAAACCAGAACATAGAGACAGAAACAATCTCTGTGTGAGAGGGGAATCAATCAGTCAAAGAAGAAGAAAAGGGAGGAAACAAAGAGGAAAGAGAGAAGAGAGAGAGAGGGAAACATAAATGGAAAGAAGAGGCATAGAAGTCACAAAGAGAGAGAGAGAAAAAGAGAGAGACAGATAGAGCGAGAGAGAGAGAGAGAGTAGGTATAAATTAAAAGATTTAAAACTTGAGACTTAAGGTCAGAGAAAGGAAAAAAGGAAATTAAGACTTAAAGAGGGGAAGGATAAAGAGAGAAAGCGAGTAAAAACCATGATTGAAAGGAGGCGTTCCACCTCTAATCTGAGCATGAGTCATGGCGAAGTTCAAAAAAAGAGACGGTAAGAAGTCATAGAAAAACGTCAACTATGGAAGGGAAGGGGGGAGGGTGAGAACCGAGGAAGGGGGGTTAGGATTGCGAGACTTGGCCTGCGTGACTCAGATTATTTATTTTTTGCATTCATAGTCATCAAAAAGGGTAAATGCTGTGACGGTGATTTTTCCTAAGCCGTGAAACTTGCAGTTTAGTTTGTTTTGAGAAAGCTGTTTTGCTTTGGTCTACTTTAGAGACAAGATCTCGAGATGAGACTCCGTTGAGTGACTCTCCCAATGATTCGGTTGAGGCCCGAGAGAGATTGCCTGAGTACAATTCGTAGTTTTGAGTAATAAGTCTACTTTTAAATTATACTAAGATTACCGAAACCCTAATTTGACTGTAAGAGAGAAGGAATTGAGAAAGAAAAAGAAGCAAAAAGAAAAAAGTTAGAAAAGGCAGAGAGAGAGGATTGAAAGAAAGATTCAGCGAGAGAAGCGTACAGAAAGGGAGAGATAAAAATATATCTGAAAACTAACAAGATAATGGAAGAAGAACTGATGGAAATTTACGTTCAAAAAAAGGTGAAAGTGAGCGAAAAAGAGAAAATGACCAAAAGAAAGATAGCGAAATGAGTGGAATATTTGTCAGGAAGAGCGGTAGATGGTGTGTATTAACATTTAAGGGATAGGCTGGGGGGGGAGTAGGGGGGGTTTGGTGGGCGCAATCAGATAACCAACGAAGAAGAGTCGAAAGAAGAGGGTAAGAAGATACTGCACAGAGGCAAGACTCTAATTTTGCTCTCTCTCTCTCCCTCTTTCTCTCTCTATCTATCTATCCCACTCTCTTTCTCTCTATCTCTTTCGCTCTCTTTCGCTCGTGCTCTCTCTATCTTTATATCTCCCTCTCTTTTTTCTATCTTTCTCTATCTTTACCTCTCTATCTTTCTCTCTCTCTCTCTCTTTCATTTTCAAGCTTTTTTTTTCGCTCTGTTTATCTCTCTCCCTCTGTCTTTCTCTCTTTTTAGTTTGTGAGCCTTTCTAAGGGGCCTAAACCAGCTCTTCTCTCTGTATTTACTAGAAATGACCAGGAAATTCGTCAATATTCCCGCGTTCCATTGCTGGAAGTGCAAAAAACTAAGTAAATCAGCTGGACAATCTAATCGATTCTTTCATCGATTCTTCTTTGTCAATCCAGAAACCGTTTTTGAAGCTATTTTCATTGTTTTTTCTCGTACATTTCAAAACTTTAACCACTCTTCACGATTCAAGTTTTTTTCCGTCCTCAACCAGCAAACTTTAAACCGGTGCGTGTAAACAGAGGTACATATTGTGCTTGCAGAAAATCTATGAAAAACCGGGCATTGTGAACCAAACTTGTGCCTTCGCTTTCCGGGAGATGCTCTTCACCAAACTCCCGCCTATTCAGGCACAGAATCGCCCATTTACATGCGTTCAAAATGTTGACACTAATCTTGTCCAGTTACAGTTGAAACAGTTTATGTATACCACATTGTCATTAAAAACCAAACATACAATAGAAGTGCTGAAACATTGAAACCACAAAAACCCTGCATGAAATCATGGGATTGGATTTCTGATCTATCAAAGTATAAATGGTCAAACGCTCACACTCCGGTCCCAGCAAAAAAGAAGGTCCTACACGTTTACAACCTTTTGCTCGAGTGGTTGTTTATAAGATTTTATAAATCTATGCATTCCGCTTTATCAGATTGCTCACTAAGTATTTTAAGGACAACGGGTTCAGGCTGCCGCTAACTAGGCTTCTCAGGGAAGCTGGCCGTCAAGAACCAATCGTTACCTTTCAAAGTTTACAACAGTCGACAAATCATCTTCCTCCCTCTCTCTCCCTCTCCCTCCCTCTCTCTCCCTCTCTCTCCCTCTCTCTCCCTCTCCCTCTCTCTCCCTCTCCCTCTCACTCTCCCTCTCACTCTCCCTCTCACTCTCCCTCTCACTCTCCCTCTCACTCTCCCTCTCACTCTCCCTCTCACTCTCCCTCTCACTATCTCTCTATCTAACTCTCTCTCTCTCTCTCTCTCTCTCTCTCTCTCTCTCTCTCTTGCTTTCTCTCTATCTCTTTCCTTTTCTCTTTCTCTTGCTGTCTCTCTCTCTTTTTTCTCTCTGTCGCTCTCTTTCTCTTTATTCCTATCTCTTTCGCTCTTGTTCTCTCTATCTATCTATCTCTCTTTCTCTTTCCTTTTCTCTTTCTCTAGCTGTCTCTCTCTCTCTTGTTCTATCTCTGTCACTCTCTCCCTGTGTCTCTCATTCTCTGTGTCTCCCTCTATCTTTCTCGCTTTATAAATGAACTCAGAGCGCCTTTGGCGAGTGGTGTCAAAAACGTTATATTCCGAATGCCATACCGAATCCGAATGCTGAATCTTGGTCGGACTTTCAAATGCCGAATCTTGGTCGGACTTTCAAACTGCTCATCGAATTTTTTTAGTAAACAGACTAATAAATCTGTAAAACTCAGTGTTCAAAATCTTTCAACAGAAACTCTCTTAAGCAAAGTTTCCTGGAGCGAATGATCACTTTGGTACGTTAAGATAACGAAAACCAGAAAGAAGTAGTGAGTGATTAGTGTTGCTCAACTGATAAGCTGCATTTCTCTAGTTTCGAAGCACTGTTTGTAACCGGCGACCCATGATCTCTGTTTCCAAAAGCATGAAAAAATTCCATAATTATCTCTAATCTTTGTTCCTCATACATATAGTGTCAGCTCAAAGTTTACGAACGAACCTGATTCGCTTTGCAAAAATTTTTTTAAAAATTGAAAAGGAGAAACTGGTGTTTTTCAACGAGGTTTCTTAGTATTTGTTGCTGAAAACACGACACAATATTTTAAAAAAAAGAAGTTTTTTTCAACTTTTGTTTCTGCAAACATTTACGAAGAAGTTATTTTAACACGATCGTTCGTAAATTTTGTGTTGTAACTGTAGTATTTTCAAGTTTTGAAAAACAACAGAAGAGGCGGAAGTTTTACGTTGTGAAAAAAGTACGGTTTTCATCTCAAACCACATGATAGTCCTTTAGCTACTAAGTTTTCTGAAATCACTCATAGTTGAGTTCGGTTTGAGTCGCGAAAACAGAGACTGTGTTTTATGAATCCCATATATTCCATTGTAAAGCTGGGTGCTCCGGTTTCTTTTTCAAGCAAACAATTTTTTAAATCTAACTCATGGGAAAATATATCATGAAACTTCAGGCTTGACAGTTTAAGTTTCATAAACTAAAATACATAAACTTCATCAGAATTGTAATATCTAAAACTAAGCGTAAAAATTTCTCACCAGAAAATTTTTGATATATTAAAATTGAAACCCGTTCAAAGAAAAATTAACTGATGTTCACAACACGTAAAACAAGCATGTAAAAAACTGACAAGAATGGAATTGTTTTCTTGCGAAAAAGTTCGATAATTTAGTTTGCAAATCCATCTTTGCAGACTCTTATAGAAAGGTGGCAGCTTATTTAAAACACATTTTTAGAAAACATTTGAAGAAATTTTATTCAAACTCGAGATGAAATTTTCGAGATCTTCTACTTCATTACAGCGATTAACATAGTAAAAAAGTCAGCCACAGAAAATTACATTAATGTGCTTGACTTATACTCTTTTCTTTTTTTTTTAAAAACTCAGTCACTCAAGCCGAGTCATCAATGATCATCTCATTCTCGCCTGTGGAAACCTGAACCTAACTTTTTAAAAAGTTGCCTTCGAATTACTTTTATCGCTCAATACGCATAGAGCTGTTAACGAAAAAGTGACTAGCTTCCAAAAAGAGAGAAAACTCAAAATGGAAATCTAATTAGTATGAATATCCGGAATCTCGAATGTGGCATTGCGGTTACGTGCCTTACTTTTTTTGCAATGATTCTCAAGTTTGTAATCTCCCTACCCCCTCCTCGGGCAGATCCACCTTAATTCAGAGTTTGAAAAGTGTTGTATGGGCATTAAAATGTGCATTATCATGTGTGCGTGTGTAGCTCAGTGAGGAGAGATTCGCCCGGAATGCGAAAGTCACGGGTTCAGTTCCCGTCACACCACACGATTTTTGCACAAGTTTCTACGAACAATCCGCTCCTCTGGCCGGTATAAAAATCCGTTGCTTATGATCAACGAGGAGTAGGGAATACTCTAATTTACAAAAGGTTGGTAGTGCTTGGACGTATCTCACTTCCACATCCGCTCTTTCCCTGTTACACACTGGCTGGGGCCCGGATAGCAGCCACTGGTTTATCAGATTTTGGGTATCAATTTGAAATCAGGGAAACGCGTACCTTGCTTGAAGCAGTATTTAGCTCGCAGAAGAGTGAGATTGAATAGCAACATACGAGTTAAATCATTCCTACATTTTGTCATTGCTGAGAGAGATCGACAACTTTTAACTATCTAAATAGATTTGGACACGTTGAGGCCGTAACTTTCAAACCACCATCGACAATATATCCTCGACGTTATCGTCTTTTAATGCTCAGTTACACACTTTGAAGGTCATTCATGAAGCCTTGTTATTATGAAAAGTGATTAAATCATCGCACGGAAAAGCGAGTCCTCTGGGCGGGATCGAACCCAGTCATCCCTCATATCTCTAACTGGGAATGCGAGTGTGTTACCATTACACCACGGAAAAAACTGCTATTCCGTGCAATAGTGATTAATAAAAGTCTCGATTGCCTTGTTATCTCAGTCACGCTTTCTCATGTATCGTAGGCATCAAGAATTTAGCATAACTTTAGAATTACCGTATGAGAGAAGAGTGTTTGGTTTATGGATGATGAATCTTCTAATGCTCAGTTAAACAGTTTAAAGGCCGTGAAGCCTGGTTAATTCTGATCTTTACTATAATACCAAGACTGGAAAATCAGATGGAATTAATGGAATCAATGGCACTTCATGTCCCATGACATCGATAATGAGCTGTTTGAACTGAAATCCGAGTAGAAGTAACACTAGGAAGCGGAAAAGACAAATTTTAGTCCAAGAACTGGTTGAGTTTATTCAAATTTTAGTATGCATTACGTGGCCCAACTTAATCGGAATACACCAATCAGAATATAAAAAAGAATGGTTTCAAACGAGGGTGAAGAGTTCCATATCAGAAGTGGTGCTTCAAAGTATTCAAGTTAACGCCAACAAAACCGGGTGAATCAGTTTCTTTCTCTACAAACACAACTGAATCAGAATTTAATATGATTTGTCTGCCTGGCTATGGAAAGAAAAAACACTGAAAAATGAGCAAAAATAGAGTTTTCGAGAAAACTTTGAATCGAATAAGAAACGTAGAAGGAACACAAAACGACTGCAAATTGTCCAAAAAGAGTTTTTCGAACCTAAAAAATCCCTGTTTTGAACGCCAATAGAACTAAAAATAGAGAATAAAATAAAACAACCATTAACAGATTCTAAGGATTTGTTGGGTTTCAAAGAACATGTGTAGCGCTGTAAAAAGAAACGATTTTCAGAATAAACACGAACCAGGAAGACTTGAAAGTTTCACACTCTTCATGCTTCATTGATACTTTCTCCGTTCCCACTCCCTAATTTGTTTGTGATCAAGATCTGTCGAAACTCTATAAAATTATAATACCTTTTAAAGTTGAAAGCAAAAAACTTGCGGCTTCTGAAGTAGATGGAAATCGGTTTTATTGCAGAACTGCCAATTGCCAATAGCAGGAACACGAGACATCTGAGATAAAATCAGTGATTTCTTCTCAACGATGTAATGAAAAAAGTTAAGCAGCCATGGAAAGAGAGAGAGAGGGGGAGAGAGAGAGAGAGAGAGAGAGAGAGAGAGAGAGAGAGAGAGAGCGGTAGAGAGGGAGAGAGATAGAGAGAGACAGAGAGAAAAAGATAAATAAAGAGAGAGACAGAGATGTATAGAGAGAGCTATTCTTGTAATGCTGGCAGCTGGGAAGATACAATTTGCCTTCCCGTCAGTGTACTACAAAAACAGTCGGAAGCATGATGAATGGTAGTGGAGAAGGCGCTTAACCTGATTTTAAGAGAGAAAAAATGCTCGAGGAAAAAATACTTCAAAAAGAGCGTAGTAGAAATGTAAAAAACTGTACAAAGAAAAATAAATATGAAAATGAAGAGAGCAAAAAGTAGAGGGAAGAGAGAAAAGAAGAAACAAACGACGCTGTAGTATGATTTCTAGAGATAAGGTGAGGTATGAGATAAGTTAGCAAAGCAAATCGAAGAAAAGAATCCTTGCTTCGGTGATTTCTTAATGAATACATTAGGCCATTACTTCGATTTCTCCCTTTTCTCGCGAAGAAGTCGAATAGATTCCACCCTTCAAATTAGAGTTTTCTCTTTAGTTCCATACCTTTAGTAGAAGTTTTTTTGAAGGTTTGGCTAAGGTTTTTATAAAGCTGAAATTTGAGTCACTAGTGGCAAAAAGAGGTCTTAACAATGCCCTCGAGTCCCTTATGAAGCGCTCTCGCTCGAATAAGTAATGTACCCTGGTTGATATAACTGGGAACGCGCTCGCATCCCGGTCATAGATAGAGACGGCTGAGTTCAATCCCGCTCGCGGACTTGCTTTTGCCCGTGTGATATTTGGATGATATCATAAACCTATGTGTATCATACAGCCTACAAGGATATAGATTCATTTCTCTTTGTTTTCGTTCGCAGTGAAATCAAGGAACATTCCACTTACAAATACACAAACGTATACATACATACGTACAATGCGGGCTCTCCCTTCTCATACCATAGAGATGGGTGACTTTCACCCGCGTTCTCCTCACATCTTCGCGCCCGGTCTTATCTCATGCGGCCAGTTCTTCACATTCTTTCCTATTCAGCTGACCTAAATCAATCATCATCAAAATAAGCCCTCCTCACCCCTTTCCCCGTTCTCGGCTCTTTTGCCCTAAACTGATCTTGGACTTTCTTCTTCGCAGAAATAAAGAACCTTGAAATCTCATGAAAGTTTTTGACTTTGAACCTGAACTTGTAGGAGATGCGCTAAGGAACGTGGAAACAGACAAATACTAAATTACACAGTTCAAAAGCAGTGACGTATAGCATGAAAAAAGTATTGCAGGAACAAAAGCGGAAAAAGGCGCATAACCGAAACCAGCCGTTTCTCTAATACTCTGCCCGGAAATAAAGCGCACGACCATTACGATTTCCCTTAAAAAAGGCCTCCAAATTTTGTTGAGAGCCAAACTAGGTTCGTCGATAGTCTGTACTCTCTGAGCCAAACTAGGTTCGTCGATAGTCTGTACTCTCTGAGCCAAACTAGGTTCGTCGATAGTCTGTACTCTCTGAGCCAAACTAGGTTCGTCGATAGTCTGTACTCTCTGAGCCAAACTAGGTTCGTCGATAGTCTGTACTCTCTGAGCCAAACTAGGTTCGTCGATAGTCTGTACTCTCTGAGCCAAACTAGGTTCGTCGATAGTCTGTACTCTCTGAGCCAAACTAGGTTCGTCGATAGTCTGTACTCTCTGAGCCAAACTAGGTTCGTCGATAGTCTGTACTCTCTGAGCCAAACTAGGTTCGTCGATAGTCTGTACTCTCTGCGCTCAAAAAAGGATTCGATTCGTCCGTATAAAGTTTACTCATAAAGACCATTTTTGAACAGGTGAAAACTGATAACCGTAACAAGTGAAAACTAGCTAGGTATGAGCAAAGTAAAAGAAAAAAGAGACAGAGAAGGGGATAGTGAGACAACTTTTCGGAGAAAAAAATAACAGTAAAAATAGTGACAAAGGACAAAAAATAACAGTAAAAAAAGAGTGAAAAAGGAAATAAAATGAGCAGAAAAGTTAGCAGAGATGGTGAAGAAGATTTTTAAAGAGATAAGAGTACAAAGTGAGAGTTAGAGAGAATGAGAGTTAGAGAGAATGAGAGTTAGAGAGAATGAGAGTTAGAGAGAATGAGAGTTAGAGAGAATGAGAGTTAGAGAGAATGAGAATTAGAGAGAATGAGAGTTACAGAACTCTAGAAGTAAAAATGGAGAAAGAAAGAGATAAAGATAATGAAGGGAAACAGAAATTTAAAAAATGAAGGGAAACAGTAAAATATGTATACATATACTAGTATGTAGAAAAAGAGTATATTGCAGAGATGAATAGAAAAGAAAACTCATGAGAGGAAAGCGACGTTAAATGAAAAAAGATCAGAGAAAAAGACAGTGGAGAGGAAAATTATAGAGAAAAAGAAATAAAGAAGCTAGGAAAGAGAGTTGTGATGAAAAGGGAAGAAGGAAGGGTAAACGAATAGTATAGAAATGATAAGGAAAAAGAGAGAGGATGACAAGGTATGAATGTGAGAGAGTGATAGAAAGTGAGTGAGAGTTAAGGAAAAAAAGAGAAAGATAGAGGGAGAGAGACGGAGAGAGAGAGAGAGAGAGAGAGAGAGAGAGAGAGAGAGAGAGAGAGAGAGAGAGAGAGAGAGAGAGAGAGAGAGAGAGAGAGAGAAATGAAGAGCTGTTGATAGAGAGAGAAAAGAAAAGCAACATCCAGCTAGAAGCACGTCTTCCACGGTTAACAAGAAGTTACATATAAATGGCAAAACTTATCAATAGGCACTTATCTGTATGCCGAGGGTAAGTATATAATATTATGGAGAGCGGAACGGTGCGAAAAAAAGAGAAGACATTGAACTGAAGTGTGAAGTGTTTGAATAGAGTAAGCAACAAATATATGCCGCTGAAGTTGTTCACTTACTTTTTTGCTGCTCAAAAAATGTCAAATCATATTTACTCAAAATGCTTATCAGGAAAAAAAACCTGCAAAATAGAGGGGAAAAAAAGAAGAAGAAAGTTCTAAAAATATCCTTTGAAACTCATCCGTTTTTTAAATCATTTGTTATTCTTTTATAAGCCTCGATGTACCCGTCAGGAAGTCATTAATTTGCTATTCATCCCTTTTTCCTCAGCATACTGTCTTATATTCTCTTCCCATTCCTCAGCATACTGAATCTTCCTCACGCCTCGCGGCAGGGTACGCACTATTTTGAGATGGGGAGAAACCTACATATAA
The DNA here is from genome assembly GCA_964056735.1 of Allodiplogaster pararmata. NCBI lineage: Eukaryota > Metazoa > Nematoda > Chromadorea > Rhabditida > Diplogasteridae > Allodiplogaster > Allodiplogaster pararmata. Next base: position 6,096,574 of record OZ057409.1, on the reverse strand, counting down.
AAATTGTTTTGGATGGTTTTCACTATTCTAATAGAAAAAGAAAATACCTGCTAAGAGGAAGTACCAAAGTCTGTTTCGCCCCTGCTCAGACAGACTTTGGTGCTCTCTGGGTGGGGCTCATCAGTGAGTGCCCAGAGAGCGACAATATAATAAATGAAGGTAATGAAAATATAGATTAAAAAATAAAAATAAAAATAAAAATGTTTATAGATTGTGCCCTTGGTCACTTCTAGAATTCGTAGCAATAGTGGAGAGAATGAGCATCGTGAAGCACTACAAATTTTTCCCAACCTCCTCGGTTCGGTTGGGTCTGACCGGTTGGGCAGCGATCTTTGGGTTTTTCCTTTACGCTAATATGGAGAGGAATTAAAAATGAGGAGACTTGGACAGAGAATTAAGCTACTGAGGCGTTGAACTCAAAAGCCTCCGTATACCGCTTACATTATCTCTCCTAAGTCATGGTTCCAAGTTGACTATATGAGAAAATCATGAGAAACGAGAAAAAAAAGCAACTGAGTAAAAAAGAAGGGTCAGCTGAGAATGATAGTGGAAGTTTAACACCTCGTGATATAGTACAGACTGTACATATAAGAGTGGAACACTCCAGGGGTTACATCAGCGGGTGAAAACCGCTTGAGTTGGGAAACATAATCGATTGTTATAGAAGGACTGATCCACTTACGTTGTTGGTTGGGAGGTTAGAGGAGGGAAGAGGCGATCAGGGAATGCAGGGAGGAGACCCGGGGGTGGACAAAAAAAGGCGAGATCAGAGTAACCAGACAGAAAGAGAGAGAGAGGAGAGAGAGAGACAGAGATAGAGAAAGCGAGGGAGAGAGAGAGAAGGAACGAGGAGAGAGAGAAAAGGAACGAAGAAGGAGATGAAAGAGAGACATGAAAAAAGTGAGAATTATAAAGAGGTGGAGAAGGCGAGACTGAGTATTGCGAAACGGGAAGAAAGAGTTTACAAAGATAAAGCGAGAGGTAATGGTAGAGGGAGAGAGAAAAGGAGAGAGAAAGGAGGCAACGGAGATACAGACAGAAAGAGATAGACAGAGAGAAACAGAGAGATAAAGAGAGACACAGAGAGATAAAGAGAGACGCAGAGAGATAAAGAGAGACCCAGAGAGACGCAGAGAGATACAGAAAATACAGAGAGATACATAGAGAGAAACACAGATAGAAATAGACAGACAGAGAGAGAGACACAGAGATAGCGAGAGATGAAAATGAGTAGGCGAGAAAAGATGAAGACTGAAGAGAAATACGAAAACAGAGTTAGGGATATATAAAGAGAGCGATATTCTGAAAGAGAGGAGACAAAGGTGCAAACAAGCACGCGTCGACGACAGAAGGACAGCTTTGGTGCGAACGGAGAGGAAAGAGGCTCGGGGCTCGGGGAAGGAAAGGCTGAAGGGTGTTAGGGAGCTCCAAGATGGGCAAAACAGAGGAAGAGTTGGTAAGAGGGAGGAAACTCCACCATTCATGATCATTCATTATCGATTACATGATCTAGATATATAACTCTAAAAAGGTCTTTGGGCCTTTAATATACAGAAATATCACACGAACTACCAATGTTTTATCGGTAGTGTGGCTTGGAACGCGATCGAACACCCGGCATGAAATTGTATAGAGATGGCGGGGTTCGACACCGATCCGTGGCCTATCTTTTGATCGTGTAATAGTTTATCCGGTGTTCTATCCAATATTTTTTTCTTCGAATTCCCTATAGATCTACACGAAAACGTCAATTGAGACAACGATGTGTTTTCTTTTCGTTCCGAATGAATCTTTTTTTGCTGGAAGCTTTTATTCGGTGTAGATTCATCGAAAAGATGACGCAGATGATCACAAAATCTATGAAAGATGGTTTGGAGGTGTAGACTTTTTCTGTAGACCTGTAGATCTTTCTGTAGACCATGGAGGTGTAGACCTGTAGACTTTTTCTAAATTTTGAAAGGAACAGTGTGTAATATGTATATTATGTAAACATAATTATTCTACGGACTTTCTGGTTCTCGTTAGTCCACTGGTAACGCGAAACTTCCTGGTCGGAGTGAAACCATCTCGGTTGGGTTCGAACTCTTTGCGGGTCCATGAAATATTGATATCGTATTTAACACTGACTTTAATCAGGAAGGCTTATAAACGCAATGACTCAGCTCATCAAGAAGCTCGGTTTTAACCATGAAAAAAGGAACCATGTTGCTGCCCGCATCATCGGAAACTACACAAGTAAAAACTTTTTGACGTTTTACTTACTTGAAAGTAAATCGGTTTTTCTGATTGCTTTGGTGGGACAGACAGTTGCTACCTATTATCGATTTCACAAACTAGAGAATGTCAAAAACAAAAAACATTTTTTCGGAGTTATTTACAAATTCATAAACAACTCAAAATTGTAATTTCGATGAGTACAGAGTATTTGAGAAAGCAAGAAAAAAGGAGAGTTGGTGGAGAAAATAAAAAATTAAAAATAAAAAAGAGAGAGAAAGAGAGAGAAAATGAGAGAAAAAGAGAAACAAAGAAAGAAAAAAGAGAAAGAGAATAAGAGAAAAATATAAGAGAAAGTTATAGAGTTGAAAATAGGGAGAGAGAGAGTTAGAGTGAGCGAGATAGAAAGAATTACAAGTTTTAAAAAAACATATAGAGAGAAGCAGAGAGAAAAACAAAGACAAAGAAAGTGAGGAAGAGAGAGAAAGGGAGAGAAATAGAGATAGAGATATATATATATAGAGATACATATATACATATTTCGAAGGCGAAATGTTCTATTTCGTCGTACGATGCCTATATATATACATATATATATAGAGAGAGATAGAGATATATATAGAGATAGAGATAGAGATAGAGATATAGATATAGATAGAGATAGAGATAGAGATAGAGATAGAGATAGAGATAGAGATAGAGATAGAGATAGAGATAGAGATAGAGATAGAGAGAGTGAAAGAGAGAGAGAGAGTGAAAGACAGAGAAAAATGGAGCGGTGCTGTGCTTCCTCTCCATCAGAGTCATCAAACAAACACATCATCTCAAGGAGGGTTCCCTCCTTCCCCACTATTCTTCTCACCTTTTCCACCATATTTTCCTCCGCAATGCCTTGTTTGGATTAGCACGATGTCTACAGAGAAACCGAAAAGTTGAGCAAGTAACGCTTTTCGTTCTTACTCTTTCTTGTCTTCATCTATCGCTCTCTCTCTATCTCTTTCTCTCTCTCGTTACCTCTCTATCTATCTATCTCTGACTAACACTCTGCCTATCTCTCTTTCTCTCTCTTACTCTAGTTTTCTCTCCTTTTCTCACTTTCTCTCTCTCTCTCTCTGTTCATCTATCTCATTTTTTCTATTCCTCTTGATTCTCCTCTTTCTCTCTCTTCCTTCTTTCGTTTCTGTCTCCCGCCCTTCCTTTCCGCTGTTCGCCTCTCTGTGAACTCAAAAAGAAGAGCGGATTAACAAGCTTTGAGGCTATTTAGGTCTCTATGTGTTCGACACACTCACTCTACCTCTCTTTATCTCTCTCTATCTCCTTCACTCTATATTTATCTCTCTTAACCTTTCTAATTCGCTCTTCCTCTCTTTATTTTTTCTTTATTTGTCTCCCTCTTTCTCTTTCTTTATTTCTTTCCCTTTTTTAAAACTCTATTTTCTCTTCCCTCACCACTCTGGCTCTCTGATCTCGGTCTATTCCGTAAACTGTTCTTATTTTATCGAATTCTGAGTCACATGCTCGTTATCAGTTCATTGGTTTACAGTTCAAGCCGCTTATACCCAACTTCAAATCGGCTTTACTCTATGTTGCTCATACGTAACACTTTTCGCTTCTCAATCCCCGTCCCTTCATGCAAAATTCCTTCAAAAGTCGCGCATTCCACACACGCGTTCGAAAAAGATAAGAAATAGGCGTGATTTTGAAAACTTCTCGTTATAAGACTTCCTTGCGATATTATCATGCGAACAAAGTTTCTTCAAATTCTCAACTTCTAACGAGGGGAAAAAAACCGCAAATGAAAAAGGTAAAAAATCTTACCCCTTTGGATTCGTTTGTACAGAAATCGCATACTTATTCGATTTATTTCTATCTCTATATTTTTTTCAATTTTATGCCCTTCTAGCACTAATTTTTGAAAGAGAAACAGGGACTCTTGCGCACGTTTCCTTGATTCCTTCTCACTCGGGAAAAACCAGGACCGAGAAGACGGGCAGAGAATCGATTTGGCACCATGGAGTCATGAGAGAGCAGACGACAAAGGGAGAAGCTATGCGCGAGAAAGCTGAGCGAAAGAGCCTATGAAAGGGGGGAGGCCGAAAGTATATTTTTATGTACATATACTATATGCTTGAGACGAAAAAAAAAAGAAAAATGAAGAAAATGAATAGAGATAGAGATGCAAGGAGAGAGAGGGAAAGAAAGAGACACAGACATCGAGAAAGAAAGAGAGCAAGAAAAACAGAGAGAGGAGATAGAGAACAATACGTAGAGAATGAGAAATTGAGATTGAGAGAGAAAGCTATAGGGCACAAGGTTGGAAGAGCACTTGGTTGGTGCATCTCCAAAGCCTGAAAGAAGGCGGTGATGGGCATTTCTGAGGCCCCGAAGTAGCGCTCCATGGGGCGGACTAAGCGGGCTCTCTTCTTTCTGGGGCTACTCAGCATATTAGCCCTGCAAATAACGGTTAATTACTTTATTCTACATTGTATACGTCCGGAGACTAAATTTTTCGTTGTTCCGAAGCTTTCAATCTTTGTTTCGGTCCAAATGAAGATTTTGGATTTCTAAGGAGAACGTGATGTTCTACTTTTTTATGTGGCAAGTTTTTCTAATATGTAAAGGTGTGCTTCGCGATACGCTTACCTTTACTTGGGTAAATAAATCAGGCACGAATGCTTCTTATTAAGTAGTAGTTAATGATTAACATGATGCCTGCTCTCCCGAAAACCCCTCGGTAATGCCATCTGGGGATAAGTTCAGGCCAAGGTATGTGCTAAAGTACACTACAGTGTCGTTGCAAAATCAAAAATTCGATGCCCTGAAATCGTTTTTGCAAAAAGCTTCGAGCACCTTTCCGCCGTTGAAGCAAAATATCCAAAAAGTCAGATGACCGTAATTTAAAAACCAAAACCCCGTTTTGAACAAAAACTTTACCAAATGTGCTTATTATTGTGATAAACGTAATTAATAAAAAAAATTTAAAACTGAATTGTGAAAAAAAAGAAAAAAGCTTAGTTTGATAAATTGTAAATGGCCTAGTTGCAATAAATATGTTTCACTCTGTACATATAAATATGCTGAGTAACTAATACTCCCCCGTGCCCGTAATGTATATGCTGATTATATCCAGAAAAACTTTGGCAGAAGTTTTGGTCCCCACAGTTTTGGTCCCACATATTTCACACGTTTATATTATTTACTTATTTTATCGACATTTTACAATGCAAAGTTATGGTGAGACACATTGTAAATGATACATAAGTGTGGCGACAGGTAAGGTAAATTTCTAAATGCAACTGATTATTCTTCATTTTACTTAGCACATTCTCATTAAAGAGACCACTTATGAAATGCTCTACTGTTCCTGAATTCAATATTTCACTCGAGATTCCGTAAAACATTCTTGAAACCTTGACCCGAAAAAATTTAATCTAGAAGAGGAAGAAGTACATTCAATTGCAATACCATTAATATTCGTACGATTGGGGGAGGTGCGCTTGAAAAAGCGTGATTTTTTTCAAGAATAGACTTATCATTGAAGATCTTCCAACCCATTTTAAGGTCTGAAATCACCCTTCTTTCAGCTAAATTACTCAGGCCAACTAGATTCCGACGATCTCTATAACATGGAAGGCTAAGAGGGTAATCCGGCTGTGGGAAACATCGATAAAAGAGAATTCTAGAAAAAGAACTCAAAACCTTCTCTAGGAGATCAGAATGCTTCCGGTATATTGGATTCCATAGACTTGTCTATGGAATCCAATATACCAAGGCACACTTTAGATGAGATAGAACATATGTATTGAAACACTTAACAAGTACTTGGGAATCAGAGCGGAACACAGCGTACATCGCTTTAGTAGCCTTCATAGTTCATTCAAGAATTGCGTCATGACCGCGAAGTGATGAGACTTGTTGGACTCCAAGGTCTCTCACTTGAGTAGATACTTCTAGAACATTAATTGAAAATACGACAAGTTTTGCCTAAGCGTAGATCATAAGATTTGTTCGAAGATTAAAAAAAAAGATGGTTGGCTACGCTCCAAGTACAAACAGCATCTAGACAATTCTGCATTTCGAGAGTTCGTTAAGTTAGATTTATAGCACGGGTAATATAACGAGTCCCAATTGACATGAAGGGTCTTCATACATACTTATAGTGTCACTACCGGTAGCCAAGTGTATTCCCTTTTTTATATTTGTGTTTACACATTTAACGATAGGATAAATAGTTAAGAATTTTTCTGTATTTTTTCTTCTGAAACAATACTCGTATTCAACAAATATGCTGTTTTCATTGTCTTAATTTGGAATGGGGTAATGGACAAGTGATAAAAAAAATTAATTTCTGCTGCAGGCTGGGTTTAAAAGTTAAATAGAAACCTAATAATAAAAGAGAAATTTAATATAAAACTCATGCCGAAATAGTCTGGAAATTCAATTTTTTTTCAATCACAGTTGTCAGTATGAGACCGTTTATCAAAGTTCCCGTACTTATTATCAATTTGAAAAATGCTACATACGTTATGCTATATACTACATACGTTATGTATGTATGTATGTATGTATTTACGTATACGAATGCAAATGTATCCATGCCGTATCTTTAAATTATTTCTTTTTTTTTCAGAAGCGAAACCTTGTACTAACTATATTTTAAAAATTTTCATGAAATAAAAATTTAAGTATTTGGGTGAAAATAAACAGGGAGTGTGCGTTTCAGTACCTCTGCTACCGAAAAACCGTGACGGTGTCGCTTCCAATTGGAGAGTGGCGTTCAGCTTCTTCTCTTTCATGTGAGAATTGTACCGATCGGCTGGGCTGCTACGCAGCCAAAGAAGAACCGGAATTTTGTGGACGCTGTCTACCCTGTCTGCGAGAAAGGCCAGACGGGGCTGTCCCCAGCGAAGTTGAGCGAAACATCGTTTTCGCACTCAAGGCATCATCTGAAAGCAGAGCTAAGGTTTCTGTATAAAATTCACCTTCATAATTTTTTTTCCTCAAACATAGGACGACTGCCTCAAGCAAGCTCAAGAATTAGCTTACCATTATTGACCATTCCACTTGTCCGGGCGGGGCATAATAGTAAAGTGCGCGAACGGTTAGATTGAATATTGGAAGCAAACCAAGAAGTTTAAGAAATATTGGTAGTGTGCTCGCGAGAAACTGACTACTCCTACTGCTGCTGCACACACTAGCAGTCAGCGGGTGGCCAGGGGTTCTACCAGGGTAGGTCTGTCCCGCATCTAAGGGGAGCGCACACCCTGCTAAGAGGCGGGAAGAAGTTCGAGAAGATTATTACTATTATGTATAGAACCGCCCACCAAACAATCGAGCAGAACATCGTTTTCGGACTAAGGAAATCATTTGAGTGCAGAGCTTGACTTTGTTGGATTACATAGGAAGTCAAAAGTACATTTCTTGGTTATTTTTAGTTTAGAGCGGTTGTCTCGGGTGAGCCCAAAAACGCTCCCCATTATTGACCATATCGCCAACCACTCCAGCCTGTTTCACGATTCTTATTTTCAAGCTCAAGTACTTTTAGAACGAAAAGATAGGAAGCCATTTCATGCATTCATTCGAAGCCAACTGAATTACGAAAAAAATTTGGTCGGCCTATAAGGCTCAATGGCCAAGTTAAAACCATTTCTAGAACTTGCTGACATTGAAAGGTAGAGAAATGAGAAATCAATTTTCAACATGTAAGATATTTTTCTCCTTTGCGATGGATGAGTAAAGAAAAAATGTGAGCTTTGATTTGAGCAAACCAGCGACATTCATTACCATACCAATCATTCTTTTGTATTCTTTTTCTAAAATGGTTGTCTTGCACCAGGACTCATAAGTCATTTGCATCTAGCGTAGCTCGAGCTCTCATTTCTCAAAAATCCATACATTTCCGTCCTTTGGGAACACATATGAAACTCTTTTTTATGACTGTCATAGCTTTAAAAATTGAAATAATGACTACCACAGCTATTGGTGTTGATCGCCTCAATACACAAGCACTACAAAGATGTGCAGATTCTTCTCTACGAAGAAGGGAACAGAAAAAAAGACCAGGTATCTTCAAATTAAATACGGGTATGATCACATCGTTCTGGAAAAAAATGAATTTCTTGAAAAACTCGTCCTTGCTGCCAATTGACTTTCTATGACCGCTCGATGCTATAACAAGCTAATTAAAGCGTCTTCTTAAAACTAAAATTTGAAAATTCAAAAAATTGCACTTATAACATTGAATAAACTAGCACATTGAGAAAAGCAAATCCACTAGGTGAGGTTGATCCTAGCCGCCTCTATTTTATCACTACACTATCAAGGAGACATTAGCTAATTTCGATGTCAAGATTTCTAAAAAGCCTAGTTTTACTTTGTTATTCACGTTTTATGTTGAGCATTCCATTGAACTCCTACGAAATGTCAAAGTGCGCCGATTCGCAGATGCATTTGGAAACATGAATGTTTCTTTGATGAATCGGACACCATTCTACATCTATGTGAGTCAATTAACTATCCTAATGACTATTTCATGAAGATGAGTTTTGAGTGACCCAGTTACAACTTAGTGACTTGCTGACTAGTGAGTGACACAGTCATAATTGAGAACCTTGTTGACTATATAGTCACACACTTATAACTCGATGACTGCTAAGCGACTCAGTTATGATAAATATGTTTTCGATGACTCTGTTAGTAACTCAGTAATCCGCTATGACTATTTATTCATTCATTTACACCATTAGGTGTGACACTAAAGGTGATGATGACAAGGTTGTGAATATTTGCAATTGTTCTCGATTTATTAGAAAAACCAAGCCTCAAACAGAATCGAGCCAGCTACCTCTCTTTTTTACCGGAAGTTGGCGCGTTACTACCATATACACATTTGAGGAAAAATTGGTAACACAGGCGACAGTCCTATATTTTGTTTAACGGCCTTAATTATTGAAAGTTTTTATGCGTTGACTGCGTCCGGATGTTAGATATCAAAGTGGTTTTTCAGAAACACGGTGTTTTTTCTTTCTTTTGAGCGTTCTTCTTAAATATCAATTGACTGTCTTCACGTGGAACATTTCAGGATGCCATCGCAAATCACCGATCAGTTATATGGCTCAGTGAAGACTTGGAGTGGAAGAGGAGTGACGTGTTTGAAAGTCTAGGGGCTGTCAAGTCCTCGTTCACTGTCTTCGGCGGAGAGCCATTGGAAGAGAGTGATCAAAGCGGAGTCAAACTGGGTGCGAACCAGTTTTGTTGGATAGATTTTAAAAGAATTTTGAAGCAAGATTCAAATTTTATTCTTTTATCAAAGAACGGTCAGGAAGGTAATATAATTATGAATAGGTCAACAGGAGGTGGCTGGTATTACTTGGGTCACTTGGTTTCATTGCACTCCACTCAGTACAAATTCTGAGTCAGTCTCGTCACTTTTTAGAGAACTTCTAGCCAATAAATAGTCTAAATTTTGAATGAATCCTAAAACGAGGTTGATGAAACAAAATTCAAAAGTCAACTTTAAGGATTCGCTCCTTTCTTCCCTGGTTATTCACTGGGAGAAGAAAGAAACTTCCCCGCAATGATGGTCAGGAGAGTGGCTCTTCCCATGCTGAAGTGGTAGCTTTTCAAACTTTGAATTCGACTTCATTTCGTCACTACTTCTAAAATTAAGCTTTTTCCCCGTGGAAAAAGGTTTACTAATACATAAGAAGATCGTAAAACGCATATGTATCTGGAATGCCATGTGCTTTAAAGAGGTAAGGACTTGCTTGTGACCTAACATTCAATTGTGTTCAAACACTCCATAATCAACGTGGTCCATCTATCCGAGCTCTTCTGCAAGTAACTTTTGAGTTTTCTGTAGGTGTTTTGTCAGGACGTAAATTATAGCCGTATAAGAATTCATACCTGGGCAGATTACGAAAACTTGATAGATACTTTATTGATCAAAAATTAAGTTAATGAGTAAAACTAAGGTCATGTTTATTGATCTATTCATTGTTTTCAAAACAAATTTTCGCATAGCAAAATGTAACTAAGTTGTTATTCTTATATTATATTATTTTTCGAAAGGTGAGCGTTTTAAAAAAAATAGAATTATCAGTAACGTGCTTGGACTTCCCACAAGAGAAAGAGAAATTGCTGGTTTACATCCCATCCAAAGAAATGAGTTTTGTAAATGTCGTAGTTGCTTGTTCATGCCTCGAAGCAGAATACACACTCACCTGATAAGGTGGACAGGTCCTTTATCACTTCTAGGATGTTTAGCACCGTTGTAAAGAATGATTTTCGCCCAAGGGAAACCTTGGGACTCCACGCACAATAGTCGCGCACACTACCATTATGCCACGCCAGGACATTACCTCTCAAAATAATATGTATACACGTTAAAGCAAGCGAAATACCATCCGATTGCAGGATGATGTCCTGCTTTGCTTCTGATCCCTGTGGCCGTTGCGAGTCCAGAGAAGGCAAGCCAATCGACTGCTTCCCGTACCTCCTGAAGCGTCTCTCTCCTGATTTCTCAGTCCGCCGGGTACCACTCCCGGCCTCCCTGGATCGGCAGCGATGGGCACCGCCTTCTTGTGACTTCTTCTGTCTTCTCAAATTTTTCGCCTTAGTGGTTTTTGTGATAATTTTTATTTGCCTAGTGGTTTTTTTCGCCACGGAAAAGCTGATACCAAAGAAGACCAGTTGATGTGAATAACTCAAAGGCAGGCGTTCAATACAATAGTTTTATACGCCCATATGTCAGCGCCTGTCTGCTTTGACCTCCGGCGAAACTCCGTTTTACATCCTGAAAAGCTTCATAATTATCCTCTCACATAAACCTTCCTTCGCCATCGGCAGTTTTTTTGTGTGTAAAAACCGCTCTTACCGGGCCTCTCAGGTCTAAACTAACTCCGTACGCTTATAGGTTTAAAATATCTAGTTATTTCGGATATTTGGTAGGTAAATGGAAGTATTGTATATCATTCAAGACCTTTTTGTTTGCATTGTTTCTGAACCGCGTCAAAAACTATATGCGTTTTGTATCTTTCAATCGCTCGGAAACAGAACAATATTTCTTCGCCTTCATTGACGCCCCGCCCCACACGGTGAATGCTCATTTCGTCCAAGACCAAATAACCTAGGGGATCAAGCAGTTCTTCTTTAATTTATGTAAATGTAGCGAAGTAAGGGAGTGCAGTAGAAGACGTTTATTTGATATTTCAGAACCGCTAGGCCTGAGTGCACCTGCCCGGGTAGGGCTCGAACTTGAATCAGGTATAAAATACTCAGAGACATGTAGTTAAGAGTATTCCCTACTCCTCGTTGATCTCAAGCAACGGATTTTTATCCCGAGCAGAGGAGCATATTTTTCGTAGAAACTTGTGCAAAAATCGTGTGGTGTGACGGGAACCGAACCCGCAACCTTTCGCGTTCCGGGCGAATGCTCTTTCCACTGAGCTACACACGCACACATGATAATGCACATTTTAAGGCCCATAAAACAGACACAATTATGCGATACACTCGGACCCTTCGAAACGACTCCTCTTATAGGAAATTCGGATAAGCTAGCTCAATTGAAGCCAGTCTACTATGACATGCGAATCCAATGTGATTATTTCGAGTAACAACGACACGAAGAGATCGAAATCCTTTTGTTCGTGTTATTAAATATCCAATGTCTTAGTTGCCTGAATAATCCTTTATTTTCTTCCTCTTCCTTTTTCTCTTTTTGTCCCTCTGTCGCCCTTTCTTCATTACGGAAGATCGATGGAATACTGTATGTCCCCACTAAAGTTTCGTGAGATACTGTATTCCTCCACAAAACCTCAGTGAAGTTCTGTATTTCTGAGCAGAATTTCTATGCGGAATGGCTCGAAAGAACTCTCATCTAATACTCATATGGGATTACATTAGATATTACATGAAAACTCATAAGTAGGTTTTCCCAGATGACAAATGATTGGACTATCGCACAGAAAAAGCTAGTCCACCGGGAGGAATCGAACCCAACCATCTCGAATCAAACCGGGAGCGCGTGTTACCATTATTACATCACGGAAACATGGGGGTTTCCCAGGATTTCAATGACATATTGCCGTCGGGGTAATATAAATACTAGTTTCGATGTGCAAAAAAATAGCCCAAGAAACTTTTGTAAGGTTTGTAAAATTGAGGAAAAGAATCTTTTTCTCCAAAATTTATTGAATACTACATTTCATATACCACATTTCATATTCACCACGCTCATATACCCAGTTTTCCGACGAAAAAAAACAGAGCCAAATATATGAAATGTTCCGCTAGTTTCTAGGTTCTACAGAAGCAGTAACGCAATTATTATTCAAATACTTTTTCAATTTATGGATTTCAAATTTAAATACACTCAGTTTTTATAACATTTGGAGAAGATACATTGATTGTTTGAGGTGGATGACTCTGTGACCAATTTTTAATATTGTGTCATATTGAGAGTTTTTTTCTATGACTGAAAAGACACAATATTTCACTATAATTGATCCTTATCTCTCTCTTTATCTTTCTCTCTCTTTCTGAATTTTTTTCTTATCTGAAGCATTTTTCTCTGAATGTCTCTCCTACTCTCTCTCGCGTTTTTCTCTGACTGTGTCGTTTTTCTTAGAAAGACACGCTTCTTTATGCACTCTCTCTGGTGCGTATTTTCGACTCTTCTAAAAACAATATTTCTATGTGTTTTCAATAATGAATATCCTCATTCATACATAATACATTCTCTCATTCGTCTTCCTCCGTGCACGGTTGCTCCTCGCACCGTCTCTTCCCTCGTCTGTGAGAGTCCTTTCCCGAGAAGATTTGGCGCTCCGGGATCGTAGCGCCATCATGAGCGACAGAAAAATGAGATGGAGGGACTACTTTGTCAAAGCAGTTAGTCCCCAATTCCTAAGGAAGGCAGAGAACGCTGAGGAGTGGAGTCGTCACATGTCGCAACAGATCCCATAATCGATGATGTTATATTACCGATGTGGCTTGCTGATCTTGATAAAGCGTTTAAATTGAAAAAAAATTGAATACATAATACATGCATACGATCTTTGGAAGGAAGCCATCTCCTACTCCCACAACTTGCAAACGCACACACACACAATAATCTCAGAATTTGATCACAAAGAAAAACATTTAATCTCATATCTGTCAAGTGTAAGAGTAACCTCATCAAAACGTCTCTCTTTCGACTTGGCTCTTCTACTGCCTGAAAAAAGGTTATTTAATGCTCCATGACTCAGTTGAAAGTCTACTAACAAAAGTCTTAACTTGATACCCTAAGAATCAATTGAAATCTTCAACTTCCTTTTGTCGCTTTTCTTCTTATCCTTGTTTTTGCCCGTCTCATTCTCGACTTTTGGGGGATCTATCCTGAATAACTGGAAAAACGGATTTTTTATAATAATAAAAAAAAAACAAAAAGAATAATAATAATAAACCTTTGAATAAGATAAAAGTAGAAAACTCACGTGCTCTGGGAGCATTTGGTTGGGGTCCGAAAGGTGAAGATTTCTGAAACAATCAAAACGTTCAAAGTGAGAAAAATAAGCAAATGTCGGAGATATTGTAGATAAAGGACAAAAAACCAGGAGCACAACAACTTCATCTTACATATGATCAATGAATGAAGATAAAAAAGCTAAATGACAAGTTTCGGGTCGATGATTATTGTTATCATCTTCCCTGCCTGCGAAGAACCTTCCGGAATGACTCCGAGTTGGCAGTTCTTCTAAAAGTCTATGATTATGTGCATGGTCTCGAAGAAGTTATTAAAAGAAAGGCACAACGAAAAAAGTGTCAAGGGATAAGCCATAATCACAATGAACAAAGAAACAGTACTATAAATCTCCTCGCCGTTCAAGTCTTCTAATGATATAAACAGGAGGATCCTTGTTCAATTACTTTTTTTATTTTGAAAACCTCTAATGTGAAGGTGTAAAAACAATTTTTTTTTAAATAACTTTTTTGAAAAATGTATTAAAAATGGAAAGTCTGACAGTGTCTCCAACGCGAAACCTGTGTTGATGAGTTTTATACTTTTCTTGACCATAAAGCTTTTGCCAAACTTTCTCTATGTAATTTTAATTAAAATTAGCAGGTGCTTTACCTCCGATAGATTTGATTGGTAAAGCATTTAAACCACGTACTACATCTTTTAGTACATCTATCCAACAATATGTACAGGGTGGTCCATGAATAGTGTTACAAATTGGAATTGTTATACCTTTTTTCAAAACAGAGAAAATCATCTCAAATTAACATATTTTATCAACAACATAAATGTCAACATTCACGCAAAAGTTCAGCTCAAACGATCTCCTTTTGACCAAACTACAGCTCGAAGTCTCTTTGGGAACGCCTCCACCACTGTACGAAGGTATTCGACTCCGATGTTGTCCCATTCTGCCTGAAGGGCATTCTTCAGGGAATCAATATTTGGGTGGGAGCGAGAGTTTACCTTGGACTCCAAGTAGGCCCAAACGGAATAATCGAGCGGGTTCAGGTCGGGTGATGAGGCCGGCCATTCTGCTGTTGTGATGAAGCCGGGAAAATTTTCCTTGCACCACGTTTGAACCTTTTTAGCTTTGTGGGCTGGTGCTGAGTCTTGTTGAAAGGTCCATGTCCTCTGATTGGAATGCGATTGAGACCATGGATGGAGCACGTCTTGCAGAACATGTTTCAGATAGTATTCCGTGTCGATCTTGACGCCTTTCTCGACGAAAACAAGCGGTGTTTTTCCTGTTGCGCAGATCCCCGCCCAGACCATGACTTGAGTTGGATGTGCACTGCGTTGGACCGTTCTACCCTTGCTATCGGCTTGCTCTGCGTCCTTCGCAAGCACTCTGACGTTTTGGGAGTTGTGGACTTCTTCCACGGTGAACAGCTTTTCGTCAGAGAACACCATATTGAAATGTTCGCCTTGTTGCGTACGACGAAGAAGGTCGCGACATCTTTTGACTCTTTCCGACTTGTTGCGAGCCGACAGAAAAGCGGCCTTCCGTGTACGATACGACCTGAGTCCCAGCTCCTCCGTGACTATTCGTCCCAATGAAGTTCGGCTCATCGGGAGCTGCTGCGCCATCTGTCTGATGCTTCGTCGTGCATTTCGGTTGATCCGACTCCGAACGGTTTCGATGAGTTGTGTCGTGCGAGCAGTGCGAGGACGACCTCGCCTTGGACGGTCCAAAGATGTGCCAAGCTCCTCGAATCGTTTGATCGCTCGATACACTGTCATGTGAGGCAGGCGAAGCGTTTCAGCAATGCGAGCAGGGGCGTGGCCAAGAGTGTGTAGGCGAATGATCGCAGTTCGCAAGCGATTTGACGCTGTCATTACCCTAAACATCGATGGATTCAATCGAAACTCACTTGACACGTATAAAAAATTACGGGGAATCGGAAAAAACAAGAAAAGTGACCGCTACGTGCGGTCACTTCCTCAGGAAATGTTCTCAAACATTTGTAACACTATTTATGAACCACCCTGTATTATTCTCTGTAGAGAAACGGTACAGACGAGTTTTAACACGTTTGACTGAGTTCTCAGCAAGTGCACACTTCACATTATTATTCTTGGGTTTCTGGTGTGTAATTTATTTTCATTTAGAAAGTGTTTGAAAATGTGTATCATAAAACTCTTCACCTCCTCTGTAGTCTGAATGGAATTCTTCCACTAGAGCACAGTATGCCATTGTGAACAGCCGTGGTCTTTGTTTTTGAGAGGTGCACACATCACAAATCGCGAGAGGACGTCAACAACAACGAGAATGTAACTATATCCTTTATTGTGGCTCTTCAAATCAATAAGAACGGCAAGATCAGCTTGATTATCGCTGTCAAGTCCCGTCGACTGAATCCTTCCCGTTTCAAATTTAGTTCTAAATGGATAATGGGTGTATGCTTCATTTTGATGCAGGAACCTGGTGCCTTCTTCTTAACTGATATTTATTCCAGCGTTCTTCACCGTTTTCAGCAAAGCAGCCCCCCCCCCTAAAAACCCGGGGTTCTTTGGGTCGATATACATATATTTCCTCCAATTTAGATTCTAGTGACTCAAGGACCATTTACTAACAGCAAAATCTGCCTTCACAAACCGGGTCTTATTCACAATCTGTTCAAGCGGAATCCTGTTAATGCTCTGTTCATTTACACATATATGACGCTGGCAACTAGGTTTTTCGCCATTTTCGGAAATCGCAATGACTTTTGTGGTATTTGTGGCTGATTTTGTAACATTCGTAGCAAAACCACAAAAAGACTGATTTATTGCACACGATAATGGCACAGCCAGGAAAAAACCATCAAAAAAGCCTTATTTTATCGCGCTACCATCAAAATAGCCTTATTTTATGGCGCTCCATCAAATTGGCCTTATTTTATGGTGAATGGAAATTTCATTGAAAAGTTCCTTCGTCAGTCCACTCCCACTACACTAAAAGATCCCACAACACTATTTCGTGGCTATTCACCAAATTTAATAGCAGAATCATATATGGACAAAGCGAGCAATCAATACGGACCGGGTTTGCACGAACGCTATACTATTTTCTCTATCGCGAAGAGAAAAAAGTATAGCGTTCGTGCAAACCCGGTCCGTATTGGTTGCTCGCTTTGTGCATATATGATTCTGCTATTAAATTTGGTGAATAGCCACGAAATAAACGAAATAGCGTAATAGATCTTTTAGTGTAGTGGGACTGGACTGACGAAGGAACTTTTCAATGAAATTGTTCCATTCACCATAAAATAAAGCTATTTTGATGGAGCGCCATAAAATAAGGCTATTTTGATGGCAGCGCGATAAAATAAGGCTTTTTTGATGGCAACACCATAAAATAAGGCTATTTTGATGGTTTTTCCTGGCTGTGCCATTATCGTGTGCAATAAATCAGTCTTTTTGTGGTTTTGCTACAAATGTTAAAAATCAGCCACAATTACAACAAAAGTCATTGCGATTTCCGAAAATGGCGAAAAACCTAGTTGCCAGCGTTATCTATTGAATTATCTATTTCAGCCGAATGCAGCGGTCTTGAGACGATAGGGGAAGTTGTTGGGAAAGATTGGATGAGGAGGGGAGGGAAGACGGTTGGAGAGGAAGAGGCGGCGGGCCCCCACAGGCCGCGGCCGCCCGCAGCGGGCGAATGGATGGGAGAGGACAAGGGAGGGGGATGAGAAGCGGTCGCCGTTGGAGTCTTCACCGGAAATGCACTCGCATAGTCTCATGATGCACACGCTTCGGGGAAGTCCTGGTCGAACGTGCGAATGATGTCAGATGCGAACTGAGAAGAGCCCGAGGAGATGGTGTCAGTCGGGTTACCGATGGAGACACACAGATGACCCAATGCTATTTTATTCGCTGGGCATACACGGATTTTGCGTTGTTCATCGCAGAATGATCCCCCTGTGCATTGGGCGCGAGAATCACAGTTTCTCAGAAAACCTCAAACTTGGGTAATTAAACCTGTATATGCTCGCATAAATTCTTCGCTAACCATAGGAGGTGTCGAACGTTTCCGCCATCTACTAGAGAGATCTGAATTTATTGGCAAAAGGTCAAACTCTTCCTTTGCCAAGTAAATTTTGCACTTTGTGTTTATAACGAAAACTCCAGGAAATCGTTACGAATGTTAAATTATCGAATCAACATTAGTTTCTATTGAAACATTTGTAAATTTCAAGTCTTTCAAATAAATGTGTTTCTCCTTCTCTTCTTTGATTGGCTCAGGCTTAGTCGATAAATTTTCAGAATTCTCGGTTAAAGCAAGAGTTTTCAAAGAAGAAGGTGCTTCTTCGCTTATCACATTAGTTGCAATTTGGGTCGAAACTTCCCCCTGCCAATTTGAATGTTTATTTTGATAGTTGGCGCTCTTATGAATAGTTGATGTGAGTAGCTGGAGGAGAGATTGATACAATCTAAGTCGTTTATCATCATTTGCTGTTGAAGATAGCAAACTACGTAATTCTCTCTCTATTCTTTCAATTTGTGTTTCCGGTTTAATGGAAAAAAAGAGCCGCTATTCTCTCTTGAGGTAAAAGTACCATTTTATTGAAGGAAGGCATTTGAGAGTAAATTTACGAGTATTGGTATGAGAGGTCCAATGAAACCTCCTCCAACCTGGATGAGGGCTCTCTTTGCCTCTGGTACACTTCTTATAGGAACAAGTTTACGCATTACTGGAGCAAACCTTTTCAATTTTTTTAAACATGTTTTCTTATGAATCGGAACTTTTCCATAGATAATGTTATAAATAGCTTCAATAAGACAGATCACTTCATTATCAGTCAAATTTTTAATCCTTGTTTGAATTCTTTGTTTTTTTGATAGAGAAGCAATGCTCTTGATACACTGTTCCGACCAAACCGCACGCTTCATTTGGGAATATAACAAATAACACGATCAGTCAAAGGAAAAACACTTGTGCGTGGACGGAATTTGACATCTGTACTCTGGTGTAAATCAACGAAAAGATAAGCGTGAGGTTCACGGGTTGCGTCCTCGTAATACTCTATGAAAAACGTTACTTTGGTGAGGTAGAGTTGAGTGGCAAGATTACGTATAGTGAGTTCATCCGGTTGTTTATAAACAGACAAAGGTAACTAGAGCTTATTCTTAAATTACGCAATAAAACAAGGGGGGAAAATTATTGGTCCACCATTTAAATAGAAGTGTCACCAAATAAAATAGTAACGTCCACCAAATAAAATAGTAACGTCCACCAAATAAAATAGTAACGTCCACCAAATTTTGTGGGCACGTCCACCAAATTTTTTTTCTTGTGAATTTCACCACGGCATTTTTTCTCACCTGACACCAACCTGCATGGTTTTTTCCACCGAATTAAAAGTCAACCAATTTTTTTTCGTGAACTTCACCACGGAATTTTTTTCTCACCTGACACCAAAGGTAACTTTTTCTGCTCTCTCAGTGAGTTGTTTTTGAAGGTTTTTTTGTAGTGGAGGTAATTTTCGCGGGAGTAAAGTTTTTTATGAGTGTTTTTTGTTGTTGAATGTTTTCTTTAGGTCATTCTGTTGAATGTTTTGTTTCAGATATAATTTAAAAATAGGCACTTCTGCAGTTTAAGTGGCAGCGCTCGTGGGCTTTAAACGCTTTGGTTTCAACTTTTTTCTTCATAGATGTTCATTTTGAGCATCAAG
The DNA here is from genome assembly GCA_964056735.1 of Allodiplogaster pararmata. Lineage (NCBI taxonomy): Eukaryota > Metazoa > Nematoda > Chromadorea > Rhabditida > Diplogasteridae > Allodiplogaster > Allodiplogaster pararmata. Next base: position 6,077,197 of record OZ057409.1, on the reverse strand, counting down.
GACTCTGGTTCTTGCAAAAACTCCGGTTCTTGCAAAAAAAATTTTCATTTTTTCACAAAAAAAATTTTTGGACTCAACTGCAGTTTCAGTCACCCCCAAAGCCTTAAAGGGAAGAAGGGGGCCCTAAGGAGAGAAGGGGAAGGGAGTTTTCATGAATAAAATCTCTTTCTGAGAAAAAATCTTTGGACGGTTAAAGTAGATTAGAGCCAACTTTTTCCTAAGCCTAAGCGTTTTGGCCCTTTGTTAATTCGTCTGGTAGGTGCGTCGCGGCCCGCGTCGTGGCTTTTATTTATTTTTTTCTCAGAAAGATATTTTATTCATGAAAACTCCCTTCCCCCTTTCTCCTTAGGGCTTCTCTTCCCCCTTTAGGGCCCCCCTTTCCCCCTTTAGGGCCCCCCTCCCTTCCCTGCTTAGGTAAACCTCCCTCCCCCCTTTCCTTCCCCAAAATTTATAAAGATATTTTTTTAAAAAAAAGGAAAAGAAAAGAGAGAAAAGAAGAAAAAAAGAGAAAAAAAAATTGAGAGGCCGCGACGCGAAGGGGGCCGCGACGCGCCTACCAGACAAAGTAAAAAAGTACCAGCGTTTTAATGTAAAAATAATTTTTTGCAGTTGCAAAAACAGCCGCCGCTTTAAAGTCTCAAAAAAAGATGAGAGATGCGCGATGTATCTGGAAAGATGACATCATTGCTCGATGGATGAGATCATCGAGTCAGTGTTAATATAACTGAAATATTTCACGATGAGATCATCGCTCTCGCACCTTTTAGGCAAAAAAATGTTGGATCAGTGAGCTATGAGATGATCTTGCGAGAGCACGCGAAATAACATCTTAAAGTACGAGAAGAAGAGATTTCAAATGCCGTCTTGCTCTCCAAATGAACCTTAAAATACTAACTAATCACAATCTAGTTTGTTTCCGTACTTAAAAATCATTTCACTTTTTTTGTTGAACATTTCATTAAATTTTTTTTTTTTTTGTATTCTCGCTTCGTACTCGACACTTCGTACTCGACACTTCGTACCGCGAAATTTCGTACCCCGAAACTTTGTACCCAAAAATTTTTTTCCTGAGCCTAAGCTTCTTTTTTTCCCCGAGCCTAAACTTTTTCCTGAGCCTAAGCGTTTTCAATGTAAACTTAATTTATTTGATGTAAAAATACTTTTTTAATGTAAAAATTATTTTTTTGTAAATGTATGTAAGACAGAAGTATGACACGTCGAACCTCTAGGAGGGGAGGGGCCTAAAGTGCGAAAGTGCCGGTTTTTAAAAATGTGATTCTAGCGTTGAATAATTTGCCGTTTTAGAAGAACAATTTGGGTTCTTTTCAACTTGAGGGGGCGCACTTCACTTGGGGAGCTCCGCTTCACTTGGGGTGGGGGGTTTTAAAAAATTGTTTTAAAAAGATTTTTTACATTAAAAAACGCTTAGGCTTAGGAAAAAGTTTACGCTGACGAGGCTTATACAATTGTTTGTTTTATACATTTGTCTCTTATACAATTGTTCTTTCATACATGAAGGCCGCACTTTATTTTGTGGGCAGGGGGTTCAAAACAACTTTCTTTTTTTGATTTTCACTTCTCTATGCATCGGCGAAATCAAATTGTTTGGTTCTTATGCCCTTATGGGCTTTCCCACGGTTGTTAGACGCCAGACAGTGCAGAGTGGCATTGTGCTGTGCGCATCCCTCAATCTCTCGTTCTCGAATTTTTTTATTCATTCATTTCCCCCTCTCCGCTGGAGTAGGGCCCTCTTCCTCCCCCCTTAAGGGCCCCCTTCTTTTCCCTGATTCGGTAAATCCCCTCTTTCCCTTCCCCTTAAGTTTACTATCAATATGCCTGCATCTTTGGTATGCCCATAAGGGAATAAGTGCCAATTAATTGAATATGATTTATTAAACAATACTTTCATAAGAGGTTTTAATTCTGCTATGATTTGACTCCAAGAATATCCATGAATACTAGAATTCATATTTAGTAACCCCTTCCCCCATATTACTTAGGGCCTACCTTTCCCCACTTCTAGGGCATCCTTCCCCTATGAGCCCGCCTCCCCTTCTTCGCTTAAGTAAACCGGTTTTTCGGCTTTTAACAAACATGGCGCCACCTGGCTCTGACACTGGAGCCAGGTTTAATCTCAGAAGAGGTTTCAATTATTTATACTCGTCGAGTTCTTGTGTTTTCGCAAAAAGACGGTAACGGATTCCTAGTGTTAAGACGATGTTCGGCTGCTCGCAGAGGAATATAAATCTTCCCTACCAGAGGCAGCATCATCTTCAGCTTACCGCGAGAAATGCGGTTCTTTTTGAGCGGCGCTATAGAGCTGGTGGTGAAGACGTCGAGTACTTGATTCGCGAGATTCTGACAAGCATCGCGAATGTGCAGATCGGTGATTGGACTATAACACTGACAAATCAGGTAATGAGAGAAATAATCATTTAGAATCATAATTTTTATGCGTCAAAAAGACAGGCCCGCTAAAATTGAAAATCGTCAAAAGGACACATAGGCCCGCCGAAAGTAAAAATTAGCCTGAACAGAGCCGCCCGCGGGTGGCTCTAGAACGTAGTTTTATTTTGGTGGCTTTTATCAAGATAGAATGATTTTTTCACGAGAAGTTCTGTGGCAGCATTCACCAAAAGCTCGGTAAGCTATAATTAGCTTCCCGCGGGAAGCTCCTATCCGCGCCTACTTGCGGGCAGCTAAAATGCTATCCACGAAGCCGCGGGTAGGAAGCGTTTCAAGCCTTTCCGCGGGTAGGCACGGGAAGCTTTTTTAGCTACCCGCGACTTTGGTGAATATGGCCACTGCTCTCGTAATGTTAGCTGAGACCCGCGATGTTGGAAACAGAGGTCCGCAAACAGGCGATAGGAAAAGTTAGAACAGAGGCCCGCAAAATGAGTAGGACCCCTGTTAAGCATAAGAAATCGATTTCCTTTGTTATGATGTTGTTTCAACGCAGCGCTCCTCGATACAGTCTACTGGGAGTCTTTTCTAATTTTGGACCTAATCTGCAGAAGGTCCCGAAAAGTATGATAAAGAAAGCAGTTCATAAAGCTTTTAAACACTTACAGGTGCTTATTTTCCTGAGGTACGTGCTCACGAACGCACATCGTTCTGTTCGTTCTGGCTTACATCGTTCTGGCAGATTGTTTTGGATGTTGCGAGTCCACTATATCCAACGTCGTCAATCGCGTTCTTCGGGGAGTTTTTCAAATGAAGGCGACGCACATCATTTACCCGCTCCTCTCTCCAGCCTATTGTGAAGAAGCTGCTCAAGTTTTCGCAAGACTCGGACTTTTTTCAAGTAACTTTTGTATTTTTCTAGACATACCTAGATGTTTCTACAATCGTAAGTTGCAAATATGTCATTCATGGATGTTTCAGACGTCGTTGGATTGATCGATGGATGTTTGATCCGGATAGAAACGCCTGTCGAAGCCCCCTGGCAATACAGATGCAGGAAAGGATTCCCGGCAATCAACCTTTTAGTTGTAGCTGACGCTTATGGCAGAATTGTCTATGCCAACGCTAAATGGCCCGGCGGCACACACGATTCATTCATTTTTTATAACAGCGCCTTGGGAAATTCTTTTGAATCTGGAAGTATTCCGCCAGGATTCGTTTTACTAGGTGATAAGGGGTTCAGAAACAGCTCTTACATTGTCACTCCCCTCAGACGGCCGGTCACTCGTCAAGAACTAACGTACAATTTGGAGCACTCCAAAATTCGAGTGAGGGTTGAACAGGTGTTCGGGGTTCTTAAGAAAAGGTTTGCAATTTTGCAAAGTCAGATAAGAAAATCACCCGAAGATGCAGCTCGTATAATTGTATCTTGTTGTGTACTTCACAATGTTATGATAGACCGCAAGAGCGGAGGATTTGACGTGCCGCCTTATACAGTCGCAACCATGCCTTTACCTCCACCGGAGATTGATCCTCGAACTTTCATGATAGCAAATATGTAAGGCTGGCTGTGTGAACTATTGTAAGAGTCATATTATTGAAGGCTAGCTTTTCTGTTGTGAACGGAGATCCGTATTATTCAAATTATTTAGTAAGGATTCGGATGTCCCTTGTAAGCATGACTTGTACCAAATAAACCAATCAACCCAATGTTATCGTCTGGGGCTGCAAGACAGGGAACGAACACAGAACCTGGAACTCTCGATGTTGTACAACTCTGTGAATTTCTCTTGCAACAAATTCATTTTCCATTACTCACAAACATTTTATGACTCACAGTGATATTAGACAACAAAACAATAATAAACTTTAAGCCTTTTCTTAGCAAAAAAAAGTCATTTACAACCAACTAATACAAAGGTCTCATGTCCTAGGTATATTTTGAACCAACGAAACACACTTTCACCGAAAACTGGATTCTTTGGAAGTAAATAAAAACTAAGTAAATAATGGCAGTTCGAGTTCAACCGCAAACTGGCAACAAAAAACCTACTCGAAGTAGAAATTCCAAGAAAGACTTACAAAGGCTTGTCATCATGCTCTTACAGCTGACCTCTGAGACATTCTCAAAGAACCCGCAATTTCGATTCACATGTAATTATAAAATCATTAAAAAATCAACTTTCAAGAGATTTTAAAGCAGAACATTGCTAATTCTACAAAACCTACCACAAAAGTTGAGATGATTGAGACTATCTAAATAATTCTGACATTCATTTTTCATGAATCATGTATTCCTGGCCATGTCTCGTTACTCAACGTACTCTCTCGTCAGTCAATTTAAAGCTGAAAATAACCTGAATCCAAAAAGGAGTTCTAATAGCTGCTCATTACGAGATGCCCCACTTAATATTACTTGAAAACGCTTGCGAAGCAAACATTAAAGTGGCTCAAAACGCCAAAAGATAACTCGGCTCAAAGCGAAGCAAAATGAGATAACTCGCCAATGGAGTTTCGAGGTCCCTTGCGATACCTCTGAACCCAGGGGTTGCACCGTAGCGCTAACTAATTTCCATTTGGAGATCAGTTAGCGCTTCTTCTTCTTCTTGTATTTCTTCTTCTTCCAAATCATTTCCGCCTCCTCCCGTTTGCGCTATATATCTGTAAAAACTATCAACTCTTAGTCTTGTTGAATTTTCCCTCATTTACTACACAGAAACCAGGGTGTTTCTTAGCACCCGCACAACATTTTTTGAGCGCATAGATTTAGAAAATTTCAGAGTTAAACATTCACTTTTCCAATGATTTGGAATATTCCTACGTAAAATCGAAGAAAATTTTTTTCCAAGCGCATAAATTCTAATGTTTTTCGAGGGTTTTGAATAGCGCATAGGCAATGATGGAGAATTGTGGTCCCGCTCATTTTTAGTTTTTTCAATCGAATAAAGTGTTAATTGGCTTCTTATGACCTACTGAGCAATAAAAAAGGTGCGGAAAAAATTTATTTGTCTTTCCCTTCCCTGCTTAGGTAAACCCCCTCTTTTCCCCCTTTCCTTTCCCTAAAAATTGAGCCAAAAAAAATTTGTTTTTTTCGTAAAATAATAATTTAAAAAATTTTTTCCCGCACATTTTTTTTGCTCAGTACATAGGTCATAAGAAACCAATTAAAACTTTATTCGATTGAAAAAAACCAAAAACGGGACCACAATTCTCCACCATTGCCTAGCGCATAGATTTTTCTCACCCGCAGTGCGGGTCAGAAAAACACCCTGACAGAAACTTCGAAAAGTTGAGAATATTTCTTTAAATAATGACAGTGAACGCTTTAACCTGGAACGCTTAGCTGTCAATTTTTTAACGGCTGACATGTTCCGTTGGAGAACCCCATGCAGTTGATATGTAGTGAAATTTCTTCTAAAAAACTTAATTTTTGCTTTTCAAGTGAACATGAACAAGTTTAACTAATTTATTTTGAAATTCGGTTTCTCATGCTCAACCGCAATGATTTTTGGCAATTCAAAATCACTTGGTTTGACTATCAGTCACACTCATTAAAATGCATTATTGCCCTCTACATTCCCGGCACATGAATTGTAAAAAAAAATTGGTAATTAAAAACTTGGAAAGCCGCACAAGCATAAACGATGGCATGCCTTATGAGGCAATTCGCAATTTAAAAGAGCTAAAAAAATTGCAACAAACTTGAATTTTTTGGTCGCTCTGCTGGCGACATCCGCCCAGGCCAACTTGCGTTTCAAGTTGGCCTGGGGGATTCGGCAAGAATTTCCTTCCAATATTTCTGGCCGTTTGAGAATCTGCTCAAGGATAAAGTCGTTTTCTTCTTCGGAAATAGGAGCCGTCATCGTGCTTGAAGTCTCCAAGAGCGAAGTCTTAACAAAACACATGCATACTCACAAATCAATTAAATTAACTTTTTTTCCTTCAAAAAAACCAACTTGAAACTCAACTATATGACTCACCCCCCCAAAAAAAACTCTATGACTTTTGTTGTTTTTTCTGAAAAAATTTTTTTTACAAAATTTTTTTTCAAGAACCAAAGTCCCTGATGCTCAAAATGATATACTATGAAGAAATTTTTCGAAACCAAAACGTTTAAAGCCCAAGAGCGCTGCCACTTAAACTGCAGAAGTACCTATTTTTAAATTAAATCTGAAACAAAACATTCAACAGAATGACCTAAAGAAATCATTCAACAACAAAAAACACTCATAAAAAACTTTACTCCCGCGAAAATTACCTCCACTACAAAAAAAACCATCAAAAACAACTCACTTAGAGAGCAGAAAAAGTAACCTTTGGTGTCAGGTGAGAAAAAAAAGCCGTGGTGAACTTCACAAAAAAAATTGGTGGACTTTTAATTTGGTGGAAAAAACCATACAGGTTGGTGTCAGGTGAGAAAAAAATGCCGTGTTGAAGTTCACAAGAAAAAAATTTGGTGGACGTGCCCACAAAATTTGGTGGACGTTAGTATTTTATTTGGTGGACGTTACTATTTTATTTGGTGGACGTTACTATTTTATTTGGTGACACTTCTATTTAAATGGTGGACCAATAATTCATGCCCTAAAACAAGGAATGCAAAACAGCAATAACAGACATATTGTAATGATGAGAGGCTATAGTGAATAGTTTTTCAGCATCAGGCCAATTATCGAGAGCAACCATCAAATCACCGCGAATCAGCAAAGTAGGGGTTGACATTAATTTTTTAAGATTTTCTAGTTGTGGAAGGCCTAAACACATGGTAACTCTATCAATATTAGCAAATTCATCATAACCTTTTGATACTCGTTATAACAAAATATATACATTTTGACACTTGTTCATAAACTAGTTCAAGAGACTTAATTATACGTATTATACCACAAGCACTAGGTCCACACATCAGCATTGTGGACAGCCACTCGAGAAGCATCACAATAAAGAAAATGAATAGTAACATGAATAATTATATAAAATCATTCCTTATATCCATAGGGAGTAGTGTTGAACGTCCCCCGGACGATAACCCTTTCGTCAAACACTGCATTTAACTTCTTCTTTTGAGGAAAAGACGTCACAGCGAGATTTCTCTCAGCCACTATTCTGTCGTATGTGACCGTTACTGGGTCAGGTTTTTCTCCTTTTTTCATTTCTCTCACGAACTGACGCATCTGCTCGAAGTGAATCGTATGTGATTCGTCAGAGGTTAGGAGGAACCCTTTGCACTTTACAACAGTCTTTTCCTGCAAGAAAACAAGACATTCTTCTCTAAAATAATATAGGTATGGAGAAAAGTGTGTAAGTTACCCACCAGGCCTTACTCACCAGGCCTTCGTCCGTGACGTATTTGTAAGCATACGTCTTTGGCAATTGTGACACGAAATCTGTTCCTTTTCCAGGAATTACGTCCGTCAGATTCCCGAGAAAGTTCATCTTCAGCTCTTCCAAAGGGTCCTCTTCACTCTCTTTGTAAAGGTAGTATACCGAGTCCGTGTCTGAATTAAAACAACATTACTTGAGATCCCCTTCCCTCGTCCTCCTGAGCGGCTGCCATGTAATAACGCTTCCCACTACTTATCGTCTCACGCTATTTCCGTTTTCCATGTGATGAATATTCCCACTCTTCTTTTTCATCCTCGAATCTCACCAGAAAATTCTCATTGAATTGCGCTTCTGAACCCCTAATTTTCTCCCTTTCCCTTGTTATTGTTGTTGTTGTTTGCCCTTGGACCGCCCTTCTTTGATAGTAGACGTTCGATGTTCTGCTGCATGGTTCTTCATGCATGCTGTTCTTTCAAAATCTCTTTTTGGGCTTTTGCTTCTTTTTTTCTCTCTTTTTTGGGTTAAGCCGGTTTTTTTCCGGCTTCAACCTCATCTGATTACTGACAACATCAAGCACCAAAGAAATTCACAACATCAAGTGGCCTAAACCAAAAGTCTATGGGCTTTAACATAGTTCTATTACAAATACAATCAAAAAGATGATCTACCGTGTGAGGTTCCTTATTAAATTTCGAACACATAAGTGATGGTGAGACTCCTATCCTATGAAGGTAACTATATGTAACACTAGAGTGTCCGCTGCGAAGTTATGTTCAAGTAATCTGTTTTTCTCTAGGATTGTAGTCGCCAATGCAACTTTCAGATATTAATTTCAGTTGCCAACTGAATTCTATTTGATTCTTTTGAATTTGCTCGCCTGCCACTTTCTTTCCACATTCATTTTTTTCAAACTAACAACCAACAAATAGTCCTTGATTCGGCCAACACAGCCGAGAAGCGATAGAGAGAGATTGAGCGGGGGAGGTAGAGGGTAGTGGGCTACCTCAAACTTGGGTAATTAAACCCTGTTTGTGAGGTTTTAGTTCAAACAAATAAATAATTAATAAACAAACCTAATAACAAACATAAAATAACTAAGAATGAGAGCTATCCACGTCCCATAAATTTAGGTAGACAGCCAAACAATTTAAATACGGTACCGGATTTGAATATGATGCTAGGACAATGGTGTTGCAAAATTGCAACACTTTTGTGAAGTTCATTGTTATTTGTGGGAATTTTCTTCTCACCCGCCCCGGGCCCCAGTGTAGTAGTATTCGACGTATTCGACTACACTGGGGCCCGGGGCGGGTGAGAAGAAAATTCCCACAAATAACAATGAACTTCACAAATTCACTAAAGTGTTGCAATTTTGCAACACTATTGTCCTAAGAGCTATCAATCATAGCTGCAATTCGCAGCAACCAGGCTCTTTTCTCTCTCCCTCGCTCTCTTCTCTTTCTTTATATCTTTCTCTTGCTTCCCTCTTTTCTCTCCCTCTTTTCTATAAACAAACCTAATAACAAACATTAATAAACAAACCTAATAACAAACATAAAATAACTAAGAATGAGAGCTATCCACGTCCCATAAATTTAGGTAGACAGCCAAACAATTTAAATACGGTACCGGATTTGAATATGATGCTAGGACAATGGTGTTGCAAAATTGCAACACTTTTGTGAAGTTCATTGTTATTTGTGGGAATTTTCTTCTCACCCGCCCCGGGCCCCAGTGTAGTAGCATTCGACGTATTCGACTACACTGGGGCCCGGGGCGGGTGAGAAGAAAATTCCCACAAATAACAATGAACTTCACAAATTCACTAAAGTGTTGCAATTTTGCAACACTATTGTCCTAAGAGCTATCAATCATAGCTGCAATTCGCAGCAACCAGGCTCTTTTCTCTCTCCCTCGCTCTCTTCTCTTTCTTTATATCTTTCTCTTGCTTCCCTCTTTTCTCTTCCTCTTTTCTCTCCCTCTTTTCTCACCTTCTATAAGGGGGACGGAGCCCAAACCTTCTTGCTCGTCTTTCCCTGTATGTTTCTTATCGTCTTTAATCCTTGAATGTATGTTCTATTATATATCGTTTAGTAAGGCATATATGCTTTTCTAATCACTTCTCCTTGCTACCAGTGTTCGAATAAAGTTGCTTCTCCAGACACTTGTTGCTTTGGCAAGTAAAGGAGGGTTGGGACACAAACCGTGTAGGGCGAGCACAAACTTCACAAAAATACCACATTTGGTGCATCGGCCACCATACAAGTCAACCGCGTGGCACACGGCTTGGGTCTCTGAACCCGCGGAAAGAAAAAAGGGTATCTGAACCCAGGGTCTCTGAACCCGCGGAAAGAAAAAAGGGTCTCTGAACCCGCGGAAGAAAAGGGTCTCTGAACCCGCGGAAGAATAAGGGTCTCTGAACCCGCGGAAAGAAAAAAGGAGAGGGTCTCCGTACCCAGAGAGAAGAGATAAAGGTCTCCGTACCAAAAGACACAGATCTCTAAACTCAAAAAGGGGCTCTCTACCCTTAGTCGAGACACAATCTCAGCATAGTGAAGCTGCGATTGCGAAATCTTCGTACAGTTGCGACTATAAACACAACTGTGATTTCGAAATCTTCGACAAAAACATTCTTGCACATCATGACTAGGTCATCACAAATTGCAAGAGAATATGTCCTGAAGCTGGATAACCAGCAAGAAGACGCCATCGCTCTCGACAAAAAGATCAGTCCCGAGTTGAAAGAATTGGTGGAGGATGAGCTTGCGGTATATAAATACCCAGCCGATCTACTCAGACAAATGCGTACAAGCCTCAAAAGAAGACTTTTGGAGGCGAAAACAATTCAGGACAAGATGATGCAATCATCAGAGCAGTGGAACAATTCTATTGAATCACTGGAAGATGAAGAAGAACAAGAGAATGCAGTCAAAGAAAAGCACTCTTACACCCAGACTGAACAAAATCTGAAAGTTCTCGAATTCATTGCATCATTCATAGAGAAAGGGCACTTTTCCGTGTAAACCATCACTGATCGCATCAATGAAATCAGTGATGAGGAAATAGCATCTGAGCGTAGAGATGCTCTCAAAGCGGAACTCTTGAGTAAGATACAACTCAAAGAGAATACAGAGAAGTCAGAGACAAAAATCTCAGACGAAGATTCGAAGGCAACTCGATTCAAAAAAATCTCAGACGAAAGGGACATGAGTAATCCCTGTGCCACTTTGGAAAGCATAAACAAAGGGCAGTCTGCACTCTCCCATTCAAAAGAAAGTGTCCGGGGAAAGAAATAGTGCAGGAAGAGAACAGAAAATCTGATGAAGAGATCAGACATGATGGTAAAAAGATTACCATCACTCCAGAGGGAGAAACGAGAGGAATAAAACTTGCCCACTCTGAAAGAGAAACAGAGAAAATTCCTGCCACCTATCAAAGGCCACCAGAAGAAAGATCATACGGAACACACGAAGGCGATCATACGAAAGTACCGCAACTGGCGATTCCGATCTTTAAGGGAGAATTGCTAGAATATCAAGTATTCCGGTCGCACTTCAAACTAGCGATAGATTCAAGCAGGAATCTGAGCCAAGAAGGCAAATTTCTCAACCTGCGCTCCTACCTCACCGGTGAGCCGCTGGACATGATCAAACACCTGCAACCGACTGCGAGTAATTATGAACTCGCATTGCAAAGGCTTGAGAGAGCCTATGGAAATCCAGAACTGCAGATGGAGCAGATCAGAAACAAACTGATAAAAATTCAGTTTGAAAACACTTCCTCAAAAGCACAGCTACAGGCAACCAGAGAAATGCTGAGTTTAGTTGAGGTACTAGAAACGAAAGATGAAAGTGCGGATGCAAACACATTCTTGGCAAAAGAATTGATAATGAACTTCCCCGAGAACACCAGAACAGAAGCAACTAAATGGAGGCTCTACATGAAGCCATTTAGTGTCAAAGCTCTGTTGCTCAAGATTGAAGAGAAGCTCGCAATGAATACTCTCGTGGAAGACTACACGAAACCTGTTGAAAGAGACGCCGCTGGCAAAGACCAGAGAGAAAGGTGCAAGCAAGTGCACGCGGTACAAGTGGACATAGAAGAGTCGAAGAAATGCTTCTTCTGCGGAAAACACTCATTCGCTACTTCACAGAGCTGTAGAACGGTGCCAGTAGAGCAACGTAAGCAGATCTTCGTTCAGAAAGGATGGTGCTTTAGGTGTGCCAAACAAGGACACGGTGTAACCAACTGTTCTGAAAAATGCGCAAAATGCGGCAAGCAACATCACATAACATTGTGCTCGCATTACAAAAGTTTCGGAAGTTCGAATACTGTCCAAACTGGGAAGCCACACAATTTTCCGCAGCGCTTGGAAAGGTCATTCAAGCCTTACCATAATGAGAGAGGTAGAAGCCAGTATAATGTTTCAAGGGGACAAATGCAAACTGCATCGTCTCGTCCGGAACAAGTCTACGGTTCTGGTAACGGAGCAAGACAGACAAGCTTCGGTTATACGCAGCCACCTCCGTTCCTTCCTATGCAAAATCAGAACCCTTCATCATTGACCGTGGGAGCAGCCCATGAGTTCACCGAAAAGGGAGTGCGCATGAGTCGCTCGAGACTGATGCTAATGGACGTGCAAATCAAGCCAATGGGTTCAGAGCAATGGCACACGGTGCAAGCAATGCTCGATGACGGAGCATGCGCAAGCCTCATAAGCGAGACTCTGGTGGAAAAGCTAAAAATGAGAACAACAGCGATTTCTCCGATCACGGTCGTGAGTGTGGGAGGAAGCTCCTCCGGAGCCCGGATCTCGAAAGAATCGAAATTTGAAATCAGAGCAGTAGAAAAGAGTCTCAAAGTCAAGGCTTACCCGCATCCGGAGCCATTGATAATGGAGCAAAATAATCTTGAACTGAGTACGAAAGACAAGAAGTTCATAAAGAAGAATAACTTGAAGTTGGCAAGTTATGAAGAAGGCAAGCAGCCACAGTTGTTGATTGGAGGAAATCTGAGCATCGAGTTGCTGCAGATAAATACCAAAAGGTTGCCAAGTGGACTACTGCTGGTCCCATCAAGGGCGGGGTAAGTTCCGTATGGACATCAATACAACCAAGAAGGTTGGGCCACGAAACAAAGTGTCGCGATGTTCTCTCTGAAAGAAGAATCAGAATTGAAAGAAGACACTCCTGAGCAATACACACTGAGTGTACAGGCAGAGTTTCAGCGGACGGAAGAAGAAATTGACCATGGAGAGCTCGGAAAGGCAGTCAAAAACTTCTTAGCCATTGAAGAAGAGCAAGAAAACACGGAAGAAGCACTGTCAGAAAACGAGAAAGTCGAGACAAAGTTCATGAAAACTTCAATGAAGAATGAAGACGGAACATGGATGGTTGAATGGCTCATCAAACAAGAAGTTGTATACCAACTGGGCTCGAACTTCTACGTAGCACTGGAGAATCTTGCGCGTAGCAAATATCTGAAAGATGAAGAGACTTACTACAAAGCAGAAAACATCTTTCAAGAGCAGCTGAGGCTAGGGCACATCGAAGAAGTGCAAGCTGATGAAACAAGTGTGGGCTTGGTGTACTATAGCCAGTGATAAAGGAAGAAAAGCAATCCACGAAAGTGAGGATCGTTTACAATGCCTCGAGCAGACAAAAGTGCATGTTGAGTGCCAATGACATCATGCACTCAGGTCCTAACTTGTTACAAACCATTCCGTGCTTGATGATGAGAGCAAGAGAACAACCATTCCTACTCTCGGGAGATGTTGAGAAAGCATTTCATCAATTCAAACTTTACAAGAAGGACAGAGACTTGACACGATTCCTGTTCTACAAAGACAGAGACAAGGCATTAAAGAATCCCAAGGATCAGTCCAACATGATTCATAACCGTTTCAAGGTAGTGCCCTTTGGACTCAAAGCTAGCCCGTTTCTTTTGAATGCGACAATCAAGCTGGACATGCAGCTGATTGGGAAAACATTGTTTGATTGATTTTCGCATTGAGTTATAATAAATATTTTACTTCAACAAACTGTGTTTGTCTAGCAAAATATAACATTATACTTCAATGCTCAAATCAATCAAATGGCTTTTTCAAAGATACCTCTGTGCAAGAACTGCTCTAGATGATCGTCAAACCCCCCTGGTACAAATATAGTGGCCTAAACCAAAAGTCTATGGGCTTTAACATAGTACAATTACAAATACAATCAAAAAGATGAGCTACCGTGTGAGGTTCCTTATTACATTTCGGACACATAGGTGAGGGTGAGACTCCTATCCTATGATGGTAACTCTGTAACATATTAGAGTGTCCGCTGCGAAGTTGTGTTAAAGTAATCTTTTTTCTCTAGGAAGCTGATACACTGACCTATGCATCAATGGTGCCCTAGCATTTAGGACTATGTTCTTACTGTAAAAGCCTAAGAATTCTCTAACGGTTTCAGTGTGAATACGTCTCATAGCTTCTTTACTCTTTGAGTCCTGTAGATCGAACTCCACATTCTTCGCTTGTCTGCAAATCCTTCTGTACGGTTTTGGTCCTAACGTTAATTCGTGTGATGGGTGGTCGGTACGTAGTCTTGGAATTGCTTAGTGATCCGCCTTTTCCCTTAAACCCTCTTTCATTTCCCTGCCTTTTTAAGATTATTCGCACACAATGTTTCAAAACACTTCATGTAATAAAAACTTCAAACCCTGGTTTTAACAGAGCAAATATGATTACTAACCACAATAGAGCAGCCTGGAGCTCATCACTCTCGAGATAATTTCATATAGCGTCATTCTTGCGTAGGCTGTCGAGAGAACTGCCGAAGCCAAGAAGGTAGTGCTTATTGGCTCATAGTGTCGTCTTCTTCTTGAAGGTGACCCACAGTTTGTCATCTATAAGGACAATAATGTCCCCCATCTCGGTCTCGGCCTAAATCAGTAGTATTTAGGGGGAAACAATCATTTCCTGTTGCTCTCTTAGTGACTGCTCACCAAGTTTGCGCCATTGAAAGCAGATAAACTCTTTTACAAAAAGTTTTTTTTCAATTCACAAACCTTTCGGAATGCTATTGCTCCTGATTGTTGTTACCAACTGGTCGATATGGAATAATGAAAAATTGCATCATTGAGAGATGTTTCTGTAAATTTCACTACCAACAGGAAAAAACAGAAGAAAAATTTGGCACTTTTTCACTTCAGGCCCCTTCTCTCAGAGGTTCAATTGGGTCAATGTAATTGGGTCATTTTCTTGATACGGCCACGTTAATTAAGCCGTACGGCCTCGTTAGCGTAAACTTTTTCCTAAGCCTAAGCGTTTTCAATGTAAAAATAATTTCTCTAATATAAAAATAATTATTTAAATGTAAAAGAAATTTTTTTGTAAATGTAAATAAGTCAGAAGTACGACCCAATTGAACCTCTGAGAGGGGGGCCCTAAAGTGAAAAAGTGCCAAAATTTTTTTAGAAACGTCACAAAGCTTTACGAAAACGTTTAATCCAGTAATAAGAAAAAAATTATACTCACTTTACGACAACTCCTGTTCTGGATGAAAATCGAATATGCTCGAGCTGTATAGGAGCTCAGAAATCTGCAATTAGACTTGAAGAATAGAAAACAAGTTTTGGAATATATACTTTAAAATGCAAAAACATCGAAAACAAAAAAAGAGAAATTGGAAATGATTTCTACAATGAAAAAGCGTTCGACTTTTAAGTTATAGGAGTAGTGTCTGAATAAGTTCAGAAGAGAGAGCGTTTGCTGGGTAAGAATGTGAAAAAAGTATTCATATATATTTTTTAATGTGGAAGAGTACAATACTAAGCAATTTCAAAACCAGATTTTAAAGATGAGGTATAATTGAAACAACTTGAGCGATAAAATTTTGTATAATTTTATAAATTCAGATCATTGAATATTAAATTAAAACTGATGATTAGTAGCGATAAGCAGAGAGCAAGCTTTCCGCGCGTGTTTTTGAACTGGTCGATACGTACTGAATTGTTCAAAAAGAGCGCAATCATAACACATGGGGAAAATCGTCTGACAGTATTCATTATCAGCAGAAACTCGCGGAGTCTCTTTTACTTTTATTTTTGTTTTGAAAGAGAAAAAATTGAAAGGTTGTTAAACCGAAAATTTGAACTAAAATTCAACCTTTTTACTGGAAAGAACTTTTATTAATAAACGGAAAAGAAAAACACGCGCAAAACTCAGAAGAATATTTCAAATGTGGACAGAGAAAAAACATTTCCTTAGATGTAAGAAAAGGCAAGTATAATAACTGTTCAACCAATAGTTTGAAAATTTTCCTCTCGTAAAGTTTGAAGTTTTTTCTAGGGTCAAGGGATACCCATGAATTCAGCTACGCAAAAATGTTTGGGCTACATAGAAATTAATTGAATCATTTAGTCACCACTTGCCTTCTATGTAACTGTTCAAAAAAATAGTTTCATCCAATATTCAATTGAATGAGATATCATGAAAGGATGCATAAGCAAGATGTTTGACTAAGTAGAAGGAGTAGAGAGGGGCGAAAACTTCAAGGATTGTCCATCTATTTCACGTAGAACTTGCGGGAAAATCTCCGTAAGAATGTCGCCTCCTCTTATCTTCCTGCGGTAGAGCGTGTTTTTAAGATTCCTTGGGAAAACTGCATTGAACTTTCTAACCGCAGGCCCCTGTTGCTCATGGAAACTGTCACTACCACCATAGCTTAGCCCGATGTTATCACGACCTTGGGTCTAATCCTATTTCTTACAGCATCTCAAAACATAGCGTCGATTAAAAATTGTCTAACATATCTAGGATTGTTCTGTGTGCGTCTCCGCTGTCCGGAGTGAAAACTACCTCGAAGGGTTGAGCCTTATGTGGTTGCCGATTTCAGCTTTACCAGATTTTATCCGGTTTCCAACTGATAAATTTCTCTTTGCCTTTCATGACTTTTGATATTCTCAAATTCACTTTATTCACACATTCACTTTTAAACTAGTAATTGAGTATTAGTTACATTAAAAGTATAAAGGGTAGTCGTTTGACCACACCTACCTCGAAGTCGCAGAGGATAACAAAATAGTCACTTTTAACTACTCTTGAACAACAAATCATGAGACGAGATAAATTCTTCTTCTTGCATTAATTACTGGATGTCATTATTCTTTGTCTTAGTAAAAAAATACATAGGAACCCTGGAAGTTTTCAAGTTAACGATTTCTTGTTTCTTTGTTCTTTGCGGTTATGGCTTATTCCTTGGCACTTCCTGCGCTGTGTCTTTCTTTTCATAACTTCTCCAAAACCATGAACATAATCATAAACTTCCAGAAGAACTGCCAACTCGGAGTCATTCCGGAAGATTTGGATATTTTTTCTTTTTTGTTTTTAAAGTTTAGGGGGACCAGTTTTTTATTACTTTAAAATAAGATTGATATGTACATTGCTTAGGGGAGTAATGCATCACCACAGATGGGTCCATTGTCGCCTTTTTCCCCGTTAACTTTTTTCACCCTTTTCCCTCTTTCTCTTTTGATTTAATTTTCTTCTCTCTTACTTCTCCATTTTTGATCCTTCTTCTTTTTTTTGTTCTCTCACATTTCTTTTCCTTTTTTCCTTCTCTCTGTATTTCTCTTTTTCTGTCGTTCTCATCATCTTCCTTTCCCTAGCTCTCATATTATAGTGTCTCTGAGATTTATAGTGTCTCTGAGATCTGTGACAAATCCGAATCTCCCGGCCTTGCTTCAATTTGCATACTGTTTAGCAGCTGTTTCTGTTTGCTCTAGCGTCTCTTTTCTCTCACATTTTCGCTGACTCTTCCTAACTCAATCGTACTGTCTTCCTCTTCTCATTCATTAACACATGGCCTTTATCGTTTGCGCCTTCATTCTGTCTGCTCTTTTCTGAGAGAACTACGGTAATTCTGAACTGAAATATTATATGTCGTAAAAAAGGAAAAAAAGAGAGAAAAGAGGAAGATATTTCTTTGACGAGCAGATGACATTCTTCATTTGTTTCGTCTTCTGCTGTATTATCAGATAGCACAGTTTGTAGAGGTTTTTTGTCGTAAAAAAAGTTCTTTCAGCTGTCGTGGTACACCAATCAGGCTCGCCTTTTGTTTCTGGTTTCTAGGTCTCAATGGCTTTACATAGAGTTTAAAGTAAGGAATTGAAAAAGTAAAGTTCATTTCATTTCAGTCTAATTCAACCTAATGAATCCCTGTAAAGTTGGTGCTGAGTTAAACGCATTGGAGGAGTATCCAGAAGACAATACACTTATTTGCTGTGTCGTACCTTTTTGAATGCGCTGTTGAAGAGACAAGGTGGGTCCGAACGTTTCGCTTTATCAAAGCATCTTCAGCGAATATATATCATCCAGGAATGATGATAATGATGAAGGGTCAGAGATGAGAGACCGCCGTAGAAGAATAGTCTATATATTCTTTTTCTTCTACGGCGGTCTCTCATCTCTGACCCTTCATCATTATCATCATTCCTGGATGATATATATTCGCTGAAGATGCTTTGATAAAGCGAAACGTTCGGACCCACCTTGTCTCTTCAACAGCGCATTCAAAAAGGCACGACACAGCAAATAAGTCTAATGAATCCCGATTTCCACGATAAGACCTGTATTGCTAACGGAATGTCAGAATACAAATGTCTCTTGTAATTTTTTCTAATCGCTGCATGTGATTGCGTGCGTGAGTAGATAAGATTTTGCTCAGGTCATTATCGGATAGCGACATGGGCATGTCGGTCGCACAGAGATATTGCCTAGAAATTGACTAGTCAACCTGATGTCTTACTTCATTCTAACCCCCCCCCTCTCTCTCATTTAACAAGGCACTTGGGGTGCATACAAACGGGGCAAATACATATGCACATACCTCCTTGCGTGCGCTAACTCTTTTTTCCTCTCACGAGTATAGTAGTATTTTCCACACTCTCACTCGCTCTTTAGCTCTCTTTCTTTTTCTCTCTCCCTTCTTCCGTTCTCATTCTCTTCTACCCTGCCTCTCCTTTTTCCAATCTCTCTTACTCTCTCTTTAACGCTATCTATTTCTCTCTTTCTCTCTCTCCCTTTTTCCTCTCATTATCTTCTACACTGCTTCTTCTTTTCCCACTCTCTTACTCTCTTTTAACGCTTTCTTTTTCTCTCTTTCTCTCTAAGTTTCCTTCACGCTATCTTTATAGCTCTGTTTCTCTTCTACAGTATCTCTCTCTTTTTACACTAACTCTTTTTTTCTCCCAATTTTTTCTTACTCTCTCTTTCTCTCTCTCTCTCCCTCTCTCTCCGTTTCCTTCTCTAACACTATACCATGCTCTTTTCTGCGCTGCTGCTCTCTTTCCACACTGCCTCTATTCCTTAGTATCTTACTCATCCTCTTTCTTGATCTCCATCTCTCTTATTCTTAGTGATCTTCTACTCCCCCCCCATCTGTTCCTACTCTCGTTTATATTATACACAGCGTACTATTCGAATTTTTTCTCTCGTGATTCAGTTAGGGCAAGTCTGCGAGAAGTCTTGCCTCAGTTGTTAGTCGAAGTAGGCTTCTCTTTCTTCAATGTTATCGCGACAGCCAATGTCCTGAGTGAGGCTTTCTTTGTTTTCAAATGTCTCAACTTTTAAAACCTCTACTGTCAACTTTTTTTCAAGTCTGAATTTGTTTATTTGTGTATATGTTATGGCTAGAATCAGTCAGGCGCTTTAAATTGATCAGATAAATTTAAATGGTTAAATTGATCAGATCAATTCCTAGAATTGATCAGAAGTTAGAGTCATGATCAGAAGTTAGTTTCTTTCTATTTTTACATTACATTCATTTTTACATCTAAAATTTTCTTATGCGGTCTCGTTAGCCTAAGCCAAACGGCTTCATTAGCGTAAAATTTTGCCTAAGCCTAAGCGTTTTTTAATCTAAAAATAATTTAAAAAAATAATTTATTTAAAAATTTAAAAAATAATAACCGCATAAGAAAAGTTCTCATATTCAGTTGAAATAGCCATCTGATCAGAACTCTAACTTCTGATCAATTCTAGGAATTGATCTGATCAATTCAACCATTCAAATTGATCTGATCAATTTAAAGCGCCTGATCAATGCTAGCCATAACATATATACTAACAATGAACATGAATGACAGAGAAGAATTCAAGCAATTTTGATCAAAGTGATTACGCATAATCATATATGTATGTAGTTATATGTACATGTATTTTTATCGCAACAATTTTGCATTGAAAAATGTAGATAAATTATTATTTATGTATGTAGTTATGTATATATTTTTTTCAAAATGCTCAGTTACACAGTTTTAAGGCAGTGACGCCTGGTAGAGAAGACAAATTGATCAAACCACCGCACGGAAAAAAGCTAGTCACCGGGGGGACTCGAACCCATGCAACCATCTCTCCTCTATCCGGGAGCGAGCGTGTTAACCATTACACCACGGTGAAACATTGCTATTCCGTGCGATAGTGCTTATTAAAGGCTCAATTGCCTCGCTCTCCCAGTCACGCTTGCTCATGAAGCGAAAGCGTCGTGAATGGAGCATAACTCCAGATTTCACAATTAAGACAGAAGAGAGGTCGAAGATGGATGATAAATCTTCAAAATGCTCAGTTACACAGTTTTAAGGCAGTGACGCCTGGTAGAGAAGACAAGTTGATCAAACCACCGCACGGAAAAAAGCTAGTCACCGGGGGGACTCGAACCCATGCAACCATCTCTCCTCTATCCGGGAGCGAGCGTGTTAACCATTACACCACGGTGACACATTGCTATTCCGTGTTAGTAGGAAGTTTTGTATGCTCCTACTGAAGTCATGTTTTGGAATTGTTATACTCCCCACTCTTAAGGATTCAAATGGGGTTTTCATTGCGCAAATTAAACGATGAAAACGAACTTCTCTAAAATTTAACTGGTTCACAGTCACCGAATTCTATACCAGGGTGGGAACAGAACAGTTTCCAGCTCTATCCAAAAAAATCCCTTAAAAAATTTTTGCAATCAGACAGCCGAATTTTGCATTGCGGCTAGCGTAAGCTCAAACACTTAACACCTCATGAACAAAAAAAAAACTTTCCAAGAATCAAATTATTTATCGAATCTTTTAGTGAAGATGACAAAGGCTCCAAATCAGAGACTTTTATGAAATTTCAAGATATAAAAAATTTGAAGATTTTCAAAAAATTATTATCTGAGTACTACCATAAATTTTTTTCTTTTTCTCCTGTTTTTCTCTTACCGATGTAAAAAAGATCAGAGAAGAAAGTTCATCGATCATGTTCAATCAAGTGCTGCAATCTTTTTGTTTCATTTGATGAAGAGCACATGTTCTGAAGACCATTCATTCTGAAGGGATGGAAGAGGATCTCTCTCTCTCTCTCTCTCTCTCTCTCTCTCTCTCTCTCTCTCTCTCTCTCTCTCTCTCTCTCTCTCTCTCTCTCTCTCTCTGTCTTTCTCAGATCTGCTCATGAAAAAGAAGAAAGTGGTAGAGATGCCTGCAAGAGGCGTATGGAGACCCTGAATAGCAGGTCAATCGACACTTGAGAACATATCAAGAGGAGATGGGGGTGGAGGTAGAATAGAGGGGGAGGTCTCCTATTATTATTTATACAGTTATGAGAGAGTGGGAGATCAAGTGTGTAAAACAATACTCGCTTCCGCTAAGTGCTTACTAGTAATATATTAGATATTTCCAAGGTGCATAACGTAACAGAGTGATAAAATGCATTATAAAATGTTTTTTGACGTGTCCGCATTTTCACCCCCCCCCTTTTTCCAGTTATTATTTATCTCTCATCTTTTTCTCCGGCTCCAAATTGTTCTATTATTGCATTTTTTCTTTGCCGTCTCAGCGTCAGTGAAACACAGCTGACTATTGATGTATAATCCAATTAAATTTTTTATTGTCTCAGTGGTTAGTTCTTCAAATTCTAACTTACAGAGTTTACAGGCAGTGACGCCTGGTTAAGATGACAAGTGATTGAACTATCGCACAGAAAGCTAATCCCCCCGGCGGGATCGAACCCAGCCATCTCGTCTCAAATCGGGAGCGTGCGTTACTATTACACCACGAGAACACATTTCTATTCCGTGCGATAGTTTTAAATGAAAGGGTCATATGCCCTGTTCTCTTAGTCACACATGTTTATTAAGCGATTGAGTCATGAATGGAGCGTTACTCCTGAATTTACGATTAAGACAGAAGAGAGATGAAAGATGGGTGATAAAAAAAAATGGTAACACGCGCTCCCGGTTTGAGACGAGATGGCTGGGATCGATTCCGCCCAGTGGACTAATTTTTTTTCTGTTCAATCATCTATGGCTAATTTTCCTTTTTTCATACATACATAAATATTGATGTCACAAATCAATTAATAAGCTTTTTCGTAGTGCAGTAGATGTTGCTTCTTAAAGAAATTTATTTGCTCAACGCAAGGAATACTTTGTTTTCTATTGTAGGTAAAGTGGGTTTCAGAAGTAAAAGTTTGAAAACTATTCGAAAACTTCGCATCATACCTTGAGTAAAAAATCGAAAGTCGTTGAATTACGAATTTCAGCGACTGTCAAGCCTGGTTTAAACTATATGTATTCTGAAAAGCTGAAAAACATGGAGTAGTATTGGGTCTTCGGTATTGTAGTGGAAACAAGTTCTTTTAGGCAAGAAAAGAGACGGCTAGGATTGAACATGCCTTTAGCATCCATTTTTCCATTTCATCATCAGCGAGAAACTCAAACCTGATTAAGTTTTTTTTATCCAACTTCAGACATAAGTGGCATTATTATCTATCATACTTAATATTATCCATCAAATAATAAATTTTATTTCCTCCTTAAGAGCTTCAGTTGCATAATTAAAACATTCTAAAGAGAAGCTGAAACATATTTGTGTATTTATCATGAATCTTGATTTTTCTTCTTCTTATTCTTGAATCATGTTTTTTTATTCAGAAGAATCCCATAGTCGAACTATGTTTCTTTTTGAACTTGGGTTTCCTGTACACTATTTATGTCAAAAGTTTCGTTAAGAGCAGGGTATTGTGAGCATTAGGAGGTCATTGGGAAAACATTGTTTGCACAGCGAAGATCATGCGTTTGATTCCTCCCTCGAGCACGTCGTTTATGAAAACATGGTTTGTTCCTCTGTTTACATTCAAACGTTTAATATCAAACAAAAGCCATCATCGGCCTTAACATCCTTTTCTAAGTCCAGAACCTGTTGTTTCTACTAACTTCTGTTATGAAACCTTTTTCTTCTGTAAATCTTTGTGGTCTCAACTGAATAAGAGGACAATATATACACATGATAGTACACCGAATGCTCAATTTTGTACCTTCTAGTGAAAATCCCATTATTTGATTCACATTTTAATAAATGAAGAAGTTTAACGGAGAAATGAGCAGCTCTAGCTGTGCACTGATGAATCTGGATAGACCTTTAACCATTCCAATCTCATGTATCTGAATATTTCGATAAGTGTCTGGAGAATCAAAACAAGTAGAATTGAATAGCAAAAGAAGACGACCCGACCCCTCTTATGCTCAGCAAAATATATTGGGGAAAATGACAGTGTTGTTCTTCTCTAATCAAAAGCACTCGATTCCGTCGTCTTCTGCTCGTGTTTTGTTTTGTTGCATGTTCTTTGCCGTGAGCATCTCTGCTCCAGCCAACAAAGACAATCGTATGTACACAAACAACTCCAGGCACATACATATTTCTTTCTTGTGCAACCGCGTAGTTCATATGTGTGTCTCTCGCCTTCTCCCCTGCCCTTCCCTTCCTACTCTCACCCCCTCCGTAGCCGAGTAAAAAGGAAGCGCCTAAACCGACACGCATACAACTCGGGCTCAATGTGTGGAAGCCACAAAGCTCTGAATAGGAAGAGCTTTTCTCTGTTAATTTAACCCTACCACACGTGTTGCACAATCTGCGCAATCTGCTCAATCTCCGTGCCGTTAGCATGTGCTCGTGATCAAGTTTAGCTGCACGTCTCAGCCTGACTTCGGAAAATTTATTCCAAACTTCCGTTCATTTTTTTCAAACGCTGATAGGATGTATTGTTATAGTCTGGGGCAGTGAGCAGTTCAAGAAAGGTGCATAACTTCGCGAGGAAAACTCATTTAGTATTGTCCCACTAAGATTCACCATCTCAAACAACATGTTTTCTCATTAAATGATCACTTCAAATCAGATCCGATCGCTGCTTTTTTGGCGTCCTGTATTATATTGAACTTAACTTCCACTATGAACTTCTTCGAATTTCAGCTTATATTTAATATTAAAAACTGTTTTACATGAATTTTTCAAAAACCACCTTTCAACTTCTGGCAACTGTGATTATCCTCTCATCCAAACTTCGCGTCCCGAAAAATTAAATGATTCTCCACTTGATTATATTCGCTAAACTCGCACTCACGACAATCATATTTTGTCAACTTTTATGTGTCTGTTTTGATATTAAAAAAATTATTTTCGAGTAAATGATCAGATTTTCACACGGAAAAAATGTAGTCCACCGGGCGGGATCGAACCCATCCATCTCTAATGTCTCTGTCCGGGAATGCGAGCGTGTTGCCAGTTACACTTCGGAAGACACATTGAAAGTAAACGGATTAGTTATTGTAGTAGTCGAAAAAACGGCAGGGGAGAGCGCGAGAGACAAAGAGAGACAAAGGACTGCTTCCACCCTCGTACTCCTTTCATGTCACAGGCCCATCGAGAGACGCAGACTCTCAGGTTACCGCTTCTTTTTATCCGCTTTTTGGTCTTCAACTTTTTATTCGGTTTTAGATTTTTTTTCAAGTGAGTACATTGCGTTTCATCAAGAAAAAAAATCCTTTTAAAGTTTTTTTCTTGTAGTCTTCACTAAAAAGGTCTCAAGTTTTTATTCTACCCAGAACTCTCTCTTCTTTTTTTTACTTCTTCTCTTCGTGTGTTTCTCTACCTCTTTTCTCTGTTTGAGATTCAATGAGAAAACTTTTTGTTAAGGGTGCGAAAAAAGTTCGGGTGGACAGTATTTTTTCGATGAAAACTTGAGGGATTGAACAAATCAAACAACATTTTCACCAAAGTTTATTCAAAAAGTTCGTGACAGAACTGAACTCCTAAATTGCGAAGAGTCTTCCTTTCTCCTTGATACAGTTGCGGAGTTGCTTGTGTAAGTCACCCACCGTCGTGAACAGGTAAGTAAAATCAAGATCATCCGACGCCTTTTGGTGGGCGCGTTTAAGACTCTTCAATTTCTTGTAGAAAGAAGCACAGGCCTTGCTCTTAAAAACCGAGAGAAGTTCAGAAGAATTCAATCAGGCGAGTTCGAAGGCCATTCGGCGGAAATGATGATGTAGGGGAAACTAGTCTTTCACCAGTCTTACACCACTTTAGCCTTGCGGGTGGGCACAGAGTCATTCTGGAACGTCCAGTTGCGTCCCGCGAAGTGAGCATGGCTCCAGGGAAACACTTTCTCAACTTTCTTAACTATTCTTAACTATGGCCGCGACTCGTCGGTTCCTGCCGAGTGGCCTCAGGTCGTGTGGCACCCATTGCCCAAGCTTGTGTACTTTACCGAGCTCATGAAGCCCGTTCTCGATGGTGGTGTGAGAGACCGCGAAGTGCTCTGCAATCTCGTAACAAGTTCGTTTGGGATCGGCTTCGAGAAAGGATCGAAGATCCTCAATATCGAGCTGGCGAGGCCGTCCTGGACGGTCCATGTCTTCCAGTGTGTGGTCGCCTTGCTTAAACCGACTGAACCAAGCCTGGCACTGTCGTTCACTAAGGCATCCTTGCCCTAATTTTCAATGTGCTGCGGCAGTGCTCTCCCCCAGCTTGAAGCAGAAGAGAAAAGAGGTCCGTAGTATCATTTTTTCGAGCTCGCACCGTTCAGCCATTTGAAAAGCTAATAGAATGAGATGACTGAGAAAAAAACATGAAAGTGAGAACTTCATATACCTTTACTAAAAAAGTTTTAGAAAACTTCGGAAAAAATAATTAACTTTTTTAAAACCGATATTATTTTCTTGCGCACCCAATAGAATGTAGTTCAGGTAATTATGGGCATTCACTTGGACTCCCTGCTCGACGAAAACAAACATCGATGAGAAATTTTTTAATATTAAGCAGTCCTTTGACCACCAAAACTTTAGGATTTTATAAAAATTTGTCAAGGAGGCTAATAAAAGTGGCCGCCACTCTCGAGAAAGAGCAATTCCGCTTATGTCATGGTCTCGGCCGATGTGACCATGACTGGCACAGTCTTCTTGACCAATTTGTATAAAATCCTAAAGTTCTAGTGGTCAAAGAACTGCTAAATATTAAACACAGATTCCACTGGCCTGGACAGCTTAATCAGTTCATGACATATCTGAAGGTGGGTCGCCTTCATCTGGTCCGTTGATGCGGGAACCTTGAAAAAAAGCAGCTTGATGGTGCAAAGTCTCATGCGAAATTTTACAAGCTTCCGAACAAACATATCCGAGATATTCAACTCATTCGCAACTTTTCTGAGACTCCGGTCGGAGTCATTACGAAGTTGTCTCAGTTGCTTCTCACGTCGATGGAAGTGGTTGCGGTCACTGGTCTACCGCTCCCTGAACCGTAATCCGTCCTACCCGTCCACGAAAGCGATTTCTTGTGTTTTCAATGGTCCTGCAGCAGAATCCAATGATTCTGGCGATGTGCTTATGAGCGTGCCCGGACTGGCTCAAGCACAGAATGTAGCCTCGGTCCATATCATATATCACTACCGGAGAACGGAAAGAGTTATCATTCTGATTTTTTTTTTCAGGATAACTTTGCAACAATATGTATGAATTAGATACGAGCAAAAAATTACATTACCGTTTCAAAAACAAAAAAATACAAAACGACAAAGTTGTCCACGTGAAATTTCTTTGCACCCTGTGTATCCTTTGTGTATAACAAAACACAAAAAATGATGTGTTTTCGGCCCTAAAACAAACAAAATTCAAGACCGAAAAAGTTACCCTTGTAGCAGTAATTTCAAAGTAATTAGTATTTCTTGTTTGTTTGAGATATAAACCCAAATGCAAGTAATAATGATTGCGAAATCGTCGAAGATAATTTTGAGTTTGAGAAAAAAAAGTTCACAGACTACCGCTAAATTTTAGTGCATAATAAAGTTTCTGATCCCATGTGAAGGAGAAAACACTCGTTTTCACAGTTCAAAGGCAGTGAAGTTACCTTTGTAGCAACAACGTATTCTCCCAGGGGGGGGGTCTTTCTCCCAGGGGGGGGGGTCTGATCTCATCTGAGAAGATTGCATACTCTGCCGTGAGATGAAGAGAATCACAAGAGAGGTTCAATTATTGATATGTTCGTATTATTTGGTTCTCCTGAGATCAAAGTAACATTTTTTTCTTGCAGCGCACCGAAATGCGGGAAAAGTCGACGACAGCCGCACTAAATGTAGGCAGTGACAGCTCGGTGGAGAGTGAGGAGGAGCTGCCCTCCCTCGTGCTCGCCGTCCTCATTATTCTGCTCCTCCTCCTGGCAGCCCTCATTTGGATCGCCTTCTGCATGGCTGTGCATCGAACCGCGCGCAGAATGGCCATGATCAAGAGGCAACGGAGGACACAGGCGAGTTGAAAATACTCAATTTGTACAGGAATTTGTTTTTTAAAAAAATTATCAGTTACACATTTCAAAGACAGTGGCACCTGGTTAATATGCGTGTTATGGTAACGCGCTCGAACTACCGGTTAGAAATATGAGGGATGGCTGGGTTCAAATCCTGGTTTGAATGAACTAGCTTTTTTCCGTGCGATACGGAAATTTCAATCACCAGAAAGTTTTTCACGGTTTTTACTATGAGTTTTCACAGCGTAGTATGAGTAAAGGTATCGGAGAAGGGATAGAAGCTAGAGATCCTCATTGCCTTTAAGAAAGAAATACCAATCTGAGCATGGCTGAAAAAAAGGATATAAGACGGTGCTGGGAATTTAGTTCGGCAATTCGTGTTGTTTCGGTGTCTGTGGCGTGTTTTGAAACATGGCGGTAAAAAAACTCGTTTATCCGTGAATTGCACAGAGGATTTGAAAAAGAAACACGTG
Organism: Allodiplogaster pararmata; assembly: GCA_964056735.1. Taxonomy (NCBI): domain Eukaryota; kingdom Metazoa; phylum Nematoda; class Chromadorea; order Rhabditida; family Diplogasteridae; genus Allodiplogaster; species Allodiplogaster pararmata. Next base: position 6,049,409 of record OZ057409.1, on the reverse strand, counting down.
TCATATTTAATATACAGATTTGTGCTTTAGCAAGATAAATAAGAAACGAAAGCAGTGAGTGTCAAAGACATAAGAGTTGGCGAATTTAGAACGGTTCGAATATCGTCACCGGTTGATGATCATTACAAGGCGAATTTAGAACGGTTCGAGTATCGTCACCGGTTGATGATCATTACAAGGCAAATTTAGAACGGTTCGAATTTCGTCATCGGTTGATTATCAGTACAAGGCTATTCAGCAAAATAAGAGCAGACTTATATAGTATGAACAAAACGAGCAACCTATACAGACCGGGTTTGCACGAACGCTATACTATTTTCTTTTTCTGTGTCGCGAAAAGAGAATAGTATAGCATTCGTGCAAACCCGGTCTGTATAGGTTGATCGTTTTGTTCGTACTATATAAATCTGCTGAATAGCCGGGAGAGTGCGAAATTGCGAGAGTGCGGGGAGAGTGTGAGATTTAGAAAGCGAGCATCGTAACATGACGAAATTCGAACAGTTCGAAATTCGTCAAGTGCTGAGCATCGTAACGTGACGAAATTCGAACCATTCGAATTTCGCCATGTGATGAGTATTGTAGCATGACGAAATTCGAACAGTTCGAGTTCCGTCAGGCAAGATTCGCTATCTGCTTACTCTTGCGTTTCATATTTGATTGTTTATTGTGCCAGAAGTGATGAAATAAAATAAAATTTTGATTCCACGAATTCACAAAGAAATGGCGAGGAATTCCGATGAATTTTACGATAAACTTGCACAGACACCGAAACAATACGAATTGCCGAACTAAATTCCCAGCACCGTCTTATATAGACGCCATCATTCAGCGTACATGAACAGGTAGCAGCGCGATTCACCAATCCAAGGTACTAACTCACGGCTTTTAGTTCTCGCTGCTGAGAACGACAAAGTTTGAATTAGCTTTATCTTTCAAACAATATGCACTGTTATAAACCTTCTCTCTAATATTTTCAAAAAAAATCTCGCCGAGTTTTCGTCTCAAATTTATTTGAAAAGGGTTCCTATTTAACATCTTTATTTCTTCGTCAATTTTTTCAGCTCCGAAAGATTTTTTGTTAAGCCAACAAAAAATTTCTACGACCTGGGTTTCAATGATACCGCTACCACTAAGAGCCAGACTCTTTCGTGCTGTTGTTGAAATTGAAATTGGAGGTCGAAATATTCACTTTCAGGCAAGTTTTTTGATGACGTGTAAACACTGGGAGAGTCCCGACTTACATATGTACACATGTGCATATTATATATACATATTGACTACTTCGTTCGAAGGGTTCAGAAAACGCCAATAGTTTAAAAATAATGTCAGAAATTTGCCGGGATTATGCACACCCGAACTCTCACATCTATGATAGAGGCGAAAACGCTATTTCGGAAAAAAAATAGTTACTATTGGCCGGCAAAACACTTACATGAGTTATAGCGTACGAAAAAGAGGAAGAAACTAAGAGACGATCATGCGTTTTAATGTAGGTCACATACTCTTCGCCACCAGTTCTACATGATCTTTATAAAGCATCAAAGTTCGTCGACTTTATATTTTTTTCAGCGATTTTGAACTACACAAAATGTATACTTTTGCAAATGAGAGAGAGAGAGAGCGAGGTAAATAGAGAAAGGGACAGAGAGAGAGACAGAAGAAAAAAGAGAGAGACAGATAAAGAGAGAGAGAGACAAATAAAGAGAGAGAGACAGAGAGAAAGAGAGAGAGTTTGATTCGAACAATAACCTTTGTTTTTTTGTTCCAGACCATAATCGCGGCAGCGATTTCTAGAGCAGTCAGCGAGAGCGAACGAGCGAATGAGTCCGGGATGACTTCCGAGCTGGCTGCTAACTACTTTGGAGCTGTAAGACCCACGCACGTCAGTCACTCTGAGTGAACTTTAAATGGTGCGTGAATGTACGATGATGTGCTTGTAAGCAAAAACAAAAAAAAAATAGTTTGACCGTAGACGTCGGTCCAACTACCCAAGTTTGAACCAAATAATGAATCCGGCTCGTCAAAAGATGCTGCCTCTACAACAAATTTTTTTACTGTGTTTCCGAAGAAATGGTGGCACATAAGCAATTGAGAGGGAAATTTTTCCTGAAACCAGATCGTACAAAGCTATGGGTGATTTAGCCTAGCTTTTGATTAACCAGCCCATGCTTGAGTCATAATTTCAGAATCAAGGAAAAGTTTTTTGTGCGAAGTGAGCTATGGAAAGGTATGTGCCATCATGAGCTCCTAATCACTTAACTAGTAAAAAAGTGAATACTAGTAACATCTGGTTAGGAATCTAGTTTTTTGCAAATACCTTTCCACCAGCTCGACTCCAATATTTATTCAAACTTTCATATAGTTGGCAGATGTCTCCATCATTTGCTGATGTATCTCTCTTATTATCTATATCTCTCTCGCTCTCTACCTGTCTCACTTTCTGTCTATATATATATATATATGTAAATCTCTTTCTCTTTTCCACTCTTTCTCATTTCTCTCTCCCTCCCTGTCGCTCTCTCTTTTTCCTACCTCTGGCTCTTTTTTTCTCACCATCCTCGCCCACCATTCTCTATGCCCCCTGTGAGATCACTTGAAAAGTAAATAAGGTTTTGTGCATTTATTTTTGCATGTGGAAAGTGTTGTGAGAATTCTCACACAGGAATGAAAGTGGCAATAAACCTGTCGATGTTGAAGAACAAATTATTGAGACGATTTCTCTACGAAATACGTACACGCGCAACTATTTACTGCCATCTTTGCCCCTCTTTTTCTCGCTTTCTCTCTTTAACTCTTGTTCTATCGGTTTCCTGATATAACTTTATCTCTTTCTCCACTTCGGTTTCTCCAGCTCTCTTTTTTCTAACGCTTCTTGCGTTTCAAAATCCGTCTCTTTCTCCTCTTTCTCTTTCTTTCTCTCTCTCTCTCTTTCTTTTGCTCTATCTATTTTTTCCACTCACTCTAACTCTGTTTTCTGATGACTACTATGATGCGCTGCCTCTGCTCCTCTCCCCTCGCTCAACTCAAGTCATCACGCAAACACTTCGCTTCTCCAGCGTACGAGGGGTGACGACCCTTCTTTTGTTGCACGAGAAAAAGACGTGTACATTCCATTGTACATAAAGAAGACGGGAGAGAGAAAAAGATAGAGAGAAAGAGGGAAAGAGGGAGAGCAAGATATAGAGAGAGAGAGAGAAAGAGAGGGAGATGGAGAAAGAGTGGAGGTGAGAGGCACGGAATCCGGTTGGTGGCAAATAGAAAAGCGCGACCGAGTTCAGGGTTCATAAGCCTTCAGGAATGAGAGCAGGGAATCGGTAGAGCAACATAATGAAGAAGAAGAAAAAAATTGAAGAGTAAGGTTTGTGTGTACTGAAGAGGAGTAGGATATGTAGATCATGATATCGGGATAGCCATTGCACTCTGAAGAGCTGGGGATAGAATAGAAATCTAGTTGAGGAAGACTCTCGAAGGGGAAAGGGGGGGACGTGGTGGGGATGATAGACACTAGTCTTACAAAAACAGTTGTATACATAGATAAAAGTAGCAGTTTTATCGTTCATTGATAACTTTGAAAAAAAGCACAAAAGCACAGAGAAAATAGTAATACAAATCGCTTCGCGAGCATTGGTAAACAGGTTGATGAGATGTATGTATATAGAGATTCATTGACAACGTAAGGTACTTGATTAGGCATAACTCATCCTAAAGTTATTTCATTAAATAAGATACGTTGATCGATTGAATTATAGGATATCAATTCTGAGATATATTTTAAAGACTTGGTAAGAGGTCAATCTTGGTGAGCATGGGGGGTATAATGTAACTCATAAGTCATCTTGGTAAAGTATACATACATAACTCGAATACTTTTGAGCTTTCTCTTGCAGCATAAACTGTAAGATTCAACTTAAAATTTTGGTAACTATTCTGGGTAAGATAGATGTATTTGTTAAAATTTATACTTAAATAGTTGCTTTTAAACTTAGAAAAATTAAAAAATTAATACATAAAATTTATACTTCGAAAAATTTATACTTAAAAATAAATTTTCACTAAAGATAATGCTCATTCAAAAGTCTTTGTTTCTATTATATATTAGCTCCTTTTTAAAATTAGATGATGTATGTACTTTTTCACTTTTTGTTCTTTTATTGATGGCTTGAAAAATTGAAAAACTTGTTTAGAAAAAAACCTACAGAAGGGTGTTTCCTTGTTTAAAGTTTGAATTCCATATAAAACACAAGTTTGAATTCCATATAAAACACAAGTTTGAATTCCATATAAAACACATCCCTCTCAGAAAATTGGCTCTTTTGAAGTAGAAGCAAGTAGAATGTGATACTTTTGCACATTTTCTAGTTCGACTTCAATTTCAGACGCTTTTCTACCGATGTCATGAGGCATGAAATGCTGTTTTTTCAAACGTTTCGGGGTTTGATAGTGGGTATTAGGACGTCGAATGTAAACTGGGATGTCTGTATAGCAAGGTCTGAACGCTACGGCCTCAAGGTGTCTAAGTTCTGCCAAAAATCGGATTCTTTTGTGGGCGGCAGGATTAAAAAGCGAGGAAGAAATCGATTCCTTTGCCGTGAAAAAAGAAGTGTTTGAGTAGTACAATTGCTTTTTACTTCATTTCCTCCAAAATCTTAGTTTTGTCACTGAAACAAACCAGAGTACACACACGTAGATCTCCACGCAAAAAGCGTAGAATTTTTATACTTCTCTCAGAAAACTCTGAATATAACATGCAGTAAGTTTCGCTTTGAGATTCGCCCGCGCTTTTAGACATCTATTGGCTCCCGCTCTCATGGTAAAGCTACCACTTCATAGTTTTTTTTTGATTCTTCATTCCAGGTTGTATACAATTATGTTGATGAATGGGTATACAAAACGGATCACTGTCACTTAAGTGAGCTCAGTTTTCAAGGGAAGTAAAAAATAAATAAATTAACAACGAAAATATGACATGTTCACACGAGGAAAAGTCAATTAAGGCGAAGTTTCGAGGAAACGACAATCACAGAATCGGGGAGTTGGAGAAGAAATCTTTTGAAAGCACTTGGTGACTTACAAGATACAGCATTAGAAGGGCAACGAGTTCCATACATTAATGGATCTAGATACACACGTACTGTGCACACGTACAAATAATTCACATCATTATCGTTAGAGGATGACTCGTTCAAAGTCCTCACTTAGGTAATATAAAAAGGGTTTGATGGTACTTGTGCAGACGACCAACTGTTGCGCTAAAAGTCATGGTAGAGCACTTAGTTTTCTAACCTCCCACCTTTGTAGAGTCTGCAAGATCAGCGTAGAAGTTGAAAATTGGTTATTTTTTGTGAAAGTACTGGCTGACAAACACTCTCTGGTGATTGGATTTTTTAAAACTAGTTTTGATTTTGATTAAAGTACTAATTTTTTAAAGCTGTTAATTCAGCTTCCAAGCTACGAAGAAGCTTTGGCCTTGGAGTCGGCTCCCCGGATAATCCCCACAGCCGGCTCAATCCGGTTACTATCTAATTACTTTTTGCGTGTTTCAAATGAATAAAAATTCCTTTTCTAAACTGGTTTTTAAAACACTGCGGCAAAAACTCAAATGCACTTCCGATGTCAGTGTTTCGTGAAAAGTAAAATGAGTGCTTTCACAGTCTTTCCAATAATTTTCGAACTTTCTACCTTTACCTTTTTTCAATGGATAGAGCTCTCGTGAGTAAGACAAATTATAAAAGAGAGAGAGAGATGTAGAGACATAGGAAAAGTATAAAAAAGAGAAAGAAAGAAAAGGTGATAACTTGAAATGGGAAAGAATTTTGGGGTTTTTGATTCGAAAGCCTTAGAGCTTTGAATCAGAAGAATTGCCCTGAGATTCAGGACAGAATGAGTTTGTTCGAGTAGAGACAAAGAGTGTAATGATGCACTAACTTTCATGTTCGTACTGATTAAGAAACACTCATCCACCCACTTACTTGATGCGGCAATCCAAGCCAGCAAGAGTGCTCAGGTAACTTCTCTTCACATACTTTCACGGACTTTTGCAGTTTTTGAGTGCCAAAGTAATTTTCTTGATACTAATCAACCACTCTCAAGAGAGTTCAAGTAATCAGAAATGTATATGAAACATCATACTTTTCTACGCTCTCATTTTCCGGGAACGGCGTAATATGTACAATGTACTTCTTATTGTTTAATGGAAATAGAACTTGGGATAAATATCCCAAGCTCTAATTCATTCCTCAACGAACCTACCATAATAAACTAATTGGGATTATTGGTATTGCTTGACAAATGTTATGGAGCGTTTGAAAAAAAAGTAACTTGTTACTAGAAAACTGCTTTTATTTACAATACACTTGTGCGCTGATTCGTCTCAACACGAACTGCCGGGAGATCAAAGTAGACATACGGTATTTTGCACTATTTTTTGTTCAGATTACTGGATTTAAAATTTCAAACTTTTTTTAAAACAGGTTCTCTAGCCGTACTTAATATGCATTCTCACAAAAGTTGGTGGTGAGAAATCAGCGCAAAATTATCTTGTAAACAGTTTTTTCACTAACAAAGTGCTTCTTTTTGAATTCTAATGCCCCATTACTCTCACCAGTGCTGCTATACACACCCAAGACGAGCAGCCACCAGTTCTATCATAACAGGTCTGCAACTTAAATCCGGGTAGCGTGTACCCGACCACGAAACCGGAAAGATTAATAGCTACTCTTGCGCGACACTCAGACATAAAAGGTTACTGATGAAAAAAGTCGTGTTTGATTCAGAATCGCACCAGAGCGTCCCGGGACCTCTTCGATTGTGTGCCCACCCAGTTATGAGGCGGTTGTCGCAGGTAACGGCAGTCGATTGGAGCCTAGAGTTGACGGCGAACTCTACATTGCCACTACCGATTCATCAGCCAACACTCGTGTTTGAATATTTAGCCCCACTCAAAACCTCGAAGTTTTTATTTTGAACGCGATATGAGAACTTCTGAATGTATAGTTGTTGATCAAAAGAATCGCAAGCTACCGTTAACGTTGACGACCAAAATTTCTGTTGTATCAGTTGTGAAACTCTCGCTATCGGTAATAGAGATACGACTGGGTTCGATCCCAAAACGTTGATTAGCGTTTGCGATAGTTTGATCATGATTTGTATCTTGCACGTTTTGAAACATGTGCAATCGTCGGAAAACTCTTACGCTTACTTCAGTAGCTGTTAGATTGTGAACGGCGATAAAAGATACAAGAATTCCTGGAATTTGTTCATTTTTTTAAAGGACATTAGATGGGTGATTTATTGTTTCTTCTCATTTTCGCTCCTCTGTGGAACACTACGTGTTTTATTTCTTTGTTCGTTCTCGAGAAATATTGATTTCGGGTTTGATAAAATGGTTCAAGTTTTGAATGTTGCGACTCAAATCTCAGTTTCTTTATAATTTGGCTCTTATATGTATGTTTACTCATGAGCATACTAGACGCTAGACAAATAAGAGTAGGATTTTTTGATACGGTATCTTTAGCCTAAGCCGTACGGCCTTGTTAGCGTTAACTTTTGCCTAAGCTTAAGCGTAGCGTTTTTTTTTTATGTAAAAATATTTTTTTTTGGCAAAATAATTTTTTTAATGTAAAAATAATTTTTTAAAGTAAAATTTTTTTAAAAAATTTAAAAACTTTTTTTGTCAAAAAATTTGATGTAAATTTTGATGTAAAAAATTTTTAAATCAAAAAACTTTTTTGTAATTTCGAAACCGTAGCGTTTAAAGCCATTTTTCGTTTAGTATTCCAACTTCTGCAAGAAACGCAGGGTATGCCTAAATAAGAGCTACTGGAAATAAGAGCTACTGGGCATAAGAGCTACTGGGAATAAGAGCCTGATATTCAAAAAAGTTTCAACTCACGTTTTGCTTCTTTCATTTTCTCTATCTCTCACGTTCTGTCTCTGTCTCTCTAAATCTATATCTACCTCTCTTAATAGCTCATTCAACTCGCTTCATAGATGAATTTAGAGATATTAGAGTAGAGAAACATTGTGAAGGTGCATAATGGGTTTAATTTTAAAGATAAATTGCGTAGTATTTAAAAGATAAAGTTCTGCTTTAAATTATGACTAACAAATGCGAAAGTCTGTTTCGCCCCCGAGCCCAGACAGACTTTCGCTCTCTCTGGGCGGGGATCTTCAGTGAGTGATTTATACAAATTCTTCATTCAGTAATGTTCCATAAGCAGTACAAACGAGAAAGTTTAACGTGGAGACGCAAGAGTGTGGATAGAAGTTCGTAATAAATGGTCTCAATGTGTCCAAATTAGCTCAAGATCAAGCTTAAGATGCTGATGAGTGGAGGAAGAATGTAAGTAGATTGATTATTTTGAGAAATGCCTAAACAATATCTCAGAAATTTAATTTGAGTTCAAGTTTTCTTAGCAGTTGGGAAAACAAGCTCGCTTCGAAAACAACTGTTTGGGAAAAGATGTCGATTTAATTACCCAAGTTTGAGGTGAAGATTTTATTTATTTATTCAGGTACATTTTTGAAACAAAAATGCGACAAAACTCGGAATATGGTGAACACATGATAGATTCTCTAGAGGTTAGGTAACTGCAGATTGAGTAGTTCTAATACATCGAGAGAACTCAATCTTGCTTTCAGAGCAAGTACAGTGGGAGCAGAAACAATATCGTAGGGAAGCTTACAATAATATCTAGCGGAAAGAAAGGCGAAAGAACAAATTTTGGAACGGCGCTTCTCAGGAAGCGTCGCATAATCAGTAAAGAGATACATACATAAATGTATATCACATGGCGAACCTTAATACAAGTTTATTCACTTTCTCAGAACTATTTTTTTCTTTTTAACCACTTGTTGCCTAGAATAATGTATTTTCATAGCTAATCGTGGCTGCAAGCTCTCGATACATTATATGATGCATGATCGGTATGAATACAAGTGTTTGTGAATAGACGTTGGTTCAAGTACCCAAGTTTGAGGTAAAGATTCGATCCGGCCCATTGAAAGGTGTGACCTTTACCACAAATTTTGGAACGGCGCTTCTCAGGAAGCGTCACATAATCAATAAAGAGATACATACATATATGTATATCATCGAGCAGGGAGTCAAAATGAATGCCAATAACTACCTGAACGACATTCTCATAAAGGAAGTACTTCCCTGGAGCATGGCTCACTTCGCGGGACGCAAATGGACGTTCCAGCAGGACTCTGCGCCCGCCCACAAGGCTAAAGTTGTGCAAGACTGGTGCAAGACCAATTTCCCCTCCATGATCACATCCGCCGAATGGCCTCCGTACTCAACTGATTTGAATCCTCTGGACTTCTCTGTATGGTCGGTCCTTGAGAGCAAAACCTGTGCTTCCCCACACAAGAATTTGGAAAATTTGAAGCGCGCCCTACAGAAGGCGTGGGATGATCTTGACGTCGCTTACCTGTCCACCACGGTGGGTGCCTTCCACAGGCAACTCCGCGACTGTGTCAAGGAGAAAGGAGGGCTGTTCGAAATTTGAAAACGCAGTTATATCCCAAACTATTTGAATAAACTTTGATGAAAATTTTGTTTGATTTGCTCAATCCGTTAAGTTTTTATCGGAAAAAATACTGTCCACACGAACTTTCGCCCCACCCTGTATATGCCACATGACGAACATTAATACCAGGTTATTCACTTTCTCATAACTTTTTTTCTTTTTAACCATTTGTTGCCTAGAATAATGTTTCTTCATAGCTAATCGTAGCTGCAAGCTCTCGATACATTATATGACGCTTGATCGGTACGAATACAAGTGTTTGTGACGTCGGTTTAATTACCCAAGTTTGAGGTAAAGATTCGATCCGGCCCATTGAAAGGTGTGGCCTGTACCACAAATTTTGGAACGGCGCTTCTCAGGAAGCGTCACATAATCAGTAAAGAGATACATAAATATATGTATATCACATGAAGAACCTTAAAACAAGTTTATTCACTTTCTCAGAACTATTTTTTTCTTTTTAACCGTTTGTTGCCTAGAATAATGTATCTTAACAGGTAATCGTAGCTGCAAGCTCTCGATACATTATATGACGCTTGATCGGTACGAATACAAGTGTTTGTGAATAGACGTCGGTTGAATTACCCAAGTTTGAGGTAAAGATTCGATCCGGCCCATTGAAAGGTGTGGCCTTTACCCCAAATTTTGGAACGGCGCTTCTCAGGAAGCGTCACATGATCAGTGAAGAGATAAATACATATATGTATATCACATGACGAACCTTAATACAAGTTTATTCACTTTCTCAGAACTTTTTTCTTTTTAACCATTTGTTGCCTAGAATAATGTATCTTCAGAGCTAATCGTAGCTGCAAGCTCTCGATACATTATATGACGCTTGATCGATACGAATACAAGTGTTTGTGAATAGACGTCGGTTTAATTACCCAAGTTTGAGGTAAAGATTCGATCCGGCCCATTGAAAGGTGTGGCCTTTACCACAAATTTTGGAACGGCGCTTCTCAGGAAGCGTCACATGATCAGTGAAGAGATAAATACATATATGTATATCACATGACGAACCTTAATACAAGTTTATTCACTTTCTCAGAACTATTTTTTTCTTTTTAACCACTTGTTGCCTAGAATAATGTATTTTCATAGCTAATCGTGGCTGCAAGCTCTCGATACATTATATGATGCATGATCGGTATGAATACAAGTGTTTGTGAATAGACGTTGGTTCAAGTACCCAAGTTTGAGGTAAAGATTCGATCCGGCCCATTGAAAGGTGTGACCTTTACCACAAATTTTGGAACGGCGCTTCTCAGGAAGCGTCACATAATCAATAAAGAGATACATACATATATGTATATCATCGAGCAGGGAGTCAAAATGAATGCCAATAACTACCTGAACGACATTCTCATAAAGGAAGTACTTCCCTGGAGCATGGCTCACTTCGCGGGACGCAAATGGACGTTCCAGCAGGACTCTGCGCCCGCCCACAAGGCTAAAGTTGTGCAAGACTGGTGCAAGACCAATTTCCCCTCCATGATCACATCCGCCGAATGGCCTCCGTACTCAACTGATTTGAATCCTCTGGACTTCTCTGTATGGTCGGTCCTTGAGAGCAAAACCTGTGCTTCCCCACACAAGAATTTGGAAAATTTGAAGCGCGCCCTACAGAAGGCGTGGGATGATCTTGACGTCGCTTACCTGTCCACCACGGTGGGTGCCTTCCACAGGCAACTCCGCGACTGTGTCAAGGAGAAAGGAGGGCTGTTCGAAATTTGAAAACGCAGTTATATCCCAAACTATTTGAATAAACTTTGATGAAAATTTTGTTTGATTTGCTCAATCCGTTAAGTTTTTATCGGAAAAAATACTGTCCACACGAACTTTCGCCCCACCCTGTATATGCCACATGACGAACATTAATACCAGGTTATTCACTTTCTCATAACTTTTTTTCTTTTTAACCATTTGTTGCCTAGAATAATGTTTCTTCATAGCTAATCGTAGCTGCAAGCTCTCGATACATTATATGACGCTTGATCGGTACGAATACAAGTGTTTGTGACGTCGGTTTAATTACCCAAGTTTGAGGTAAAGATTCGATCCGGCCCATTGAAAGGTGTGGCCTGTACCACAAATTTTGGAACGGCGCTTCTCAGGAAGCGTCACATAATCAGTAAAGAGATACATAAATATATGTATATCACATGAAGAACCTTAAAACAAGTTTATTCACTTTCTCAGAACTATTTTTTTCTTTTTAACCGTTTGTTGCCTAGAATAATGTATCTTAACAGGTAATCGTAGCTGCAAGCTCTCGATACATTATATGACGCTTGATCGGTACGAATACAAGTGTTTGTGAATAGACGTCGGTTGAATTACCCAAGTTTGAGGTAAAGATTCGATCCGGCCCATTGAAAGGTGTGGCCTTTACCCCAAATTTTGGAACGGCGCTTCTCAGGAAGCGTCACATGATCAGTGAAGAGATAAATACATATATGTATATCACATGACGAACCTTAATACAAGTTTATTCACTTTCTCAGAACTTTTTTCTTTTTAACCATTTGTTGCCTAGAATAATGTATCTTCAGAGCTAATCGTAGCTGCAAGCTCTCGATACATTATATGACGCTTGATCGATACGAATACAAGTGTTTGTGAATAGACGTCGGTTTAATTACCCAAGTTTGAGGTAAAGATTCGATCCGGCCCATTGAAAGGTGTGGCCTTTACCACAAATTTTGGAACGGCGCTTCTCAGGAAGCGTCACATGATCAGTGAAGAGATAAATACATATATGTATATCACATGACGAACCTTAATACAAGTTTATTCACTTTCTCAGAACTATTTTTTTCTTTTTAACCACTTGTTGCCTAGAATAATGTATTTTCATAGCTAATCGTGGCTGCAAGCTCTCGATACATTATATGATGCATGATCGGTATGAATACAAGTGTTTGTGAATAGACGTTGGTTCAAGTACCCAAGTTTGAGGTAAAGATTCGATCCGGCCCATTGAAAGGTGTGACCTTTACCACAAATTTTGGAACGGCGCTTCTCAGGAAGCGTCACATAATCAATAAAGAGATACATACATATATGTATATCATCGAGCAGGGAGTCAAAATGAATGCCAATAACTACCTTTTCGTCGAGCAGGGAGTCAAAATGAATGCCAATAACTACCTGAACGACATTCTCATAAAGGAAGTACTTCCCTGGAGCATGGCTCACTTCGCGGGACGCAAATGGACGTTCCAGCAGGACTCTGCGCCCGCCCACAAGGCTAAAGTTGTGCAAGACTGGTGCAAGACCAATTTCCCCTCCATGATCACATCCGCCGAATGGCCTCCGTACTCAACTGATTTGAATCCTCTGGACTTCTCTGTATGGTCGGTCCTTGAGAGCAAAACCTGTGCTTCCCCACACAAGAATTTGGAAAATTTGAAGCGCGCCCTACAGAAGGCGTGGGATGATCTTGACGTCGCTTACCTGTCCACCACGGTGGGTGCCTTCCACAGGCAACTCCGCGACTGTGTCAAGGAGAAAGGAGGGCTGTTCGAAATTTGAAAACGCAGTTATATCCCAAACTATTTGAATAAACTTTGATGAAAATTTTGTTTGATTTGCTCAATCCGTTAAGTTTTTATCGGAAAAAATACTGTCCACACGAACTTTCGCCCCACCCTGTATATGCCACATGACGAACATTAATACCAGGTTATTCACTTTCTCATAACTTTTTTCTTTTTAACCATTTGTTGCCTAGAATAATGTTTCTTCATAGCTAATCGTAGCTGCAAGCTCTCGATACATTATATGACGCTTGATCGGTACGAATACAAGTGTTTGTGACGTCGGTTTAATTACCCAAGTTTGAGATAAAGATTCGATCCGGCCCATTGAAAGGTGTGGCCTGTACCACAAATTTTGGAACGGCGCTTCTCAGGAAGCGTCACATAATCAGTAAAGAGATACATAAATATATGTATATCACATGAAGAACCTTAAAACAAGTTTATTCACTTTCTCAGAACTATTTTTTTCTTTTTAACCATTTGTTGCCTAGAATAACGTATCTTCACAGCTAATCGTAGCTGCAAGCTCTCGATACATTATATGACGCTTGATCGGTACGAATACAAGTGTTTGTGAATAGACGTCGGTTGAATTACCCAAGTTTGAGGTAAAGATTCGATCCGGCCCATTGAAAGGTGTGGCCTTTACCCCAAATTTTGGAACGGCGCTTCTCAGGAAGCGTCACATGATCAGTGAAGAGATAAATACATATATGTATATCACATGACGAACCTTAATACAAGTTTATTCACTTTCTCAGAACTTTTTTCTTTTTAACCATTTGTTGCCTAGAATAATGTATCTTCAGAGCTAATCGTAGCTGCAAGCTCTCGATACATTATATGACGCTTGATCGATACGAATACAAGTGTTTGTGAATAGACGTCGGTTTAATTACCCAAGTTTGAGGTAAAGATTCGATCCGGCCCATTGAAAGGTGTGGCCTTTACCACAAATTTTGGAACGGCGCTTCTCAGGAAGCGTCACATGATCAGTGAAGAGATAAATACATATATGTATATCACATGACGAACCTTAATACAAGTTTATTCACTTTCTCAGAACTTTTTCTTTTTAACCATTTGTTGCCTAGAATAATGTATCTTAACAGGTAATCGTAGCTGCAAGCTCTCGATACGTTATATGACGCTTGATCGGTACGAATACAAGTGTTTGTGAATAGACGTCGGTTTAATTACCCAAGTTTGAAGTAAAGATTCGATCCGGCCCATTGAAAGGTTTGGCCTGTACCACAAGTTTTGGAACGGCGCTTCTCAGGAAGCGTCACATAATCAGTAAAGAGATACATAAATATATTTATATCACATGACGAACCTTAAAACAAGTTTATTCACTTTCTCAGAACTATTTTTTTTCTTATTAACCATTTGTTGCCTAGAATAATGTATCTTCACAGCTAATCGTAGCTGCAAGCTCTCGATACATTATATGACGCTTGATCGGTACGAATAAAAGTGTTTGTTGTGAGATGGTCGGCCTATTCTGAGGCCTATATGAGATGCCACGCCCATACGAGATGCCACGCCCTATTATGCGGTCTATAAAAGCCAGTGGGAGAGGATGAGAAGGACCTTACCCAACGAGATCCCGATCAGTGGACCGAGCCCGTGACTGACCCCTCCCCATTTCTGTATCGCCGTAACGATGCACATGCCTTAAAAGCCAATAAATGGATCAATGAATACTTTGTTTGTGTCTGGGGTACATTCACATTGGGGTCGAAACGCACACTTCCCTCACTTTGTGTTAGACGTCGGTTTAATTACCCAAGTTTGAGGTAAAGATTCGATCCGGCCCATTGAAAGGTGTGGCCTGTACCACAAATTTTGGAACGGCGCTTCTCAGGAAGCGTCACATAATCAGTAAAGAGTTACATACATATATGTATATCACATGACGAACCTTAATACCAGTTTATTCACTTTCTCAGAACTTTTTTTCTTATTAACCATTTGTTGCCTAGAATAATGTATCTTCACAGCTAATCGTAGCTGCAAGCTCTCGATACATTATATGACGCTTGATCGGTACGAATAAAAGTGTTTGTGTTAGACGTCGGTTTAATTACCCAAGTTTAAGGTAAAGATTCGATCCGGCCCATTGAAAGGTGTGGCCTGTACCACAAATTTTGGAACGGCGCTTCTCAGGAAGCGTCACATAATCAGTGAAGAGATACATACATACATATATGTATATCACATGACGAACCTTAATACAAGTTTATTCACTTTCTCAGAACTTTTTTCTTTTTAACCATTTGTTGCCTAGAATAATGTATCTTAACAGGTAATCGTAGCTGCAAGCTCTCGATACATTATATGACGCTTGATCGGTACGAATACAAGTGTTTGTGAATAGACGTCGGTTTAATTACCCAAGTTTGAGGTAAAGATTCGATCCGGCCCATTGAAAGGTGTGGCCTTTACCACAAATTTTGGAACGGCGCTTCTCAGGAAGCGTCACATAATCAGTGAAGAGATACATACATATATGTATATCACATGACGAACCTTAATACAAGTTTATTCACTTTCTCAGAACTTTTTTCTTTTTAACCATTTGTTGCCTAGAATAATGTATCTTAACAGGTAATCGTAGCTGCAAGCTCTCGATACATTATATGACGCTTGATCGGTACGAATACAAGTGTTTGTGAATAGACGTCGGTTTAATTACCCAAGTTTGAGGTAAAGATTCTATCCGGCCCATTGAAAGGTGTGGCCTGTACCACAAATTTTGGAACGGCGCTTCTCAGGAAACGTCACATAATCAGTAAAGAGATACATAAATATATTTATATCACATGACGAACCTTAAAAAAAGTTTATTCACTTTCTCAGAACTATTTTTTTCTTATTAACCATTTGTTGCCTAGAATAATGTATCTTCACAGCTAATCGTAGCTGCAAGCTCTCGATACATTATATGACGCTTGATCGGTACGAATAAAAGTGTTTGTTGTGAGATGGTCGACCTATTCTGAGGCCTATATGAGATGCCACGCCCATACGAGATGCCACGCCCTATTATGCGGTCTATAAAAGCCAGTGGAAGAGGATGAAAAGGACCTTACCCAACGAGATCCCGATCAGTGGACCGAGCCCGTGACTGACCCCTCCCCATTTCTATATCGCCGTAACGATGCACATGCCTTAAAAGCCAATAAATGGATCATTGAATACTTTGTTTGTGTCTGGGGTACATTCACATTGGGGCCGAAACGCACACTTCCCTCACTTTGTGTTAGACGTCGGTTTAATTACCCAAGTTTGAGGTAAAGATTCGATCCGGCCCATTGAAAGGTGTGGCCTGTACCACAAATTTTGGAACGGCGCTTCTCAGGGAGCGTCACATAATCAGAAAAGAGATACATACATATATGTATATCACATGACGAACCTTAAAACAAGTTTATTCACTTTCTCAGAACTATTTTTTTCTTATTAACCATTTGTTGCCTAGAATAATGTATTTTCACAGCTAATCGTAGCTGCAAGCTCTCGATACATTATATGACGCTTGATCGGTACGAATAAAAGTGTTTGTGTTAGACGTCGGTTTAATTACCCAAGTTTGAGGTAAAGATTCGATCCGGCCCATTGAAAGGTGTGGCCTGTACCACAAATTTTGGAACGGCGCTTCTCAGGGAGCGTCACATAATCAGAAAAGAGATACATACATATATGTATATCACAGGACGAACCTTAATACAAGTTTATTCACTTTCTCAGAACTTTTTTCTTTTTAACCATTTGTTGCCTAGAATAATGTATCTTAACAGGTAATCGTAGCTGCAAGCTCTCGATACATTATATGACGCTTGATCGGTACGAATACAAGTGTTTGTGAATAGACGTCGGTTTAATTACCCAAGTTTGAGGTAAAGATTCGATCCGGCCCATTGAAAGGTGTGGCCTTTACCACAAATTTTGGAACGGCGCTTCTCAGGAAGCGTCACATAATCAGTGAAGAGATACATACATATATGTATATCACATGACAAACCTTAATACAAGTTTATTCACTTTCTCAGAACTTTTTTCTTTTCAACCATTTGTTGCCTAGAATGATGTATCTTAACAGGTAATCGTAGCTGCAAGCTCTCGATACATTATATGACGCTTGATCGGTACGAATAAAAGTGTTTGTGAATAGACGTCGGTTTAATTACCCAAGTTTGAGGTAAAGATTCTATCCGGCCCATTGAAGGTGTGGCCTGTACCACAAATTTTGGAACGGCGCTTCTCAGGAAGCGTCACATAATCAGTAAAGAGATACATAAATATATGTATATCACATGAAGAACCTTAAAACAAGTTTATTCACTTTCTCAGAACTATTTTTTTCTTTTTTAACCATTTGTTGCCTAGAATAACGTATCTTCACAGCTAATCGTAGCTGCAAGCTCTCGATACATTATATGACGCTTGATCGGTACGAATACAAGTGTTTGTGAATAGACGTCGGTTTAATTACTCAAGTTTGAGGTAAAGATTCTATCCGGCCCATTGAAGGTGTGGCCTGTACCACAAATTTTGGAATGGCGCTTCTCAGGAAGCGTCACATAATCAGTAAAGAGATACATAAATATATGTATATCACATGAAGAACCTTAAAACAAGTTTATTCACTTTCTCAGAACTATTTTTTTCTTTTTAACCATTTGTTGCCTAGAATAACGTATCTTCACAGCTAATCGTAGCTGCAAGCTCTCGATACATTATATGACGCTTGATCGGTACGAATAAAAGTGTTTGTGTTAGACGTCGGTTTAATTACCCAAGTTTGAGGTAAAGATTCGATCCGGCCCATTGAAAGGTGTGGCCTGTACCACAAATTTTGGAACGGCGCTTCTCAGGAAGCGTCACATAATCAGTGAAGAGATACATACATATATTTATATCACATGACGAACCTTAATACAAGTTTATTCACTTTCTCAGAACTTTTTTCTTTTTAACCATTTGTTGCCTAGAATAATGTATCTTAACAGGTAATCGTAGCTGCAAGCTCTCGATACATTATATGACGCTTGATCGGTACGAATACAAGTGTTTGTGAATAGAACTCGGTTTAATTACCCAAGTTTGAGGTAAAGATTCGATCCGGCCCATTGAAAGGTGTGGCCTTTACCACAAATTTTGGAACGGCGCTTCTCAGGAAGCGTCACATAATCAGTGAAGAGATACATACAGACATATATGTATATCACATGACGAACCTTAATACAAGTTTATTCACTTTCTCAGAACTTTTTTCTTTTTAACCATTTGTTGCCTAGAATAATGTATCTTAACAGGTAATCGTAGCTGCAAGCTCTCGATACATTATATGACGCTTGATCGGTACGAATACAAGTGTTTGTGAATAGACGTCGGTTTAATTACCCAAGTTTGAGGTAAAGATTCTATCCGGCCCATTGAAAGGTGTGGCCTGTACCACAAATTTTGGAACGGCGCTTCTCAGGAAACGTCACATAATCAGTAAAGAGATACATGAATATATTTATATAACATGACGAACCTTAAAACAAGTTTATTCACTTTCTCAGAACTATTTTTTTCTTATTAACCATTTGTTGCCTAGAATAATGTATCTTCACAGTTAATCGTAGCTGCAAGCTCTCGATACATTATATGACGCTTGATCGGTACGAATAAAAGTGTTTGTTGTGAGATGGTCGACCTATTCTGAGGCCTATATGAGATGCCACGCCCATACGAGATGTCACGCCCTATTATGCGGTCTATAAAAGCCAGTGGAAGAGGATGAGAAGGACCTTACCCAACGAGATCCCGATCAGTGGACCGAGCCCGTGACTGACCCCTCCCCATTTCTATATCGCCGTAACGATGCACATGCCTTAAAAGCCAATAAATGGATCATTGAATACTTTGTTTGTGTCTGGGGTACATTCACATTGGGGCCGAAACGCACACTTCCCTCACTTTGTGTTAGACGTCGGTTTAATTACCCAAGTTTGAGGTAAAGATTCGATCCGGCCTATTGAAAGGTGTGGCCTGTACCACAAATTTTGGAACGGCGCTTCTCAGGGAGCGTCACATAATCAGAAAAGAGATACATACATATATGTATATCACATGACGAACCTTAAAACAAGTTTATTCACTTTCTCAGAACTGTTTTTTTTCTTATTAACCATTTGTTGCCTAGAATAATGTATTTTCACAGCTAATCGTAGCTGCAAGCTCTCGATACATTATATGACGCTTGATCGGTACGAATAAAAGTGTTTGTGTTAGACGTCGGTTTAATTACCCAAGTTTGAGGTAAAGATTCGATCCGGCCCATTGAAAGGTGTGGCCTGTACCACAAATTTTGGAACGGCGCTTCTCAGGGAGCGTCACATAATCAGAAAAGAGATACATACATATATGTATATCACATGACGAACCTTAATACAAGTTTATTCACTTTCTCAGAACTTTTTTCTTTTTAACCATTTGTTGCCTCGAATAATGTATCTTAACAGGTAATCGTAGCTGCAAGCTCTCGATACATTATATGACGCTTGATCGGTACGAATACAAGTGTTTGTGAATAGACGTCGGTTTAATTACCCAAGTTTGAGGTAAAGATTCGATCCGGCCCATTGAAAGGTGTGGCCTTTACCACAAATTTTGGAACGGCGCTTCTCAGGAAGCGTCACATAATCAGTAAAGAGATACATAAATATATGTATATCACATGAAGAACCTTAAAACAAGTTTATTCACTTTCTCAGAACTATTTTTTTCTTTTTAACCATTTGTTGCCTAGAATAACGTATCTTCACAGCTAATCGTAGCTGCAAGCTCTCGATACATTATATGACGCTTGATCGGTACGAATACAAGTGTTTGTGAATAGACGTCGGTTTAATTACCCAAGTTTGAGGTAAAGATTCTATCCGGCCCATTGAAGGTGTGGCCTGTACCACAAATTTTGGAATGGCGCTTCTCAGGAAGCGTCACATAATCAGTAAAGAGATACATAAATATATGTATATCACATGAAGAACCTTAAAACAAGTTTATTCACTTTCTCAGAACTATTTTTTTCTTTTTAACCATTTGTTGCCTAGAATAACGTATCTTCACAGCTAATCGTAGCTGCAAGCTCTCGATACATTATATGACGCTTGATCGATACGAATACAAGTGTTTGTGAATAGACCTCGGTTTAATTACCCAAGTTTGAGGTAAAGATTCGATCCGGCCCATTGAAAGGTGTGGCCTGTACCACAAATTTTGGAACGGCGCTTCTCAGGGAGCGTCACATAATCAGAAAAGAGATAAATACATATATGTATATCACATGACGAACCTTAATACAAGTTTATTCACTTTCTCAGAACTTTTTTCTTTTTAACCATTTGTTGCCTAGAATAATGTATCTTCAGAGCTAATCGTAGCTGCAAGCTCTCGATACAAGATCGATATATATGACGCTTGATCGATACGAATACAAGTGTTTGTGAATAGACCTCGGTTTAATTACCCAAGTTTGAGGTAAAGATTCGATCCGGCCCATTGAAAGGTGTGGCCTTTACCACAAATTTTGGAACGGCGCTTCTCAGGAAGCGTCACATAATCAGTAAAGAGATACATAAATATATGTATATCACATGAAGAACCTTAAAACAAGTTTATTCACTTTCTCAGAACTATTTTTTTCTTTTTAACCATTTGTTGCCTAGAATAACGTATCTTCACAGCTAATCGTAGCTGCAAGCTCTCGATACATTATATGACGCTTGATCGGTACGAATACAAGTGTTTGTGAATAGACGTCGGTTTAATTACCCAAGTTTGAGGTAAAGATTCTATCCGGCCCATTGAAGGTGTGGCCTGTACCACAAATTTTGGAACGGCGCTTCTCAGGAAGCGTCACATGATCAGTGAAGAGATAAATACATATATGTATATCACATGACGAACCTTAATACAAGTTTATTCACTTTCTCAGAACTTTTTTCTTTTTAACCATTTGTTGCCTAGAATAATGTATCTTCAGAGCTAATCGTAGCTGCAAGCTCTCGATACATTATATGACGCTTGATCGATACGAATACAAGTGTTTGTGAATAGACCTCGGTTTAATTACCCAAGTTTGAGGTAAAGATTCGATCCGGCCCATTGAAAGGTGTGGCCTTTACCACAAATTTTGGAACGGCGCTTCTCAGGAAGCGTCACATGATCAGTGAAGAGATAAATACATATATGTATATCACATGACGAACCTTAATACAAGTTTATTCACTTTCTCAGAACTTTTTCTTTTTAACCATTTGTTGCCTAGAATAATGTATCTTAACAGGTAATCGTAGCTGCAAGCTCTCGATACGTTATATGACGCTTGATCGGTACGAATACAAGTGTTTGTGAATAGACGTCGGTTTAATTACCCAAGTTTGAGGTAAAGATTCGATCCGGCCCATTGAAAGGTTTGGCCTGTACCACAAATTTTGGAACGGCGCTTCTCAGGGAGCGTCACATAATCAGAAAAGAGATACATACATATATGTATATCACATGACGAACCTTAAAACAAGTTTATTCACTTTCTCAGAACTATTTTTTTCTTATTAACCATTTGTTGCCTAGAATAATGTATTTTCACAGCTAATCGTAGCTGCAAGCTCTCAATACGTTATATGACGCTTGATCGGTACGAATACAAGTGTTTGTGAATAGACGTCGGTTTAATTACCCAAGTTTGAGGTAAAGATTCGATCCGGCCCATTGAAAGGTTTGGCCTGTACCACAAATTTTGGAACGGCGCTTCTCAGGAAGCGTCACATAATCAGTAAAGAGATACATAAATATATTTATATCACATGACGAACCTTAAAACAAGTTTATTCACTTTCTCAGAACTTTTTTCTTTTTAACCATTTGTTGCCTAGAATAATGTATCTTAACAGGTAATCGTAGCTGCAAGCTCTCGATACATTATATGACGCTTGATCGGTACGAATACAAGTGTTTGTGAATAGACGTCGGTTTAATTACCCAAGTTTGAGGTAAAGATTCTATCCGGCCCATTGAAGGTGTGGCCTGTACCACAAATTTTGGAACGGCGCTTCTCAGGAAGCGTCACATGATCAGTGAAGAGATAAATACATATATGTATATCACATGACGAACCTTAATACAAGTTTATTCACTTTCTCAGAACTTTTTTCTTTTTAACCATTTGTTGCCTAGAATAATGTATCTTCAGAGCTAATCGTAGCTGCAAGCTCTCGATACATTATATGACGCTTGATCGATACGAATACAAGTGTTTGTGAATAGACCTCGGTTTAATTACCCAAGTTTGAGGTAAAGATTCGATCCGACCCGTTGAAAGGTGTGGCCTTTACCACAAATTTTGGAACGGCGCTTCTCAGGAAGCGTCACATAATCAGTGAAGAGATACATACATATATGTATATCACATGACGAACCTTAATACAAGTTTATTCACTTTCTCAGAACTTTTTTCTTTTTAACCATTTGTTGCCTAGAATAATGTATCTTCAGAGCTAATCGTAGCTGCAAGCTCTCGATACATTATATGACGCTTGATCGATACGAATATAAGTGTTTGTGAATAGACCTCGGTTTAATTACCCAAGTTTGAGGTAAAGATTCGATCCTGCCCATTGAAAGGTGTGGCCTTTACCACAAATTTTGGAACGGCGCTTCTCAGGAAGCGTCACATGATCAGTGAAGAGATAAATACATATATGTATATCACATGACGAACCTTAATACAAGTTTATTCACTTTCTCAGAACTTTTTCTTTTTAACCATTTGTTGCCTAGAATAATGTATCTTAACAGGTAATCGTAGCTGCAAGCTCTCGATACGTTATATGACGCTTGATCGGTACGAATACAAGTGTTTGTGAATAGACGTCGGTTTAATTACCCAAGTTTGAGGTAAAGATTCGATCCGGCCCATTGAAAGGTTTGGCCTGTACCACAAATTTTGGAACGGCGCTTCTCAGGAAGCGTCACATAATCAGTAAAGAGATACATAAATATATTTATATCACATGACGAACCTTAAAACAAGTTTATTCACTTTCTCAGAACTATTTTCTTTTTAACCATTTGTTGCCTAGAATAATGTATCTTAACAGGTAATCGTAGCTGCAAGCTCTCGATACATTATATGACGCTTGATCGGTACGAATACAAGTGTTTGTGAATAGACGTCGGTTTAATTACCCAATTTTGAGGTAAAGATTCTATCCGGCCCATTGAAAGGTGTGGCCTGTACCACAAATTTTGGAACGGCGCTTCTCAGGGAGCGTCACATAATCAGAAAAGAGATACATACATATATGTATATCACATGACGAACCTTAAAACAAGTTTATTCACTTTCTCAGAACTATTTTTTTCTTATTAACCATTTGTTGCCTAGAATAATGTATTTTCACAGCTAATCGTAGCTGCAAGCTCTCGATACATTATATGACGCTTGATCGGTACGAATAAAAGTGTTTGTGTTAGACGTCGGTTTAATTACCCAAGTTTGAGGTAAAGATTAGATCCGGCCCATTGAAAGGTGTGGCCTGTACCACAAATTTTGGAACGGCGCTTCTCAGGGAGCGTCACATAATCAGAAAAGAGATACATACATATATGTATATCACATGACGAACCTTAATACAAGTTTATTCACTTTCTCAGAACTTTTTTCTTTTTAACCATTTGTTGCCTAGAATAATGTATCTTAACAGGTAATCGTAGCTGCAAGCTCTCGATACATTATATGACGCTTGATCGGTACGAATACAAGTGTTTGTGAATAGACGTCGGTTTAATTACCCAAGTTTGAGGTAAAGATTCGATCCGGCCCATTGAAAGGTGTGGCCTTTACCACAAATTTTGGAACGGCGCTTCTCAGGAAGCGTCACATAATCAGTGAAGAGATACATACATATATGTATATCACATGACGAACCTTAATACAAGTTTATTCACTTTCTCAGAACTTTTTTCTTTTTAACCATTTGTTGCCTAGAATAATGTATCTTAACAGGTAATCGTAGCTGCAAGCTCTCGATACATTATATGACGCTTGATCGGTACGAATACAAGTGTTTGTGAATAGACGTCGGTTTAATTACCCAATTTTGAGGTAAAGATTCTACCCGGCCCATTGAAAGGTGTGGCCTGTACCACAAATTTTGGAACGGCGCTTCTCAGGGAGCGTCACATAATCAGAAAAGAGATACATACATATATGTATATCACATGACGAACCTTAAAACAAGTTTATTCACTTTCTCAGAACTATTTTTTTCTTATTAACCATTTGTTGCCTAGAATAATGTATTTTCACAGCTAATCGTAGCTGCAAGCTCTCGATACATTATATGACGCTTGATCGGTACGAATAAAAGTGTTTGTGTTAGACGTCGGTTTAATTACCCAAGTTTGAGGTAAAGATTAGATCCGGCCCATTGAAAGGTGTGGCCTGTACCACAAATTTTGGAACGGCGCTTCTCAGGGAGCGTCACATAATCAGAAAAGAGATACATACATATATGTATATCACATGACGAACCTTAATACAAGTTTATTCACTTTCTCAGAACTTTTTTCTTTTTAACCATTTGTTGCCTAGAATAATGTATCTTAACAGGTAATCGTAGCTGCAAGCTCTCGATACATTATATGACGCTTGATCGGTACGAATACAAGTGTTTGTGAATAGACGTCGGTTTAATTGCCCAAGTTTGAGGTAAAGATTCTATCCGGCCCATTGAAGGTGTGGCCTGTACCACAAATTTTGGAACGGCGCTTCTCAGGAAGCGTCACATAATCAGTAAAGAGATACATAAATATATTTATATCACATGACGAACCTTAAAACAAGTTTATTCACTTTCTCAGAACTATTTTCTTTTTAACCATTTGTTGCCTAGAATAATGTATCTTAACAGGTAATCGTAGCTGCAAGCTCTCGATACATTATATGACGCTTGATCGGTACGAATACAAGTGTTTGTGAATAGACGTCGGTTTAATTACCCAAGTTTGAGGTAAAGATTCTATCCGGCCCATTGAAAGGTGTGGCCTTTACCACAAATTTTGGAACGGCGCTTCTCAGGAAGCGTCACATAATCAGTGAAGAGATACATACATATATGTATATCACATGACGAACCTTAATACAAGTTTATTCACTTTCTCAGAACTTTTTTCTTTTTAACCATTTGTTGCCTAGAATAATGTATCTTCAGAGCTAATCGTAGCTGCAAGCTCTCGATACATTATATGACGCTTGATCGATACGAATACAAGTGTTTGTGAATAGACCTCGGTTTAGTTACCCAAGTTTGAGGTAAAGATTCTATCCGGCCCATTGAAAGGTGTGGCCTGTACCACAAATTTTGGAACGGCGCTTCTCAGGGAGCGTCACATAATCAGAAAAGAGATACATACATATATGTATATCACATGACGAACCTTAAAACAAGTTTATTCACTTTCTCAGAACTATTTTTTTCTTATTAACCATTTGTTGCCTAGAATAATGTATTTTCACAGCTAATCGTAGCTGCAAGCTCTCGATACATTATATGACGCTTGATCGGTACGAATAAAAGTGTTTGTGTTAGACGTCGGTTTAATTACCCAAGTTTGAGGTAAAGATTAGATCCGGCCCATTGAAAGGTGTGGCCTGTACCACAAATTTTGGAACGGCGCTTCTCAGGGAGCGTCACATAATCAGAAAAGAGATACATACATATATGTATATCACATGACGAACCTTAATACAAGTTTATTCACTTTCTCAGAACTTTTTTCTTTTTAACCATTTGTTGCCTAGAATAATGTATCTTAACAGGTAATCGTAGCTGCAAGCTCTCGATACATTATATGACGCTTGATCGGTACGAATACAAGTGTTTGTGAATAGACGTCGGTTTAATTACCCAAGTTTGAGGTAAAGATTCTATCCGGCCCATTGAAGGTGTGGCCTGTACCACAAATTTTGGAACGGCGCTTCTCAGGAAGCGTCACATAATCAGTGAAGAGATACATACATATATGTATATCACATGACGAACCTTAATACAAGTTTATTCACTTTCTCAGAACTTTTTTCTTTTTAACCATTTGTTGCCTAGAATAATGTATCTTCAGAGCTAATCGTAGCTGCAAGCTCTCGATACATTATATGACGCTTGATCGATACGAATACAAGTGTTTGTGAATAGACCTCGGTTTAGTTACCCAAGTTTGAGGTAAAGATTCGATCCGGCCCATTGAAAGGTGTGGCCTTTACCACAAATTTTGGAACGGCGCTTCTCAGGAAGCGTCACATGATCAGTGAAGAGATAAATACATATATGTATATCACATGACGAACCTTAATACAAGTTTATTCACTTTCTCAGAACTTTTTTCTTTTTAACCATTTGTTGCCTAGAATAATGTATCTTAACAGGTAATCGTAGCTGCAAGCTCTCGATACATTATATGACGCTTGATCGGTACGAATACAAGTGTTTGTGAATAGACGTCGGTTTAATTACCCAAGTTTGAGGTAAAGATTCGATCCGGCCCATTGAAAGGTTTGGCCTGTACCACAAATTTTGGAACGGCGCTTCTCAGGAAGCGTCACATAATCAGTAAAGAGATACATAAATATATTTATATCACATGACGAACCTTAAAACAAGTTTATTCACTTTCTCAGAACTATTTTCTTTTTAACCATTTGTTGCCTAGAATAATGTATCTTAACAGGTAATCGTAGCTGCAAGCTCTCGATACATTATATGACGCTTGATCGGTACGAATACAAGTGTTTGTGAATAGACGTCGGTTTAATTACCCAATTTTGAGGTAAAGATTCTATCCGGCCCATTGAAAGGTGTGGCCTGTACCACAAATTTTGGAACGGCGCTTCTCAGGGAGCGTCACATAATCAGAAAAGAGATACATACATATATGTATATCACATGACGAACCTTAAAACAAGTTTATTCACTTTCTCAGAACTATTTTTTTCTTATTAACCATTTGTTGCCTAGAATAATGTATTTTCACAGCTAATCGTAGCTGCAAGCTCTCGATACATTATATGACGCTTGATCGGTACGAATAAAAGTGTTTGTGTTAGACGTCGGTTTAATTACCCAAGTTTGAGGTAAAGATTAGATCCGGCCCATTGAAAGGTGTGGCCTGTACCACAAATTTTGGAACGGCGCTTCTCAGGGAGCGTCACATAATCAGAAAAGAGATACATACATATATGTATATCACATGACGAACCTTAATACAAGTTTATTCACTTTCTCAGAACTTTTTTCTTTTTAACCATTTGTTGCCTAGAATAATGTATCTTAACAGGTAATCGTAGCTGCAAGCTCTCGATACATTATATGACGCTTGATCGGTACGAATACAAGTGTTTGTGAATAGACGTCGGTTTAATTACCCAAGTTTGAGGTAAAGATTCGATCCGGCCCATTGAAAGGTGTGGCCTTTACCACAAATTTTGGAACGGCGCTTCTCAGGAAGCGTCACATAATCAGTGAAGAGATACATACATATATGTATATCACATGACGAACCTTAATACAAGTTTATTCACTTTCTCAGAACTTTTTTCTTTTTAACCATTTGTTGCCTAGAATAATGTATCTTAACAGGTAATCGTAGCTGCAAGCTCTCGATACATTATATGACGCTTGATCGGTACGAATACAAGTGTTTGTGAATAGACGTCGGTTTAATTACCCAATTTTGAGGTAAAGATTCTACCCGGCCCATTGAAAGGTGTGGCCTGTACCACAAATTTTGGAACGGCGCTTCTCAGGGAGCGTCACATAATCAGAAAAGAGATACATACATATATGTATATCACATGACGAACCTTAAAACAAGTTTATTCACTTTCTCAGAACTATTTTTTTCTTATTAACCATTTGTTGCCTAGAATAATGTATTTTCACAGCTAATCGTAGCTGCAAGCTCTCGATACATTATATGACGCTTGATCGGTACGAATAAAAGTGTTTGTGTTAGACGTCGGTTTAATTACCCAAGTTTGAGGTAAAGATTAGATCCGGCCCATTGAAAGGTGTGGCCTGTACCACAAATTTTGGAACGGCGCTTCTCAGGGAGCGTCACATAATCAGAAAAGAGATACATACATATATGTATATCACATGACGAACCTTAATACAAGTTTATTCACTTTCTCAGAACTTTTTTCTTTTTAACCATTTGTTGCCTAGAATAATGTATCTTAACAGGTAATCGTAGCTGCAAGCTCTCGATACATTATATGACGCTTGATCGGTACGAATACAAGTGTTTGTGAATAGACGTCGGTTTAATTGCCCAAGTTTGAGGTAAAGATTCTATCCGGCCCATTGAAGGTGTGGCCTGTACCACAAATTTTGGAACGGCGCTTCTCAGGAAGCGTCACATAATCAGTAAAGAGATACATAAATATATTTATATCACATGACGAACCTTAAAACAAGTTTATTCACTTTCTCAGAACTATTTTCTTTTTAACCATTTGTTGCCTAGAATAATGTATCTTAACAGGTAATCGTAGCTGCAAGCTCTCGATACATTATATGACGCTTGATCGGTACGAATACAAGTGTTTGTGAATAGACGTCGGTTTAATTACCCAAGTTTGAGGTAAAGATTCTATCCGGCCCATTGAAAGGTGTGGCCTTTACCACAAATTTTGGAACGGCGCTTCTCAGGAAGCGTCACATAATCAGTGAAGAGATACATACATATATGTATATCACATGACGAACCTTAATACAAGTTTATTCACTTTCTCAGAACTTTTTTCTTTTTAACCATTTGTTGCCTAGAATAATGTATCTTCAGAGCTAATCGTAGCTGCAAGCTCTCGATACATTATATGACGCTTGATCGATACGAATACAAGTGTTTGTGAATAGACCTCGGTTTAGTTACCCAAGTTTGAGGTAAAGATTCTATCCGGCCCATTGAAAGGTGTGGCCTGTACCACAAATTTTGGAACGGCGCTTCTCAGGGAGCGTCACATAATCAGAAAAGAGATACATACATATATGTATATCACATGACGAACCTTAAAACAAGTTTATTCACTTTCTCAGAACTATTTTTTTCTTATTAACCATTTGTTGCCTAGAATAATGTATTTTCACAGCTAATCGTAGCTGCAAGCTCTCGATACATTATATGACGCTTGATCGGTACGAATAAAAGTGTTTGTGTTAGACGTCGGTTTAATTACCCAAGTTTGAGGTAAAGATTAGATCCGGCCCATTGAAAGGTGTGGCCTGTACCACAAATTTTGGAACGGCGCTTCTCAGGGAGCGTCACATAATCAGAAAAGAGATACATACATATATGTATATCACATGACGAACCTTAATACAAGTTTATTCACTTTCTCAGAACTTTTTTCTTTTTAACCATTTGTTGCCTAGAATAATGTATCTTAACAGGTAATCGTAGCTGCAAGCTCTCGATACATTATATGACGCTTGATCGGTACGAATACAAGTGTTTGTGAATAGACGTCGGTTTAATTACCCAAGTTTGAGGTAAAGATTCTATCCGGCCCATTGAAGGTGTGGCCTGTACCACAAATTTTGGAACGGCGCTTCTCAGGAAGCGTCACATAATCAGTGAAGAGATACATACATATATGTATATCACATGACGAACCTTAATACAAGTTTATTCACTTTCTCAGAACTTTTTTCTTTTTAACCATTTGTTGCCTAGAATAATGTATCTTCAGAGCTAATCGTAGCTGCAAGCTCTCGATACATTATATGACGCTTGATCGATACGAATACAAGTGTTTGTGAATAGACCTCGGTTTAGTTACCCAAGTTTGAGGTAAAGATTCGATCCGGCCCATTGAAAGGTGTGGCCTTTACCACAAATTTTGGAACGGCGCTTCTCAGGAAGCGTCACATGATCAGTGAAGAGATAAATACATATATGTATATCACATGACGAACCTTAATACAAGTTTATTCACTTTCTCAGAACTTTTTTCTTTTTAACCATTTGTTGCCTAGAATAATGTATCTTAACAGGTAATCGTAGCTGCAAGCTCTCGATACATTATATGACGCTTGATCGGTACGAATACAAGTGTTTGTGAATAGACGTCGGTTTAATTGCCCAAGTTTGAGGTAAAGATTCTATCCGGCCCATTGAAGGTGTGGCCTGTACCACAAATTTTGGAACGGCGCTTCTCAGGAAGCGTCACATAATCAGTAAAGAGATACATAAATATATTTATATCACATGACGAACCTTAAAACAAGTTTATTCACTTTCTCAGAACTATTTTCTTTTTAACCATTTGTTGCCTAGAATAATGTATCTTAACAGGTAATCGTAGCTGCAAGCTCTCGATACATTATATGACGCTTGATCGGTACGAATACAAGTGTTTGTGAATAGACGTCGGTTTAATTGCCCAAGTTTGAGGTAAAGATTCTATCCGGCCCATTGAAGGTGTGGCCTGTACCACAAATTTTGGAACGGCGCTTCTCAGGAAGCGTCACATAATCAGTAAAGAGATACATAAATATATTTATATCACATGACGAACCTTAAAACAAGTTTATTCACTTTCTCAGAACTATTTTCTTTTTAACCATTTGTTGCCTAGAATAATGTATCTTAACAGGTAATCGTAGCTGCAAGCTCTCGATACATTATATGACGCTTGATCGGTACGAATACAAGTGTTTGTGAATAGACGTCGGTTTAATTACCCAAGTTTGAGGTAAAGATTCTATCCGGCCCATTGAAAGGTGTGGCCTGTACCACAAATTTTGGAACGGCGCTTCTCAGGGAGCGTCACATAATCAGAAAAGAGATACATACATATATGTATATCACATGACGAACCTTAAAACAAGTTTATTCACTTTCTCAGAACTATTTTTTTCTTATTAACCATTTGTTGCCTAGAATAATGTATTTTCACAGCTAATCGTAGCTGCAAGCTCTCGATACATTATATGACGCTTGATCGGTACGAATAAAAGTGTTTGTGTTAGACGTCGGTTTAATTACCCAAGTTTGAGGTAAAGATTAGATCCGGCCCATTGAAAGGTGTGGCCTGTACCACAAATTTTGGAACGGCGCTTCTCAGGGAGCGTCACATAATCAGAAAAGAGATACATACATATATGTATATCACATGACGAACCTTAATACAAGTTTATTCACTTTCTCAGAACTTTTTTCTTTTTAACCATTTGTTGCCTAGAATAATGTATCTTAACAGGTAATCATAGCTGCAAGCTCTCGATACATTATATGACGCTTGATCGGTACGAATACAAGTGTTTGTGAATAGACGTCGGTTTAATTACCCAAGTTTGAGGTAAAGATTCGATCCGGCCCATTGAAAGGTGTGGCCTTTACCACAAATTTTGGAACGGCGCTTCTCAGGAAGCGTCACATAATCAGTGAAGAGATACATACATATATGTATATCACATGACGAACCTTAATACAAGTTTATTCACTTTCTCAGAACTTTTTTCTTTTTAACCATTTGTTGCCTAGAATAATGTATCTTAACAGGTAATCGTAGCTGCAAGCTCTCGATACATTATATGACGCTTGATCGGTACGAATACAAGTGTTTGTGAATAGACGTCGGTTTAATTACCCAAGTTTGAGGTAAAGATTCTATCCGGCCCATTGAAGGTGTGGCCTGTACCACAAATTTTGGAACGGCGCTTCTCAGGAAGCGTCACATAATCAGTGAAGAGATACATACATATATGTATATCACATGACGAACCTTAATACAAGTTTATTCACTTTCTCAGAACTTTTTTCTTTTTAACCATTTGTTGCCTAGAATAATGTATCTTCAGAGCTAATCGTAGCTGCAAGCTCTCGATACATTATATGACGCTTGATCGATACGAATACAAGTGTTTGTGAATAGACCTCGGTTTAGTTACCCAAGTTTGAGGTAAAGATTCGATCCGGCCCATTGAAAGGTGTGGCCTTTACCACAAATTTTGGAACGGCGCTTCTCAGGAAGCGTCACATGATCAGTGAAGAGATAAATACATATATGTATATCACATGACGAACCTTAATACAAGTTTATTCACTTTCTCAGAACTTTTTTCTTTTTAACCATTTGTTGCCTAGAATAATGTATCTTAACAGGTAATCGTAGCTGCAAGCTCTCGATACATTATATGACGCTTGATCGGTACGAATACAAGTGTTTGTGAATAGACGTCGGTTTAATTGCCCAAGTTTGAGGTAAAGATTCTATCCGGCCCATTGAAGGTGTGGCCTGTACCACAAATTTTGGAACGGCGCTTCTCAGGAAGCGTCACATAATCAGTAAAGAGATACATAAATATATTTATATCACATGACGAACCTTAAAACAAGTTTATTCACTTTCTCAGAACTATTTTCTTTTTAACCATTTGTTGCCTAGAATAATGTATCTTAACAGGTAATCGTAGCTGCAAGCTCTCGATACATTATATGACGCTTGATCGGTACGAATACAAGTGTTTGTGAATAGACGTCGGTTTAATTACCCAAGTTTGAGGTAAAGATTCTATCCGGCCCATTGAAAGGTGTGGCCTTTACCACAAATTTTGGAACGGCGCTTCTCAGGAAGCGTCACATAATCAGTGAAGAGATACATACATATATATATATCACATGACGAACCTTAATACAAGTTTATTCACTTTCTCAGAACTTTTTTCTTTTTAACCATTTGTTGCCTAGAATAATGTATCTTCAGAGCTAATCGTAGCTGCAAGCTCTCGATACATTATATGACGCTTGATCGATACGAATACAAGTGTTTGTGAATAGACCTCGGTTTAGTTACCCAAGTTTGAGGTAAAGATTCGATCCGGCCCATTGAAAGGTGTGGCCTTTACCACAAATTTTGGAACGGCGCTTCTCAGGAAGCGTCACATGATCAGTGAAGAGATAAATACATATATGTATATCACATGACGAACCTTAATACAAGTTTATTCACTTTCTCAGAACTTTTTTCTTTTTAACCATTTGTTGCCTAGAATAATGTATCTTAACAGGTAATCGTAGCTGCAAGCTCTCGATACATTATATGACGCTTGATCGGTACGAATACAAGTGTTTGTGAATAGACGTCGGTTTAATTGCCCAAGTTTGAGGTAAAGATTCTATCCGGCCCATTGAAGGTGTGGCCTGTACCACAAATTTTGGAACGGCGCTTCTCAGGAAGCGTCACATAATCAGTAAAGAGATACATAAATATATTTATATCACATGACGAACCTTAAAACAAGTTTATTCACTTTCTCAGAACTATTTTCTTTTTAACCATTTGTTGCCTAGAATAATGTATCTTAACAGGTAATCGTAGCTGCAAGCTCTCGATACATTATATGACGCTTGATCGGTACGAATACAAGTGTTTGTGAATAGACGTCGGTTTTATTACCCAAGTTTGAGGTAAAGATTCTATCCGGCCCATTGAAAGGTGTGGCCTTTACCACAAATTTTGGAACGGCGCTTCTCAGGAAGCGTCACATAATCAGTGAAGAGATACATACATATATGTATATCACATGACGAACCTTAATACAAGTTTATTCACTTTCTCAGAACTTTTTTCTTTTTAACCATTTGTTGCCTAGAATAATGTATCTTAACAGGTAATCGTAGCTGCAAGCTCTCGATACATTATATGACGCTTGATCGGTACGAATACAAGTGTTTGTGAATAGACGTCGGTTTAATTACCCAAGTTTGAGGTAAAGATTCTATCCGGCCCATTGAAGGTGTGGCCTGTACCACAAATTTTGGAACGGCGCTTCTAGGAAGCGTCACATAATCAGTGAAGAGATACATACATATATGTATATCACATGACGAACCTTAATACAAGTTTATTCACTTTCTCAGAACTTTTTTCTTTTTAACCATTTGTTGCCTAGAATAATGTATCTTCAGAGCTAATCGTAGCTGCAAGCTCTCGATACATTATATGACGCTTGATCGATACGAATACAAGTGTTTGTGAATAGACCTCGGTTTAGTTACCCAAGTTTGAGGTAAAGATTCGATCCGGCCCATTGAAAGGTGTGGCCTTTACCACAAATTTTGGAACGGCGCTTCTCAGGAAGCGTCACATGATCAGTGAAGAGATAAATACATATATGTATATCACATGACGAACCTTAATACAAGTTTATTCACTTTCTCAGAACTTTTTTCTTTTTAACCATTTGTTGCCTAGAATAATGTATCTTAACAGGTAATCGTAGCTGCAAGCTCTCGATACATTATATGACGCTTGATCGGTACGAATACAAGTGTTTGTGAATAGACGTCGGTTTAATTGCCCAAGTTTGAGGTAAAGATTCTATCCGGCCCATTGAAGGTGTGGCCTGTACCACAAATTTTGGAACGGCGCTTCTCAGGAAGCGTCACATAATCAGTAAAGAGATACATAAATATATTTATATCACATGACGAACCTTAAAACAAGTTTATTCACTTTCTCAGAACTATTTTCTTTTTAACCATTTGTTGCCTAGAATAATGTATCTTAACAGGTAATCGTAGCTGCAAGCTCTCGATACATTATATGACGCTTGATCGGTACGAATACAAGTGTTTGTGAATAGACGTCGGTTTAATTACCCAAGTTTGAGGTAAAGATTCTATCCGGCCCATTGAAAGGTGTGGCCTTTACCACAAATTTTGGAACGGCGCTTCTCAGGAAGCGTCACATAATCAGTGAAGAGATACATACATATATGTATATCACATGACGAACCTTAATACAAGTTTATTCACTTTCTCAGAACTTTTTTCTTTTTAACCATTTGTTGCCTAGAATAATGTATCTTCAGAGCTAATCGTAGCTGCAAGCTCTCGATACATTATATGACGCTTGATCGATACGAATACAAGTGTTTGTGAATAGACCTCGGTTTAGTTACCCAAGTTTGAGGTAAAGATTCGATCCGGCCCATTGAAAGGTGTGGCCTTTACCACAAATTTTGGAACGGCGCTTCTCAGGAAGCGTCACATGATCAGTGAAGAGATAAATACATATATGTATATCACATGACGAACCTTAATACAAGTTTATTCACTTTCTCAGAACTATTTTCTTTTTAACCATTTGTTGCCTAGAATAATGTATCTTAACAGGTAATCGTAGCTGCAAGCTCTCGATACATTATATGACGCTTGATCGGTACGAATACAAGTGTTTGTGAATAGACGTCGGTTTAATTACCCAAGTTTGAGGTAAAGATTCTATCCGGCCCATTGAAAGGTGTGGCCTTTACCACAAATTTTGGAACGGCGCTTCTCAGGAAGCGTCACATAATCAGTGAAGAGATA
The DNA here is from genome assembly GCA_964056735.1 of Allodiplogaster pararmata. Lineage (NCBI taxonomy): Eukaryota > Metazoa > Nematoda > Chromadorea > Rhabditida > Diplogasteridae > Allodiplogaster > Allodiplogaster pararmata. The sequence goes on along the minus strand of OZ057409.1, from coordinate 6,013,900 downwards.
CATACATATATGTATATCACATGACGAACCTTAATACAAGTTTATTCACTTTCTCAGAACTTTTTTCTTTTTAACCATTTGTTGCCTAGAATAATGTATCTTAACAGGTAATCGTAGCTGCAAGCTCTCGATACATTATATGACGCTTGATCGGTACGAATACAAGTGTTTGTGAATAGACGTCGGTTTAATTACCCAAGTTTGAGGTAAAGATTCTATCCGGCCCATTGAAGGTGTGGCCTGTACCACAAATTTTGGAACGGCGCTTCTCAGGAAGCGTCACATAATCAGTGAAGAGATACATACATATATGTATATCACATGACGAACCTTAATACAAGTTTATTCACTTTCTCAGAACTTTTTTCTTTTTAACCATTTGTTGCCTAGAATAATGTATCTTCAGAGCTAATCGTAGCTGCAAGCTCTCGATACATTATATGACGCTTGATCGATACGAATACAAGTGTTTGTGAATAGACCTCGGTTTAGTTACCCAAGTTTGAGGTAAAGATTCGATCCGGCCCATTGAAAGGTGTGGCCTTTACCACAAATTTTGGAACGGCGCTTCTCAGGAAGCGTCACATGATCAGTGAAGAGATAAATACATATATGTATATCACATGACGAACCTTAATACAAGTTTATTCACTTTCTCAGAACTTTTTTCTTTTTAACCATTTGTTGCCTAGAATAATGTATCTTAACAGGTAATCGTAGCTGCAAGCTCTCGATACATTATATGACGCTTGATCGGTACGAATACAAGTGTTTGTGAATAGACGTCGGTTTAATTGCCCAAGTTTGAGGTAAAGATTCTATCCGGCCCATTGAAGGTGTGGCCTGTACCACAAATTTTGGAACGGCGCTTCTCAGGAAGCGTCACATAATCAGTAAAGAGATACATAAATATATTTATATCACATGACGAACCTTAAAACAAGTTTATTCACTTTCTCAGAACTATTTTCTTTTTAACCATTTGTTGCCTAGAATAATGTATCTTAACAGGTAATCGTAGCTGCAAGCTCTCGATACATTATATGACGCTTGATCGGTACGAATACAAGTGTTTGTGAATAGACGTCGGTTTAATTACCCAAGTTTGAGGTAAAGATTCTATCCGGCCCATTGAAAGGTGTGGCCTTTACCACAAATTTTGGAACGGCGCTTCTCAGGAAGCGTCACATAATCAGTGAAGAGATACATACATATATGTATATCACATGACGAACCTTAATACAAGTTTATTCACTTTCTCAGAACTTTTTTCTTTTTAACCATTTGTTGCCTAGAATAATGTATCTTCAGAGCTAATCGTAGCTGCAAGCTCTCGATACATTATATGACGCTTGATCGATACGAATACAAGTGTTTGTGAATAGACCTCGGTTTAGTTACCCAAGTTTGAGGTAAAGATTCGATCCGGCCCATTGAAAGGTGTGGCCTTTACCACAAATTTTGGAACGGCGCTTCTCAGGAAGCGTCACATGATCAGTGAAGAGATAAATACATATATGTATATCACATGACGAACCTTAATACAAGTTTATTCACTTTCTCAGAACTTTTTTCTTTTTAACCATTTGTTGCCTAGAATAATGTATCTTAACAGGTAATCGTAGCTGCAAGCTCTCGATACATTATATGACGCTTGATCGGTACGAATACAAGTGTTTGTGAATAGACGTCGGTTTAATTGCCCAAGTTTGAGGTAAAGATTCTATCCGGCCCATTGAAGGTGTGGCCTGTACCACAAATTTTGGAACGGCGCTTCTCAGGAAGCGTCACATAATCAGTAAAGAGATACATAAATATATTTATATCACATGACGAACCTTAAAACAAGTTTATTCACTTTCTCAGAACTATTTTCTTTTTAACCATTTGTTGCCTAGAATAATGTATCTTAACAGGTAATCGTAGCTGCAAGCTCTCGATACATTATATGACGCTTGATCGGTACGAATACAAGTGTTTGTGAATAGACGTCGGTTTAATTACCCAAGTTTGAGGTAAAGATTCTATCCGGCCCATTGAAAGGTGTGGCCTTTACCACAAATTTTGGAACGGCGCTTCTCAGGAAGCGTCACATAATCAGTGAAGAGATACATACATATATGTATATCACATGACGAACCTTAATACAAGTTTATTCACTTTCTCAGAACTTTTTTCTTTTTAACCATTTGTTGCCTAGAATAATGTATCTTAACAGGTAATCGTAGCTGCAAGCTCTCGATACATTATATGACGCTTGATCGGTACGAATACAAGTGTTTGTGAATAGACGTCGGTTTAATTACCCAAGTTTGAGGTAAAGATTCTATCCGGCCCATTGAAGGTGTGGCCTGTACCACAAATTTTGGAACGGCGCTTCTCAGGAAGCGTCACATAATCAGTGAAGAGATACATACATATATGTATATCACATGACGAACCTTAATACAAGTTTATTCACTTTCTCAGAACTTTTTTCTTTTTAACCATTTGTTGCCTAGAATAATGTATCTTCAGAGCTAATCGTAGCTGCAAGCTCTCGATACATTATATGACGCTTGATCGATACGAATACAAGTGTTTGTGAATAGACCTCGGTTTAGTTACCCAAGTTTGAGGTAAAGATTCGATCCGGCCCATTGAAAGGTGTGGCCTTTACCACAAATTTTGGAACGGCGCTTCTCAGGAAGCGTCACATGATCAGTGAAGAGATAAATACATATATGTATATCACATGACGAACCTTAATACAAGTTTATTCACTTTCTCAGAACTTTTTTCTTTTTAACCATTTGTCGCCTAGAATAATGTATCTTAACAGGTAATCGTAGCTGCAAGCTCTCGATACATTATATGACGCTTGATCGGTACGAATACAAGTGTTTGTGAATAGACGTCGGTTTAATTGCCCAAGTTTGAGGTAAAGATTCTATCCGGCCCATTGAAGGTGTGGCCTGTACCACAAATTTTGGAACGGCGCTTCTCAGGAAGCGTCACATAATCAGTAAAGAGATACATAAATATATTTATATCACATGACGAACCTTAAAACAAGTTTATTCACTTTCTCAGAACTATTTTCTTTTTAACCATTTGTTGCCTAGAATAATGTATCTTAACAGGTAATCGTAGCTGCAAGCTCTCGATACATTATATGACGCTTGATCGGTACGAATACAAGTGTTTGTGAATAGACGTCGGTTTAATTACCCAAGTTTGAGGTAAAGATTCTATCCGGCCCATTGAAAGGTGTGGCCTGTACCACAAATTTTGGAACGGCGCTTCTCAGGGAGCGTCACATAATCAGAAAAGAGATACATACATATATGTATATCACATGACGAACCTTAAAACAAGTTTTTTCACTTTCTCAGAACTATTTTTTTCTTATTAACCATTTGTTGCCTAGAATAATGTATTTTCACAGCTAATCGTAGCTGCAAGCTCTCGATACATTATATGACGCTTGATCGGTACGAATAAAAGTGTTTGTGAATAGACGTCGGTTTAATTACCCAAGTTTGAGGTAAAGATTCGATCCGGCCCATTGAAAGGTGTGGCCTTTACCACAAATTTTGGAACGGCGCTTCTCAGGAAGCGTCACATGATCAGTGAAGAGATAAATACATATATGTATATCACATGACGAACCTTAATACAAGTTTATTCACTTTCTCAGAACTTTTTTCTTTTTAACCATTTGTTGCCTAGAATAATGTATCTTCAGAGCTAATCGTAGCTGCAAGCTCTCGATACATTATATGACGCTTGATCGATACGAATACAAGTGTTTGTGAATAGACCTCGGTTTAATTACCCAAGTTTGAGGTAAAGATTCGATCCGGCCCATTGAAAGGTGTGGCCTTTACCACAAATTTTGGAACGGCGCTTCTCAGGAAGCGTCACATGATCAGTGAAGAGATAAATACATATATGTATATCACATGACGAACCTTAATACAAGTTTATTCACTTTCTCAGAACTTTTTTCTTTTTAACCATTTGTTGCCTAGAATAATGTATCTTAACAGGTAATCGTAGCTGCAAGCTCTCGATACGTTATATGACGCTTGATCGGTACGAATACAAGTGTTTGTGAATAGACGTCGGTTTAATTACCCAAGTTTGAGGTAAAGATTCGATCCGGCCCATTGAAAGGTTTGGCCTGTACCACAAATTTTGGAACGGCGCTTCTCAGGAAGCGTCACATAATCAGTAAAGAGATACATAAATATATTTATATCACATGACGAACCTTAAAACAAGTTTATTCACTTTCTCAGAACTATTTTTTTCTTATTAACCATTTGTTGCCTAGAATAATGTATCTTCAGAGCTAATCGTAGCTGCAAGCTCTCGATACATTATATGACGCTTGATCGATACGAATACAAGTGTTTGTGAATAGACCTCGGTTTAGTTACCCAAGTTTGAGGTAAAGATTCTATCCGGCCCATTGAAGGTGTGGCCTGTACCACAAATTTTGGAACGGCGCTTCTCAGGAAGCGTCACATACTCAGTAAAGAGATACATAAATATATTTATATCACATGACGAACCTTAAAACAAGTTTATTCACTTTCTCAGAACTATTTTCTTTTTAACCATTTGTTGCCTAGAATAATGTATCTTAACAGGTAATCGTAGCTGCAAGCTCTCGATACATTATATGACGCTTGATCGGTACGAATACAAGTGTTTGTGAATAGACGTCGGTTTAATTACCCAAGTTTGAGGTAAAGATTCTATCCGGCCCATTGAAGGTGTGGCCTGTACCACAAATTTTGGAACGGCGCTTCTCAGGAAGCGTCACATACTCAGTAAAGAGATACATAAATATATTTATATCACATGACGAACCTTAAAACAAGTTTATTCACTTTCTCAGAACTATTTTCTTTTTAACCATTTGTTGCCTAGAATAATGTATCTTAACAGGTAATCGTAGCTGCAAGCTCTCGATACATTATATGACGCTTGATCGGTACGAATACAAGTGTTTGTGAATAGACGTCGGTTTAATTACCCAAGTTTGAGGTAAAGATTCTATCCGGCCCATTGAAAGGTGTGGCCTGTACCACAAATTTTGGAACGGCGCTTCTCAGGGAGCGTCACATAATCAGAAAAGAGATACATACATATATGTATATCACATGACGAACCTTAAAACAAGTTTTTTCACTTTCTCAGAACTATTTTTTTCTTATTAACCATTTGTTGCCTAGAATAATGTGTCTTCACAGCTAATCGTAGCTGCAAACTCTCGATACATTATATGACGCTTGATCGGTACGAATACAAGTGTTTGTGAATAGAAGTCGGTTTAATTACCCAAGTTTGAGGTAAAGATTCGATCCGGCCCATTGAAAGGTGTGGCCTGTACCACAAATTTTGGAACGGCGCTTCTCAGGAAGCGTCACATAATCAGTAAAGAGATACATACATATATGTATATCACATGACGAACCTTAATACCAGTTTATTCACTTTCTCAGAACTTTTTTTCTTTTCAACCATTTGTTGCCTAGAATAATGTATCTTCACAGCTAATCGTAGCTGCAAGCTCTCGATACATTATATGACGCTTGATCGGTACGAATACAAGTGTTTGTGAATGGACGTTGGTTTAATTACCCAAGTTTGAGGTAAAGATTCGATCCGGCCCATTGAAAGGTGTGGCCTGTACCGCAAATTTTGGAACGGCGCTTCTCAGGAAGCGTCACATAATCAGTAAAGAGATACATACATATATGTATATCACATGACGAACCTTAAAACAAGTTTATTCACTTTCTCAGAACTATTTTTTTATTATTAACCATTTGTTGCCTAGAATAATGTATCTTCACAGCTAATCGTAGCTGCAAGCTCTCGATACATTATATGACGCTTGATCGGTACGAATAAAAGTGTTTGTGTTAGACGTCGGTTTAATTACCCAAGTTTGAGGTAAAGATTCGATCCGGCCCATTGAAAGGTGTGGCCTGTACCGCAAATTTTGGAACGGCGCTTCTCAGGAAGCGTCATATAATCAGTAAAGAGACTTTTTTCTTTTTAACCATTTGTTGCCTAGAATAATGTATCTTCACAGCTAATCGTAGCTGCAAGCTCTCGATACATTATATGACGCTTGATCGGTACGAATACAAGTGTTTGTTAATGGACGTCGGTTTAATTACCCAAGTTTGAGGTAAAGATTCGATCCGGCTCATTGAAAGGTGTGGCCTGTACCAAAAATTTTGAAACGGCGCTTCTCAGGAAGCGTCACATAATCAGTAAAGAGATACATACATACATATATGTATATCACATGACGAACCTTAGTACAAGTTTATTCACTTTCTCAGAACTATTTTTCTTTTTAACCATTTGTTGCCTAGAATAACGTATCTTAACAGCTAATCGTAGCTGCAAGCTCTCGATACATTATATGACGCTTGATCGGTACGAATACAAGTGTTTGCGAAAAGACGTCGGTTTAATTACCCAAGTTTGAGGTAAAGATTCGATCCGGCCCATTGAAAGGTGTGGCCTGTACCACAAATTTTGGAACGGCGCTTCTCAGGGAGCGTCACATAATCAGAAAAGAGATACATACATATATGTATATCACATGACGAACCTTAAAACAAGTTTATTCACTTTCTCAGAACTATTTTTTTCTTATTAACCATTTGTTGCCTAGAATAATGTATTTTCACAGCTAATCGTAGCTGCAAGCTCTCGATACATTATATGACGCTTGATCGGTACGAATAAAAGTGTTTGTGTTAGACGTCGGTTTAATTACCCAAGTTTGAGGTAAAGATTCGATCCGGCCCATTGAAAGGTGTGGCCTGTACCACAAATTTTGGAACGGCGCTTCTCAGGGAGCGTCACATAATCAGAAAAGAGATACATACATATATGTATATCACATGACGAACCTTAATACAAGTTTATTCACTTTCTCAGAACTTTTTTCTTTTTAACCATTTGTTGCCTAGAATAATGTATCTTAACAGGTAATCGTAGCTGCAAGCTCTCGATACATTATATGACGCTTGATCGGTACGAATACAAGTGTTTGTGAATAGACGTCGGTTTAATTACCCAAGTTTGAGGTAAAGATTCGATCCGGCCCATTGAAAGGTGTGGCCTGTACCACAAATTTTGGAACGGCGCTTCTCAGGAAGCGTCACATAATCAGTGAAGAGATACATACATATATGTATATCACATGACGAACCTTAATACAAGTTTATTCACTTTCTCAGAACTTTTTCCTTTTTAACCATTTGTTGCCTAGAATAATGTATCTTAACAGGTAATCGTAGCTGCAAGCTCTCGATACATTATATGACGCTTGATCGGTACGAATACAAGTGTTTGTGAATAGACGTCGGTTTAATTACCCAAGTTTGAGGTAAAGATTCTATCCGGCCCATTGAAAGGTGTGGCCTGTACCACAAATTTTGGAACGGCGCTTCTCAGGAAGCGTCACATAATCAGTAAAGAGATACATAAATATATTTATATCACACGACGAACCTTAAAACAAGTTTATTCACTTTCTCAGAACTATTTTTTTCTTATTAACCATTTGTTGCCTAGAATAATGTATCTTCACAGCTAATCGTAGCTGCAAGCTCTCGATACATTATATGACGCTTGATCGGTACGAATAAAAGTGTTTGTTGTGAGATGGTCGACCTATTCTGAGGCCTATATGAGATGCCACGCCCATACGAGATGCCACGCCCTATTATGCGGTCTATAAAAGCCAGTGGAAGAGGATGAGAAGGACCTTACCCAACGAGATCCCGATCAGTGGACCGAGCCCGTGACTGACCTCTCCCCATTTCTATATCGCCGTAACGATGCACATGCCTTAAAAGCCAATAAATGGATCATTGAATACTTTGTTTGTGTCTGGGGTACAATCACATTGGTGCCGAAACGCACACTTCCCTCACTTTGTGTTAGACGTCGGTTTAATTACCCAAGTTTGAGGTAAAGATTCGATCCGGCCCATTGAAAGGTGTGGCCTGTACCACAAATTTTGGAACGGCGCTTCTCAGGAAGCGTCACATAATCAGAAAAGAGATACATACATACATATATGTATATCACATGACGAACCTTAAAACAAGTTTATTCACTTTCTCAGAACTATTTTTTTCTTATTAACCATTTGTTGCCTAGAATAATGTATCTTCACAGCTAATCGTAGCTGCAAGCTCTCGATACATTATATGACGCTTGATCGGTACGAATAAAAGTGTTTGTGTTAGACGTCGGTTTAATTACCCAAGTTTGAGGTAAAGATTCGATCCGGCCCATTGAAAGGTGTGGCCTGTACCACAAATTTTGGAACGGCGCTTCTCAGGAAGCGTCACATAATCAGTAAAGAGACTTTTTTCTTTTAAACCATTTGTTGCCTAGAGTAATGTATCTTCACAGCTAATCGTAGCTGCAAGCTCTCGATACGTTATATGACGCTTGATCGGTACGAATACAAGTGTTTGTGAATAGACGTCGGTTTAATTACCCAAGTTTGAGGTAAAGATTCGATCCGGCCCATTGAAAGGTGTGGCCTGTACCACAAATTTTGAAACGGCGCTTCTCAGGAAGCGTCACATAATCAGTAAAGAGATACATACATATATGTATATCACATGACGAACCTTAAAACAAGTTTATTCACTTTCTCAGAACTTTTTTTTAAACCATTTGTTGCCTAGAATAATGTATCTCAACAGGTAAACGTAGCTGCAAGCTCTCGAAACATTATATGACTCTTGATCGGTACGAATACAAGTGTTTGTGAATAGACGTCGGTTTAATTACCCAAGTTTGAGGTAAAGATTCGATCCGGCCCATTGAAAGGTGTGGCCTGTACCACAAATTTTGAATAGGGCGCTTCTCAGGAAGCGTCACATAATCAGTAAAGAGATACATACATATATGTATATCACATGACAAACCTTAATACAAGTTTATTCACTTTCTCAGAACTATTTTTTTCTTTTTAACCATTTGTTGCCTAGAATAACGTATCTTCACAGCTAATCGTAGCTGCAAGCTCTCGATACATTATATGACGCTTGATCGGTACGAATACAAGTGTTTGTGAATAGACGCCGGTTTAATTACCCAAGTTTGAGGTAAAGATTCGATCCGGCCCATTGAAAGGTGTGGCCTCTACCACAAATTTTGGAACGGCGCTTCTCAGGAAGCGTCACATAATCAGTAAAGAGATACATACATATATGTATATCACATGACGAACCTTAATACCAGTTTATTCACTTTCTCAGAACTTTTTTCTTTTTAACCATTTGTTGCCTAGAATAATGTATCTTCACAGCTAATCGTAACTGCAAACTCTCGATACATTATATGACGCTTGATCGGTACGAATACAAGTGTTTGTGAATAGACGTCGGTTTAATTACCCAAGTGTGAGGTAAAGATTCGATCCGGCCCATTGAAAGGTGTGGCCTGTACCACAAATTTTGAATAGGGCGCTTCTCAGGAAGCGTCACATAATCAGTAAAGAGATACATACATATATGTATATCACATGACAAACCTTAATACAAGTTTATTCACTTTCTCAGAACTATTTTTTTCTTTTTAACCATTTGTTGCCTAGAATAACGTATCTTCACAGCTAATCGTAGCTGCAAGCTCTCGATACATTATATGACGCTTGATCGGTACGAATACAAGTGTTTGTGAATAGACGTCGGTTTAATTACCCAAGTTTGAGGTAAAGATTCGATCCGGCCCATTGAAAGGTGTGGCCTGTACCACAAATTTTTGAACGGCGCTTCTCAGGAAGCGTCACATAATGAGTAAAGAGATACATACGTATGTATATCACATGACGAACCTTGATACAAGTTTATTCACTTTCTCAGAACTTTTTTCTTTTTAACCATTTGTTGCCTAGAATAATGTATCTTCACAGCTAATCGTAGCTGCAAACTCTCGATACATCATATGACGCTTGATCGGTACGAATACAAGTGTTTGTGGATAGACGTCGGTTTAATTACCCAAGTTTGAGGTAAAGATTCGATCCGGCCCATTGAAAGGTGTGGCCTCTACCACAAATTTTGGAACGGCGCTTCTCAGGAAGCGTCACATAATCAGTGAAGAGATACATACATACATATATGAATATCACATGACGAACCTTAATACAAGTTTATTCACTTTCTCAGAACTTTTTTCTTTTTAACCATTTGTTGCCTAGAATAATGTATCTTAACAGGTAATCGTAGCTGCGAGCTCTCGATACATTATATGACGCTTGATCGGTACGAATACAAGTGTTTGTGAATAGACGTCGGTTTAATTACCCAAGTTTGAAGTAAAGATTCTATCCGGCCCATTGAAAGGTGTGGCCTGTACCACAAATTTTGGAACGGCGCTTCTCAGGAAGCGTCACATAATCAGTAAAGAGATACATAAATATATTTATATCACATGACGAACCTTAAAACAAGTTTATTCACTTTCTCAGAACTATTTTTTTCTTATTAACCATTTGTTGCCTAGAATAATGTATCTTCACAGCTAATCGTAGCTGCAAGCTCTCGATACATTATATGACGCTTGATCGGTACGAATAAAAGTGTTTGTTGTGAGATGGTCGACCTATTCTGAGGCCTATATGAGATGCCACGCCCATACGAGATGCCACGCCCTATTATGCGGTCTATAAAAGCCAGTGGAAGAGGATGAGAAGGACCTTACCCAACGAGATCCCGATCAGTGGACCGAGCCCGTGACTGACCCCTCCCCATTTCTATATCGCCGTAACGATGCACATGCCTTAAAAGCCAATAAATGGATCATTGAATACTTTGTTTGTGTCTGGGGTACATTCACATTGGGGCCGGAACGCACACTTCCCTCACTTTGTGTTAGACGTCGGTTTAATTACCCAAGTTTGAGGTAAAGATTCGATCCGGCCCATTGAAAGGTGTGGCCTGTACCACAAATTTTGGAACGGCGCTTCTCAGGGAGCGTCACATAATCAGAAAAGAGATACATACATATATGTATATCACATGACGAACCTTAAAACAAGTTTATTCACTTTCTCAGAACTATTTTTTTCTTATTAACCATTTGTTGCCTAGAATAATGTATTTTCACAGCTAATCGTAGCTGCAAGCTCTCGATACATTATATGACGCTTGATCGGTACGAATAAAAGTGTTTGTGTTAGACGTCGGTTTAATTACCCAATTTTGAGGTAAAGATTCGATCCGGCCCATTGAAAGGTGTGGCCTGTACCACAAATTTTGGAACGGCGCTTCTCAGGGAGCGTCACATAATCAGAAAAGAGATACATACATATATGTATATCACATGACGAGCCTTAATACAAGTTTATTCACTTTCTCAGAACTTTTTTCTTTTTAACCATTTGTTGCCTAGAATAATGTATCTTAACAGGTAATCGTAGCTGCAAGCTCTCGATACATTATATGACGCTTGATCGGTACGAATACAAGTGTTTGTGAATAGACGTCGGTTTAATTACCCAAGTTTGAGGTAAAGATTCGATCCGGCCCATTGAAAGGTGTGGCCTTTACCACAAATTTTGGAACGGCGCTTCTCAGGAAGCGTCACATAATCAGTGAAGAGATACATACATATATGTATATCACATGACGAACCTTAATACAAGTTTATTCACTTTCTCAGAACTTTTTTCTTTTTAACCATTTGTTGCCTAGAAAAATGTATCTTAACAGGTAATCGTAGCTGCAAGCTCTCGATACATTATATGACGCTTGATCGGTACGAATAAAAGTGTTTGTTGTGAGATGGTCGACCTATTCTGAGGCCTATATGAGATGCCACGCCCATACGAGATGCCACGCCCTATTATGCGGTCTATAAAAGCCAGTGGAAGAGGATGAGAAGGACCTTACCCAACGAGATCCCGATCAGTGGACCGAGCCCGTGACTGACCCCTCCCCATTTCTATATCGCCGTAACGATGCACATGCCTTAAAAGCCAATAAATGGATCACTGAATACTTTGTTTGTGTCTGGGGTACATTCACATTGGGGCCGAAACGCAAACTTCCCTCACTTTGTGTTAGACGTCGGTTTAATTACCCAAGTTTGAGGTAAAGATTCGATCCGGCCCATTGAAAGGTGTGGCCTGTACCACAAATTTTGGAACGGCGCTTCTCAGGGAGCGTCACATAATCAGAAAAGAGATACATACATATATGTATATCACATGACGAACCTTAATACAAGTTTATTCACTTTCTCAGAACTTTTTTCTTTTTAACCATTTGTTGCCTAGAATAATGTATCTTAACAGGTAATCGTAGCTGCAAGCTCTCGATACATTATATGACGCTTGATCGGTACGAATACAAGTGTTTGTGAATAGACGTCGGTTTAACTACCCAAGTTTGAGGTAAAGATTCGATCCGGCCCATTGAAAGGTGTGGCCTTTACCACAAATTTTGGAACGGCGCTTCTCAGGAAGCGTCACATAATCAGTGAAGAGATACATACATATATGTATATCACATGACGAACCTTAATACAAGTTTATTCACTTTCTCAGAACTTTTTTCTTTTTAACCATTTGTTGCCTAGAATAATGTATCTTAACAGGTGCCTAGAATAATGTATCTTAACAGGTAATCAATCGTAGCTGCAAGCTCTCGATACATTATATGACGCTTGATCGGTACGAATACAAGTGTTTGTGAATAGACGTCGGTTTAATTACCCAAGTTTGAGGTAAAGATTCTATCCGGCCCATTGAAGGTGTGGCCTGTACCACAAATTTTGGAACGGCGCTTCTCAGGAAGCGTCACATAATCAGTAAAGAGATACATACATACATGTATATCACATGACGAACCTTAATACAAGTTTATTCACTTTCTCAGAACTTTTTTCTTTTTAACCATTTGTTGCATAGAATAATGTATCTTCAGAGCTAATCGTAGCTGCAAGCTCTCGATACATTATATGACGCTTGATCGGTACGAATGAAAGTGTTTGTGTTAGACGTCGGTTTAATTACCCAAGTTTGAGGTAAAGATTCGATCCGGCCCATTGAAAGGTGTGGCCTGTACCACAAATTTTGGAACGGCGCTTCTCAGGAAGCGTCACATAATCAGTGAAGAGATACATACATATATGTATATCACATGACGAACCTTAATACAAGTTTATTCACTTTCTCAGAACTTTTTTCTTTTTAACCATTTGTTGCCTAGAATAATGTATCTTAACAGGTAATCGTAGCTGCAAGCTCTCGATATATTATATGACGCTTGATCGGTACGAATACAAGTGTTTGTGAATAGACGTCGGTTTAATTACCCAAGTTTGAGGTAAAGATTCGATCCGGCCCATTGAAAGGTGTGGCCTTTAACACAAATTTTGGAACGGCGCTTCTCAGGAAGCGTCACATAATCAGTGAAGAGATACATACATATATGTATATCACATGACGAACCTTAATACAAGTTTATTCACTTTCTCAGAACTTTTTTCTTTTTAACCATTTGTTGCCTAGAATAATGTATCTTAACAGGTAATCGTAGCTGCAAGCTCTCGATACATTATATGACGCTTGATCGGTACGAATACAAGTGTTTGTGAATAGACGTCGGTTTAATTACCCAAGTTTGAGGTAAAGATTCTATCCGGCCCATTGAAAGGTGTGGCCTGTACCACAAATTTTGGAACGGCGCTTCTCAGGAAGCGTCACATAATCAGTAAAGAGATACATAAATATATTTATATCACACGACGAACCTTAAAACAAGTTTATTCACTTTCTCAGAACTATTTTTTTCTTATTAACCATTTGTTGCCTAGAATAATGTATCTTCACAGCTAATCGTAGCTGCAAGCTCTCGATACATTATATGACGCTTGATCGGTACGAATAAAAGTGTTTGTTGTGAGATGGTCGACCTATTCTGAGGCCTATATGAGATGCCACGCCCATACGAGATGCCACGCCCTATTATGCGGTCTATAAAAGCCAGTGGAAGAGGATGAGAAGGACCTTACCCAACGAGATCCCGATCAGTGGACCGAGCCCGTGACTGACCCCTCCCCATTTCTATATCGCCGTAACGATGCACATGCCTTAAAAGCCAATAAATGGATCATTGAATACTTTGTTTGTGTCTGGGGTACATTCACATTGGGGCCGAAACGCACACTTCCCTCACTTTGTGTTAGACGTCGGTTTAATTACCCAAGTTTGAGGTAAAGATTCGATCCGGCCCATTGAAAGGTGTGGCCTGTACTACAAATTTTGGAACGGCGCTTCTCAGGAAGCGTCACATAATCAGAAAAGAGATACATACATACATATATGTATATCACATGACGAACCTTAAAACAAGTTTATTCACTTTCTCAGAACTATTTTTTTATTATTAACCATTTGTTGCCTAGAATAATGTATCTTCACAGCTAATCGTAGCTGCAAGCTCTCGATACATTATATGACGCTTGATCGGTACGAATAAAAGTGTTTGTGTTAGACGTCGGTTTAATTACCCAAGTTTGAGGTAAAGATTCGATCCGGCCCATTGAAAGGTGTGGCCTGTACCGCAAATTTTGGAACGGCGCTTCTCAGGAAGCGTCACATAATCAGTAAAGAGATACATACATATATGTATATCACATGACGAACCTTAATACAAGTTTATTCACTTTCTCAGAACTTTTTTCTTTTTAACCATTTGTTGCCTAGAATAATGTATCTTAACAGGTAATCGTAGCTGCAAGCTCTCGATACATTATATGACGCTTGATCGGTACGAATACAAGTGTTTGTGAATAGACGTCGGTTTAATTACCCAAGTTTGAGGTAAAGATTCGATCCGGCCCATTGAAAGGTGTGGCCTTTACCACAAATTTTGGAACGGCGCTTCTCAGGAAGCGTCACATAATCAGTAAAGAGATACATACATATATGTATATCACATGACAAACCTTAATACAAGTTTATTCACTTTCTCAGAACTATTTTTTTCTTTTTAACCATTTGTTGCCTAGAATAATGTATCTTCACAGCTAATCGTAGCTGCAAGCTCTCGATACATTATATGACGCTTGATCGGTACGAATAAAAGTGTTTGTGTTAGACGTCGGTTTAATTACCCAAGTTTGAGGTAAAGATTCGATCCGGCCCATTGAAAGGTGTGGCCTGTACCGCAAATTTTGGAACGGCGCTTCTCAGGAAGCGTCACATAATCAGTAAAGAGATACATACATATATGTATATCACATGACGAACCTTAATACAAGTTTATTCACTTTCTCAGAACTTTTTTCTTTTTAACCATTTGTTGCCTAGAATAATGTATCTTAACAGGTAATCGTAGCTGCAAGCTCTCGATACATTATATGACGCTTGATCGGTACGAATACAAGTGTTTGTGAATAGACGTCGGTTTAATTACCCAAGTTTGAGGTAAAGATTCGATCCGGCCCATTGAAAGGTGTGGCCTTTACCACAAATTTTGGAACGGCGCTTCTCAGGAAGCGTCACATAATCAGTAAAGAGATACATACATATATGTATATCACATGACAAACCTTAATACAAGTTTATTCACTTTCTCAGAACTATTTTTTTCTTTTTAACCATTTGTTGCCTAGAATAATGTATCTTCACAGCTAATCGTAGCTGCAAGCTCTCGATACATTATATGACGCTTGATCGGTACGAATAAAAGTGTTTGTGTTAGACGTCGGTTTAATTACCCAAGTTTGAGGTAAAGATTCGATCCGGCCCATTGAAAGGTGTGGCCTGTACCACAAATTTTGGAACGGCGCTTCTCAGGAAGCGTCACATAATCAGAAAAGAGACTTTTTTCTTTTAAACCATTTGTTGCCTAGAGTAATGTATCTTCACAGCTAATCGTAGCTGCAAGCTCTCGATACGTTATATGACGCTTGATCGGTACGAATACAAGTGTTTGTGAATAGACGTCGGTTTAATTACCCAAGTTTGAGGTAAAGATTCGATCCAGCCCATTGAAAGGTGTGGCCTGTACCACAAATTTTGAAACGGCGCTTCTCAGGAAGCGTCACATAATCAGTAAAGAGATACATACATATATGTATATCACATGACGAACCTTAAAACAAGTTTATTCACTTTCTCAGAACTTTTTTTTAAACCATTTGTTGCCTAGAATAATGTATCTCAACAGGTAAACGTAGCTGCAAGCTCTCGAAACATTATATGACTCTTGATCGGTACGAATACAAGTGTTTGTGAATAGACGTCGGTTTAATTACCCAAGTTTGAGGTAAAGATTCGATCCGGCCCATTGAAAGGTGTGGCCTGTACCACAAATTTTGAATAGGGCGCTTCTCAGGAAGCGTCACATAATCAGTAAAGAGATACATACATATATGTATATCACATGACAAACCTTAATACAAGTTTATTCACTTTCTCAGAACTATTTTTTTCTTTTTAACCATTTGTTGCCTAGAATAACGTATCTTCACAGCTAATCGTAGCTGCAAGCTCTCGATACATTATATGACGCTTGATCGGTACGAATACAAGTGTTTGTGAATAGACGTCGGTTTAATTACCCAAGTTTGAGGTAAAGATTCGATCCGGCCCATTGAAAGGTGTGGCCTGTACCACAAATTTTTGAACGGCGCTTCTCAGGAAGCGTCACATAATGAGTAAAGAGATACATACATATATGTATGTATATCACATGACGAACCTTGATACAAGTTTATTCACTTTCTCAGAACTTTTTTCTTTTTAACCATTTGTTGCCTAGAATAATGTATCTTCACAGCTAATCGTAGCTGCAAACTCTCGATACATCATATGACGCTTGATCGGTACGAATAAAAGTGTTTGTGTTAGACGTCGGTTTAATTACCCAAGTTTGAGGTAAAGATTCGATCCGGCCCATTGAAAGGTGTGGCCTGTACCGCAAATTTTGGAACGGCGCTTCTCAGGAAGCGTCACATAATCAGTAAAGAGATACATACATATATGTATATCACATGACAAACCTTAATACAAGTTTATTCACTTTCTCAGAACTATTTTTTTCTTTTTAACCATTTGTTGCCTAGAATAATGTATCTTCACAGCTAATCGTAGCTGCAAGCTCTCGATACATTATATGACGCTTGATCGGTACGAATAAAAGTGTTTGTGTTAGACGTCGGTTTAATTACCCAAGTTTGAGGTAAAGATTCGATCCGGCCCATTGAAAGGTGTGGCCTGTACCACAAATTTTGGAACGGCGCTTCTCAGGAAGCGTCACATAATCAGAAAAGAGACTTTTTTCTTTTAAACCATTTGTTGCCTAGAGTAATGTATCTTCACAGCTAATCGTAGCTGCAAGCTCTCGATACGTTATATGACGCTTGATCGGTACGAATACAAGTGTTTGTGAATAGACGTCGGTTTAATTACCCAAGTTTGAGGTAAAGATTCGATCCGGCCCATTGAAAGGTGTGGCCTGTACCACAAATTTTGAAACGGCGCTTCTCAGGAAGCGTCACATAATCAGTAAAGAGATACATACATATATGTATATCACATGACGAACCTTAAAACAAGTTTATTCACTTTCTCAGAACTTTTTTTTAAACCATTTGTTGCCTAGAATAATGTATCTCAACAGGTAAACGTAGCTGCAAGCTCTCGAAACATTATATGACTCTTGATCGGTACGAATACAAGTGTTTGTGAATAGACGTCGGTTTAATTACCCAAGTTTGAGGTAAAGATTCGATCCGGCCCATTGAAAGGTGTGGCCTGTACCACAAATTTTGAATAGGGCGCTTCTCAGGAAGCGTCACATAATCAGTAAAGAGATACATACATATTTGTATATCACATGACGAACATTAATACAAGTTTATTCACTTTCTCAGAACTATTTTTTTCTTTTTAACCATTTGTTGCCTAGAATAACGTATCTTCACAGCTAATCGTAGCTGCAAGCTCTCGATACATTATATGACGCTTGATCGGTACGAATACAAGTGTTTGTGAATAGACGTCGGTTTAATTACCCAAGTTTGAGGTAAAGATTCGATCCGGCCCATTGAAAGGTGTGGCCTGTACCACAAATTTTTGAACGGCGCTTCTCAGGAAGCGTCACATAATGAGTAAAGAGATACATACATATATGTATGTATATCACATGACGAACCTTGATACAAGTTTATTCACTTTCTCAGAACTTTTTTCTTTTTAACCATTTGTTGCCTAGAATAATGTATCTTCACAGCTAATCGTAGCTGCAAACTCTCGATACATCATATGACGCTTGATCGGTACGAATACAAGTGTTTGTGAATAGACGTCGGTTTAATTACCCAAGTTTGAGGTAAAGATTCGATCCGGCCTATTGAAAGGTGTGGCCTGTACCACAAATTTTTGAACGGCGCTTCTCAGGAAGCGTCACATAATGAGTAAAGAGATACATATATGTATGTATATCACATGACGAACCTTAATACAAGTTTATTCACTTTCTCAGAACTTTTTTCTTTTTAACCATTTGTTGCCTAGAATAATGTATCTTAACAGGTAATCGTAGCTGCAAGCTCTCGATACATCATATGACGCTTGATCGGTACGAATACAAGTGTTTGTGAATAGACGTCGGGTTAATTACCCAAGTTTGAGGTAAAGATTCGATCCGGCCCATTGAAAGGTGTGGCCTGTACCACAAATTTTGGAACGGTGCTTCTCAGGAAGCGTCACATAATCAGTAAAGAGATACATACATATATGTATGTATATCACATGACGAACCTTAATACCAGTTTATTCACTTTCTCAGAACTTTTTTCTTTTTAACCATTTGTTGCCTAGAATAATGTATCTTCACAGCTAATCGAAGCTGCAGAACTCTCGATACATTATATGACGCTTGATCGGTACGAATACAAGTGTTTGTGAATAGACGTCGGTTTAATTACCCAAGTTTGAGGTAAAGATTCGATCCGGCCTATTGAAAGGTGTGGCCTGTACCACAAATTTTTGAACGGCGCTTCTCAGGAAGCGTCACATAATGAGTAAAGAGATACATATATGTATGTATATCACATGACGAACCTTAATACAAGTTTATTCACTTTCTCAGAACTTTTTTCTTTTTAACCATTTGTTGCCTAGAATAATGTATCTTAACAGGTAATCGTAGCTGCAAGCTCTCGATACATCATATGACGCTTGATCGGTACGAATACAAGTGTTTGTGAATAGACGTCGGGTTAATTACCCAAGTTTGAGGTAAAGATTCGATCCGGCCCATTGAAAGGTGTGGCCTGTACCACAAATTTTGGAACGGTGCTTCTCAGGAAGCGTCACATAATCAGTAAAGAGATACATACATATATGTATATCACATGACGAACCTTAATACCAGTTTATTCACTTTCTCAGAACTTTTTTCTTTTTAACCATTTGTTGCCTAGAATAATGTATCTTCACAGCTAATCGAAGCTGCAGAACTCTCGATACATTATATGACGCTTGATCGGTACGAATACAAGTGTTTGTGAATAGACGTCGGTTTAATTACCCAAGTTTGAGGTAAAGATTCGATCCGGCCCATTGAAAGGTGTGGCCTGTACCACAAATTTTTGAACGGCGCTTCTCAGAAAGCGTCACATAATGAGTAAAGAGATACATACATATATGTATGTATATCACATGACGAACCTTGATACAAGTTTATTCACTTTCTCAGAACTTTTTTCTTTTTAACCATTTGTTGCCTAGAATAATGTATCTTCACAGCTAATCGTAGCTGCAAACTCTCGATACATAATATGACGCTTGATCGGTAAGAATACAAGTGTTTGTGAATAGACGTCGGTTTAATTACCCAAGTTTGAGGTAAAGATTCGATCCGGCTCATTGAAAGGTGTGGCCTGTACCACAAATTTTGGAAGGGCGCTTCTCAGGAAGCGTCACATAATCAGTAAAGAGATACATACATATATGTATGTATATCACATGACGAACCTTAATACAAGTTTATTCACTTTTTCAGAACTTTTTTCTTTTTAACCATTTGTTGCCTAGAATAATGTATCTTCACAGCTAATCGTAGCTGCAAACTCTCGATACATTATATGACGCTTGATCGGTACGAATACAAGTGTTTGTGAATAGACGTCGGGTTAATTACCCAAGTTTGAGGTAAAGATTCGATCCGGCCCATTGAAAGGTGTGGCCTGTACCACAAATTTTGGAACGGCGCTTCTCAGGAAGCGTCACATCATCAGTAAAGAGATACATACATATATGTATATCACATGACGAACCTTAATACCAGTTTATTCACTTTCTCAGAACTTTTTTTCTTTTTAACCATTTGTTGCCTAGAATAATGTATCTTCACAGCTAATCGTAGCTGCAAACTCTCGATACATTATATGACGCTTGATCGGTACGAATACAAGTGTTTGTGAATAGACGTCGGTTTAATTACCCAAGTTTGAGGTAAAGATTCGATCCGGCCGATTGAAAGGTGTGGCCTTTACCACAAATTTTGGAACGGCGCTTCTCAGGAAGCGTCACATAATCAGTAAAGAGATACATACATATTTGTATATCACATGACGAACATTAATACAAGTTTATTCACTTTCTCAGAACTTTTTCTTTTTAACCATTTGTTGCCTAGAATAATGTATCTTAACAGGTAATCGTAGCTGCAAGCTCTCGATACATCATATGACGCTTGATCGGTACGAATACAAGTGTTTGTGAATAGACGTCGGGTTAATTACCCAAGTTTGAGGTAAAGATTCGATCCGGCCCGTTGAAAGGTGTGGCCTGTACCACAAATTTTGGAACGGCGCTTCTCAGGAAGCGACACATAATCAGTAAAGAGATACATACATATATGTATATCACATGAGAAACCTTAAAACAAATTTATTCACTTTCTCAGAACTATTTTTCTCTTATTAACCATTTGTTGCCTAGAATAATGTATCTTAACAGGTAATCGTAGCTGCAAGCTCTCGATACATCATATGACTCTTGATCGGTACGAATACAAGTGTTTGTGAATAGAAGTCGGTTTAATTACCCAAGTTTGAGGTAAAGATTCGATCCGGCCCATTGAAAGGTGTGGCCTGTACCACAAATTTTGGAACGGCGCTTCTCAGGAAGCGTCACATAATCAGTAAAGAGATACATACATATATGTATATCACATGACGAACCTTAATACAAGTTTATTCACTTTCTCAGAACTTTTTTCTTTTTAACCATTTGTTGCCTAGAATAATGTATCTTAACAGGTAATCGTACCTGCAAGCTCTCGATACATTATATGACGCTTGATTGGTACGAATACAAGTGTTTGTGAATAGTCCTCGTTTTAATTACCCAAATTTGAGGTAAAGATTCGATCCGGCCCATTGAAAGGTGTGGCCTGTACCACAAATTTTGGAACGGCGCTTCTCAGGAAGCGTCACATTATCAGTAAAGAGATACATACATATATGTATATCACATGACGAACCTTAATACAAGTTTATTCACTTTCTCAGAACTTTTTTCTTTTTAACCATTTGTTGCCTAGAATAATGTATCTTAACAGGTAATCGTAGCTGCAAGCTCTCGATACATTATATGACGCTTGATCGGTACGAATACAAGTGTTTGTGAATAGACCTCGTTTTAATTACCCAAATTTGAGGTAAAGATTCGATCCGGCCCATTGAAAGGTGTGGCCTGTACCACAAATTTTGAAACGGCGCTTCTCAGGAAGCGTCACATAATCAGTAAAGAGATACATACATATATGTATATCACATGCCGAACCTTAATACAAGTTTATTCACTTTATCAGAACTATTTTTTCTTTTTAACCATTTGTTGCCTAGAATAACGTATCTTCACAGCTAATCGTAGCTGCAAGCTCTCGATACATTATATGACGCTTGATCGGTACGAATACAAGTGTTTGTGAATAGACATCGGTTTAATTACCCAAGTTTGAGGTAAAGATTCGATCCGGCCCATTGAAAGGTGTGGCCTGTACCACAAATTTTGAAACAGCGCTTCTCAGGAAGCGTCACATAATCAGTAAAGAGATACATACATATATGTATATCACATGACGAACCTTAATACAAGTTTATTCACTTTCTCAGAACTTTTTTTAAAAAACCATTTGTTGCCTAGAATAATGTATCTTAACAGGTAATCGTAGCTGCAAGCTCTCGATACATTATGTGACGCTTGATCGGTACGAATACAAGTGTTTGTGAATAGACCTCGTTTTAATTACCCAAATTTGAGGTAAAGATTCGATCCGGCCCATTGAAAGGTGTGGCCTGTACCACAAATTTTGAAACGGCGCTTCTCAGGAAGCGTCACATAATCAGTAAAGAGATACATACATATATGTATATCACATGACGAACCTTAATACAAGTTTATTCACTTTCTCAGAACTTTTTTTAAAAAACCATTTGTTGCCTAGAATAACGTATCTTCACAGCTAATCGTAGCTGCAAGCTCTCGAAACATTATATGACTCTTGATCGGTACGAATACAAGTGTTTGTGAATAGACGTCGGTTTAATTACCCAAGTTTGAGGTAAAGATTCGATCCGGCCCATTGAAAGGTGTGGCCTGTACCACAAATTTTGAAACGGCGCTTCTCAGGAAGCGTCACATAATCAGTAAAGAGATACATACATACATATATGTATATCACATGACGAACCTTAATACAAGTTTATTCACTTTCTCAGAACTATTTTTTTCTTTTTAACCATTTGTTGCCTAGAATAACGTATCTTCACAGCTAATCGTAGCTGCAAGCTCTCGATACATTATATGACGCTTGATCGGTACGAATACAAGTGTTTGTGAATAGACGTCGGTTTAATTACCCAAGTTTGAGGTAAAGATTCGATCCGGCCCATTGAAAGGTGTGGCCTCTACCACAAATTTTGGAACGGCGCTTCTCAGGAAGCGTCACATAATCAGTAAAGAGATACATACATATATGTATATCACATGACGAACCTTAATACCAGTTTATTCACTTTCTCAGAACTTTTTTCTTTTTAACCATTTGTTGCCTAGAATAATGTATCTTCACAGCTAATCGAAGCTGCAAACTCTCGATACATTATATGACGCTTGATCGGTACGAATACAAGTGTTTGTGAATAGACGTCGGTTTAATTACCCAAGTTTGAGGTAAAGATTCGATCCGGCCCATTGAAAGGTGTGGCCTGTACCACAAATTTTTGAACGGCGCTTCTCAGGAAGCGTCACATAATGAGTAAAGAGATACATACATATATGTATGTATATCACATGACGAACCTTGATACAAGTTTATTCACTTTCTCAGAACTTTTTTCTTTTTAACCATTTGTTGCCTAGAATAATGTATCTTCACAGCTAATCGTAGCTGCAAACTCTCGATACATAATATGACGCTTGATCGGTAAGAATACAAGTGTTTGTGAATAGACGTCGGTTTAATTACCCAAGTTTGAGGTAAAGATTCGATCCGGCTCATTGAAAGGTGTGGCCTGTACCACAAATTTTGGAACGGCGCTTCTCAGGAAGCGTCACATAATCAGTAAAGAGATACATACATATATGTATGTATATCACATGACGAACCTTAATACAAGTTTATTCACTTTTTCAGAACTTTTTTCTTTTTAACCATTTGTTGCCTAGAATAATGTATCTTCACAGCTAATCGTAGCTGCAAACTCTCGATACATTATATGACGCTTGATCGGTACGAATACAAGTGTTTGTGAATAGACGTCGGTTTAATTACCCAAGTTTGAGGTAAAGATTCGATCCGGCCGATTGAAAGGTGTGGCCTTCACCACAAATTTTGGAACGGCGCTTCTCAGGAAGCGTCACATAATCAGTAAAGAGATACATACATATATGTATGTATATCACATGACGAACCTTAATACAAGTTTATTCACTTTCTCAGAACTTTTTTCTTTTTAACCATTTGTTGCCTAGAATAATGTATCTTCACAGCTAATCGTAGCTGCAAACTCTCGATACATTATATGACGCTTGATCGGTACGAATACAAGTGTTTGTGAATAGACGTCGGTTTAATTACCCAAGTTTGAGGTAAAGATTCGATCCGGCCCATTGAAAGGTGTGGCCTGTACCACAAATTTTGGAACGGCGCTTCTCAGGGAGCGTCACATAATCAGAAAAGAGATACATACATATATGTATATCACATGACGAACCTTAAAACAAGTTTATTCACTTTCTCAGAACTATTTTTTTCTTTTTAACCATTTGTTGCCTAGAATAACGTATCTTCACAGCTAATCGTAGCTGCAAGCTCTCGATACATTATATGACGCTTGATCGGTACGAATACAAGTGTTTGTGAATAGACGTCGGTTTAATTACAGAAGTTTGAGGTAAAGATTCGATCCGGCCCATTGAAAGGTGTGGCCTGTACCACAAATTTTGAAACGGCGCTTCTCAGGAAGCGTCACATAATCAGTAAAGAGATACATACATACATATATGTATATCACATGACGAACATTAATACAAGTTTATTCACTTTCTCAGAACTTTTTTTAAAAAACCATTTGTTGCCTAGAATAACGTATCTTCACAGCTAATCGTAGCTGCAAGCTCTCGATACATTATATGACGCTTGATCGGTACGAATACAAGTGTTTGTGAATAGACGTCGGTTTGATTACCCAAGTTTGAGGTAAAGATTCGATCCGGCCCATTGAAAGGTGTGGCCTCTACCACAAATTTTGGAACGGCGCTTCTCAGGAAGCGTCACATAATCAGTAAAGAGATACATACATATATGTATATCACATGACGAACCTTAATACCAGTTTATTCACTTTCTCAGAACTTTTTTCTTTTTAACCATTTGTTGCCTAGAATAATGTATCTTCACAGCTAATCGAAGCTGCAAACTCTCGATACATTATATGACGCTTGATCGGTACGAATACAAGTGTTTGTGAACAGACGTCGGTTTAATTACCCAAGTTTGAGGTAAAGATTCGATCCGGCCCATTGAAAGGTGTGGCCTGTACCACAAATTTTTGAACGGCGCTTCTCAGGAAGCGTCACATAATGAGTAAAGAGATACATACATATATGTATGTATATCACATGACGAACCTTGATACAAGTTTATTCACTTTCTCAGAACTTTTTTCTTTTTAACCATTTGTTGCCTAGAATAATGTATCTTCACAGCTAATCGTAGCTGCAAACTCTCGATACATAATATGACGCTTGATCGGTAAGAATACAAGTGTTTGTGAATAGACGTCGGTTTAATTACCCAAGTTTGAGGTAAAGATTCGATCCGGCCGATTGAAAGGTGTGGCCTTTACCACAAATTTTGGAACGGCGCTTCTCAGGAAGCGTCACATAATCAGTAAAGAGATACATACATATATGTATGTATATCACATGACGAACCTTAATACAAGTTTATTCACTTTCTCAGAACTTTTTTCTTTTTAACCATTTGTTGCCTAGAATAATGTATCTTCACAGCTAATCGTAGCTGCAAACTCTCGATACATTATATGACGCTTGATCGGTACGAATACAAGTGTTTGTGAATAGACGTCGGGTTAATTACCCAAGTTTGAGGTAAAGATTCGATCCGGCCCATTGAAAGGTGTGGCCTGTACCACAAATTTTGGAACGGCGCTTCTCAGGAAGAGTCACATAATCAGTAAAGAGATACATACATATATGTATATCACATGACGAACCTTAATACCAGTTTATTCACTTTCTCAGAACTTTTTTTCTTTTTAACCATTTGTTGCCTAGAATAATGTATCTTCACAGCTAATCGTAGCTGCAAGCTCTCGATACATTATATGACGCTTGATCGGTACGAATACAAGTGTTTGTGAATAGACGTCGGTTTAATTACCCAAGTTTGAGGTAAAGATTCGATCCGGCCGATTGAAAGGTGTGGCCTTTACCACAAATTTTGGAACGGCGCTTCTCAGGAAGCGTCACATAATCAGTAAAGAGATACATACATATATGTATGTATATCACATGACGAACCTTAATACAAGTTTATTCACTTTCTCAGAACTTTTTTCTTTTTAACCATTTGTTGCCTAGAATAATGTATCTTCACAGCTAATCGTAGCTGCAAGCTCTCGATACATTATATGACGCTTGATTGGTACGAATACAAGTGTTTGTGAATAGACGTCGGTTTAATTACCCAAGTTTGAGGTAAAGATTCGATCCGGCCCATTGAAAGATGTGCCCTTTAACACAAATTTTGGAACGGCGCTTCTCAGGAAGCGTCACATAATCAGTAAAGAGATACATACATATATGTATATCACATGACGAACCTTAATACAAGTTTATTCACTCTCTCAGAACTTTTTTCTTTTTAACCATTTGTTGCCTAGAATAATGTATCTTCACAGCTAATCGTAGCTGCAAACTCTCGATACATTATATGACGCTTGATCGGTACGAAAACAATTGTTTGTGAATAGACGTCGGTTGAATTACCCAAGTTTGAGGTAAAGATTCGATCCGGCCCATTGAAAGGTGTGGCCTTTACCACAAATTTTGGAACGGCGCTTCTCAGGAAGCTTCACATAATCAGTAAAGAGATACATACATACATGTATATCACATGACGAACCTTAATACAAGTTTATTCACTTTCTCAGAACTATTTTTTCTTTTCAACCATTTGTTGCCTAGAATAATGTATCTTCACAGCTAATCGTAGCTGCAAACTCTCGATACATTATATGACGCTTGATCGGTACGAATACAAGTGTTTGTGAATAGACGTCGGTTTAATTACCCAAGTTTCAGGTAAAGATTCGATCCGGCCCATTGAAAGGTGTGGCCTGTACCACAAATTTTGGAACGGCGCTTCTCAGGGAGCGTCACATAATCAGAAAAGAGATACATACATATATGTATATCACATGACGAACCTTAAAACAAGTTTATTCACTTTCTCAGAACTATTTTTTTCTTTTTAACCATTTGTTGCCTAGAATAACGTATCTTCACAGCTAATCGTAGCTGCAAGCTCTCGATACATTATATGACGCTTGATCGGTACGAATACAAGTGTTTGTGAATAGACGTCGGTTTAATTACAGAAGTTTGAGGTAAAGATTCGATCCGGCCCATTGAAAGGTGTGGCCTGTACCACAAATTTTGAAACGGCGCTTCTCAGGAAGCGTCACATAATCAGTAAAGAGATACATACATACATATATGTATATCACATGACGAACCTTAATACAAGTTTATTCACTTTCTCAGAACTTTTTTTAAAAAACCATTTGTTGCCTAGAATAACGTATCTTCACAGCTAATCGTAGCTGCAAGCTCTCGATACATTATATGACGCTTGATCGGTACGAATACAAGTGTTTGTGAATAGACGTCGGTTTAATTACCCAAGTTTGAGGTAAAGATTCGATCCGGCCCATTGAAAGGTGTTGCCTCTACCACAAATTTTGGAACGGCGCTTCTCAGGAAGCGTCACATAATCAGTAAAGAAATACATACATATATGTATATCACATGACGAACCTTAATACCAGTTTATTCACTTTCTCAGAACTTTTTTCTTTTTAACCATTTGTTGCCTAGAATAATGTATCTTCACAGCTAATCGAAGCTGCAAACTCTCGATACATTATATGACGCTTGATCGGTACGAATACAAGTGTTTGTGAATAGACGTCGGTTTAATTACCCAAGTTTGAGGTAAAGATTCGATCCGGCCCATTGAAAGGTGTGGCCTGTACCACAAATTTTTGAACGGCGCTTCTCAGGAAGCGTCACATAATGAGTAAAGAGATACATACATATATGTATGTATATCACATGACGAACCTTGATACAAGTTTATTCACTTTCTCAGAACTTTTTTCTTTTTAACCATTTGTTGCCTAGAATAATGTATCTTCACAGCTAATCGTAGCTGCAAACTCTCGATACATAATATGACGCTTGATCGGTAAGAATACAAGTGTTTGTGAATAGACGTCGGTTTAATTACCCAAGTTTGAGGTAAAGATTCGATCCGGCTCATTGAAAGGTGTGGCCTGTACCACAAATTTTGGAACGGCGCTTCTCAGGAAGCGTCACATAATCAGTAAAGAGATACATACATATATGTATGTATATCACATGACGAACCTTAATACAAGTTTATTCACTTTTTCAGAACTTTTTTCTTTTTAACCATTTGTTGCCTAGAATAATGTATCTTCACAGCTAATCGTAGCTGCAAACTCTCGATACATTATATGACGCTTGATCGGTACGAATACAAGTGTTTGTGAATAGACGTCGGGTTAATTACCCAAGTTTGAGGTAAAGATTCGATCCGGCCCATTGAAAGGTGTGGCCTGTACCACAAATTTTGGAACGGCGCTTCTCAGGGAGCGTCACATAATCAGAAAAGAGATACATACATATATGTATATCACATGACGAACCTTAAAACAAGTTTATTCACTTTCTCAGAACTATTTTTTTCTTTTTAACCATTTGTTGCCTAGAATAACGTATCTTCACAGCTAATCGTAGCTGCAAGCTCTCGATACATTATATGACGCTTGATCGGTACGAATACAAGTGTTTGTGAATAGACGTCGGTTTAATTACAGAAGTTTGAGGTAAAGATTCGATCCGGCCCATTGAAAGGTGTGGCCTGTACCACAAATTTTGAAACGGCGCTTCTCAGGAAGCGTCACATAATCAGTAAAGAGATACATACATACATATATGTATATCACATGACGAACCTTAATACAAGTTTATTCACTTTCTCAGAACTTTTTTTAAAAAACCATTTGTTGCCTAGAATAACGTATCTTCACAGCTAATCGTAGCTGCAAGCTCTCGATACATTATATGACGCTTGATCGGTACGAATACAAGTGTTTGTGAATAGACGTCGGTTTAATTACCCAAGTTTGAGGTAAAGATTCGATCCGGCCCATTGAAAGGTGTTGCCTCTACCACAAATTTTGGAACGGCGCTTCTCAGGAAGCGTCACATAATGAGTAAAGAGATACATACATATATGTATGTATATCACATGACGAACCTTAATACCAGTTTATTCACTTTCTCAGAACTTTTTTCTTTTTAACCATTTGTTGCCTAGAATAATGTATCTTCACAGCTAATCGAAGCTGCAAACTCTCGATACATTATATGACGCTTGATCGGTACGAATACAAGTGTTTGTGAATAGACGTCGGTTTAATTACCCAAGTTTGAGGTAAAGATTCGATCCGGCCCATTGAAAGGTGTGGCCTGTACCACAAATTTTTGAACGGCGCTTCTCAGGAAGCGTCACATAATGAGTAAAGAGATACATACATATATGTATGTATATCACATGACGAACCTTGATACAAGTTTATTCACTTTCTCAGAACTTTTTTCTTTTTAACCATTTGTTGCCTAGAATAATGTATCTTCACAGCTAATCGTAGCTGCAAACTCTCGATACATAATATGACGCTTGATCGGTAAGAATACAAGTGTTTGTGAATAGACGTCGGTTTAATTACCCAAGTTTGAGGTAAAGATTCGATCCGGCTCATTGAAAGGTGTGGCCTGTACCACAAATTTTGGAACGGCGCTTCTCAGGAAGCGTCACATAATCAGTAAAGAGATACATACATATATGTATGTATATCACATGACGAACCTTAATACAAGTTTATTCACTTTTTCAGAACTTTTTTCTTTTTAACCATTTGTTGCCTAGAATAATGTATCTTCACAGCTAATCGTAGCTGCAAGCTCTCGATACATTATATGACGCTTGATCGGTACGAATACAAGTGTTTGTGAATAGACGTCGGTTTAATTACCCAAGTTTGAGG
Source organism: Allodiplogaster pararmata (assembly GCA_964056735.1). Classification (NCBI taxonomy): domain Eukaryota; kingdom Metazoa; phylum Nematoda; class Chromadorea; order Rhabditida; family Diplogasteridae; genus Allodiplogaster; species Allodiplogaster pararmata. The sequence continues at coordinate 5,983,945 of OZ057409.1, read as the reverse complement.
TAAAGATTCGATCCGGCCGATTGAAAGGTGTGGCCTTTACCACAAATTTTGGAACGGCGCTTCTCAGGAAGCGTCACATAATCAGTAAAGAGATACATACATATATGTATATCACATGACGAACCTTAATACAAGTTTATTCACTTTCTCAGATCTATTTTTTTCTTTTTAACCATTTGTTGCCTAGAATAATGTATCTTCATAGCTAATCGTGGCTGCAAGCTCTCGACGCATTATATGATGCTTGATCGGTACGAATACAAGTGTTTGTGAATAGACGTCGATTTAATTACCCAAGCCATTAAAAGGTTTGGCCTGTACAACAAATTTTGGAACGAAGTTTCTCAGGAAGCGTCACATAATCATTAAAGAGATACATACATACATGTATATCACATGACGAACCTTAATACAAGTTTATTCACTTTCTCAGAACTATTTTTTCTTTTTAACCATTTGTTGCCTAGAATAATGTATCTTCACAGCTAATCGTAGCTGCAAACTCTCGATACATTATATGAAGCTTGATCGGTACGAATACAAGTGTTTGTGTATAGACGTCGGTTTAATTACCCAAGTTTGAGGTAAAGATTCGATCCGGCCCATTGAAAGATGTGGCCTTTAACACAAATTTTGGAACGGCGCTTCTCAGGAAGCGTCACATAATCAGTAAAGAGATACATACATATATGTATATCACATGACGAACCTTAATACAAGTTTATTCACTCTCTCAGAACTTTTTTCTTTTTAACCATTTGTTGCCTAGAATAATGTATCTTCACAGCTAATCGTAGCTGCAAACTCTCGATACATTATATGACGCTTGATCGGTACGAAAACAATTGTTTGTGAATAGACGTCGGTTTAATTACCCAAGTTTGAGGTAAAGATTCGATCCGGCCCATTGAAAGGTGTGGCCTGTACCACAAATTTTGGAACGGCGCTTCTCAGGAAGCGTCACATAATCAGTAAAGAGTTACATACATATATGTATATCACATGACGAACCTTAATACCAGTTTATTCACTTTCTCAGAACTTTTTTCTTTTTAACCATTTGTTGCCTAGAATAATGTATCTTTACAGCTAATCGTAGCTGCAAGCTCTCGATACATTATATGACGCTTGATCGGTACGAATACAAGTGTTTGTGAATGGACGTTGGTTTAATTACCCAAGTTTGAGGTAAAGATTCGATCCGGCCCATTGAAAGGTGTGGCCTGTACCACAAATTTCGGAACGGCGCTTCTCAGGAAGCGTCACATAATCAGTAAAGAGATACATCATATACACTTTGATCTGTGTCTTGCCTTGTTGATGCGTTGTTGAGAAGAATAGGATTTCGAACGTTTCGCTTTATAAAAGCATCGTCAGCGAAATGAATCACCTAAACACAATGGTGAGCACAGCAGAAATATGTATCAAAAAGGATAAGAAAAACAAATACAAATCAAAATAACGAACCAAATAATGGTGATACAGCCAGAAGAGGTGGCTGTGATATAGAACACAATTGATGAACCACCGAAGAAATAATACGAGAAAAAACAAACAGAAAACAGAAAAACAATATAGATCAAAACAAGCGAGATGATCCTAAGGAAGGGGCAGGAGGGAGAGATGAGAGAGCTCTTCTGCCATTTCGCTCTTGTTGTTAAGGTCAGGTTTGTGAGTATCAATCAGCAAAGCCTCAATAATTCTACGGCGAACAATATTAGTTTCAACATGCAGGATAGAACCGGTGAGTACAACTGTTTCATTAGGATGAGAAACAAGAACGTGCTGAGAAAAGGCATTAGTTGCGTAGGAAGGGGCCTTTGGGTTCTTAGTAGCACGTATATGTATATGTTCCGTGGCCCTGGTATGAACTGGACGGCCTGTGTGTCCGATATAAAACATTCCACAAGAGCATGATATCTTATATATTGCACCTACTGTACAACAGACACCGGATCTCGCAGAAGGGCAGAAAATGCATGTTTCTGTATTGTAGCAAAGACGGTCATTATTGCGATTTCTACATAACAAGGTCTGAAGGGAGGCCGGCGACCTCTCTAAAACATCAACATCGTCTAACCCTACATCACGAACAGCACAGCGGATATCTCTAGTAAAGGCATCAGAGATGAATGGTATAGAAAAGATAGCTCTGCTGTTTCGTTCTGTGGGTAGGATTGCCCTTCGGCTGTGAGGCTTCTTGGAACAATTGTACCCATTTTGGTTAAGAATGCTTTTAGCTTTGGCTATAGATGCAGAACGAAACTCAGCAGAGCTAACCTTTGAGGCTGTTAGGATAGGGTTTTTCACGATTGCACGTTTGACGTGAAGAGGATGGTTAGATGTGTTATGTAAGAGAATGTTTTTGTTAGCAGCCTTCCTGTACCATTTGGTAAGTACACGTTCTCCTGATGAAGTTAGTGTTACATTTAGAAATGGTAGACAGTTGTTAACAGCAGCTTCTCTGGTGAGATGAATCTGGGTGGCCTGAGCGTTGAGATAATCGAAGAGGGTATCGATTGCTGCTTGATCCCTGCTTATCACGATGTAGTCATCGATGTACCGCTTCAGAAGCACAATATCACGACGAGGAGCTGCGCGCTCTAGGAGGTGCATGTAGGAAACTGCTAGTAGTGGGGCGAGTACATCATATATGTATATCACATGACGAACCTTAATACCAGTTTATTCACTTTCTCAGAACTTTTTTTCTTTTTAACCATTTGTTGCCTAGAATAATGTGTCTTCACAGCTAATCGTAGCTGCAAACTCTCGATACATTATATGACGCTTGATCGGTACGAATACAAGTGTTTGTGAATAGAAGTCGGTTTAATTACCCAAGTTTGAGGTAAAGATTCGATCCGGCCCATTGAAAGGTGTGGCCTGTACCACAAATTTTGGAACGGCGCTTCTCAGGAAGCGTCACATAATCAGTAAAGAGATACATACATATATGTATATCACATGACGAACCTTAATACCAGTTTATTCACTTTCTCAGAACTTTTTTTCTTTTCAACCATTTGTTGCCTAGAATAATGTATCTTCACAGCTAATCGTAGCTGCAAGCTCTCGATACATTATATGACGCTTGATCGGTACGAATACAAGTGTTTGTGAATGGACGTTGGTTTAATTACCCAAGTTTGAGGTAAAGATTCGATCCGGCCCATTGAAAGGTGTGGCCTGTACCACAAATTTTGGAACGGCGCTTCTCAGGAAGCGTCACATAATCAGTAAAGAGATACATACATATATGTATATCACATGACGAACCTTAATACAAGTTTATTCACTTTCTCAGATCTATTTTTTCTTTTTAACCATTTGTTGCCTAGAATAATGTATCTTCATAGCTAATCGTGGCTGCAAGCTCTCGACGCATTATATGATGCTTGATCGGTACGAATACAAGTGTTTGTGAATAGACGTCGATTTAATTACCCAAGCCATTAAAAGGTTTGGCCTGTACAACAAATTTTGGAACGACGTTTCTCAGGAAGCTTCTAAATTCCAATTCAAACGAGTCATGAATTCTGATTGTTCACAGGTAAGTGGGTCGATTCCATCTGTGCTCAATTTTCATTATTTGATAAATCACGTGAAAAGTTTGCAACAAAAAAACGATAATATAATAAATCTCGACTATTTTCATGGAAAATGGTTTGAAGTTTTCTACCGCGTCATGTGGTTTGCTTTTGAGTGATTGAAATCCAACCAGCTGCAACAATGAACTCGAAATTTTTTGGTCTCTTTGTTGCTCCAAAAGTTTCGTGTTGTTGCGAAGGCTCAGTGTTTTTCTCACAGCAATAAGGTTACTCAAGAGATTTTTCCCCTCTCTTCTACGTTTTAAATAAGTTTTGTAAGAGTAAACAAGCAAATTTACATGATTAATCAGATTGTTAAGGTCTCCGGACTCCATCAGTTCTTTTCCATATTCATAGTTTTATTCTTCTCTGTTCTATTATACTCACTACCTCATCATTTCTCTCAAATTTTTTCTCTTTCCTCTCTTCTCCCTCTTTCTCTCTCCCCTCTATATCTCTCTATGTCTCACTCCCTCCCTCTCCGTTACTTCCTCTCTCCTCTCTTCCGGTTTCTTCTTCGCTCTTCCTCTCTCTTCCCTCCTCTCTCTCTCTCTCTCTCTCTCTCTCTCTCTCTCTCTCTCTCTTTCTCTCTCTTTCTCTATCACTCTTTATTTCTCTTATTCTCCCCCTATGCAGCTCGTGTTCGGAAAACTTCTACAGCTGAAGAAAGCTGAGTTGGAAGTGCACTCACTTAACTAGGGGAGACGGTACGATCGTTCTAATGATCTCGTTTGCAGCCCATAAGTCCCTCACGAACCAGTTACTTGTTTAACAGATTCGCTCTCTCACTCATTCTCTCTTTTTCTCTCGCTGTTCTTTCACTCTTAATTCACTCTTTTCTCTCTCTCTTTTTTTCTATCTATCTCTTCTCTCTATTTTTTCACTGCTCATTTACTTTTTCCCTGTCTCTCTCTTTCCCCTTCCTCATTCTCCTTTCTCTCTTTTTCTCGCGCTTATCTCCCCTCTTTCACTTTCTCAGATTTTCTCCTTTTCTCTGTATCCTTACCTATCTTACTCTCTAATACCTGTTTTTCCCTTCTTTTCTCTTTCTTTCTTTCTTTCTTTCTCAATCATTCTCTTGCTATAGATTCCCATGTTGAGTGTCCTTGCTCTCGGCTGTGTTTTTGCTTTCTCACTGTCTTTTCCTTCCAAAACCATCCCCTTCTTCTTCCAATGTTTTGCCTTTTTTCTAATCTCGTTTATTCTCTATTGATTATCAATTTTGCGCAGAAGTATTCAATCGCTTTAGATATTCAAAAGAAGATAGATTTCTTATACCCCAAATCGGACCACACCTTTTTCAAAAATACCGTTCTCCAAACTTAGTTGGCAGTAGTATGTATGTTCTACAATCTTGACCATCTTTTCAAGAACTTTACTTATGAACAAAATTAGTAGCAATGACATTGAGCAGTTCATTCAAAAGAATTTCAGTTATTTAATGTCATCCCCTCAGCATAATGAAAAGACTAGGATTCCTCTGTTTTATAGAATGTGAATACGACTTGAGAAATAAGTTTAAAGAGTTAAATAGAGATAAAGAAAATAACTAAATTTAGTGAAGGAGAGAATAACTTAAGTGTTTTGTGGGTTTCGTTGACAAAACAGTAAGAAAAGTGAGAAACTGAACCATCCAATGTCTCAGGAAAATTTTTTTAATGTTAAATGGTTAATTTTCGGGCTGCAATTTCTGTTTTTCCATTCCAATTACTTTTTTATCTCATGTTTTTTTTCTGCGTGCTTCGCTTTCCTCTGGAAAGGGGCCGGTTTCAATCTGATTTTCCCCCAACCCTTTATATACCGAGAGAGAGGGAAAGAAACGCTGTACAATCCTCTGGAAGAATAATCACTGCACTACACATAAACAAAAGAGAAGTTTCTGCCACGTTTTAATTCATGATACTTTTTTCTCTCTCTTTTGTGTTACTTTAGACTACCTTCCTCGCAAGTTGTTCATCCATTTCTAGTCCTTTAGCTCTTCCATTTTTATCATATTCACTTCAATTCGTTTCCAATTTAGCGTTTATTTTGTTTTTTACATATGAAATACTTGAGTTAAAAAAAAAATTTTTAATTGTTTATTTTTCCGTACTGTCTTAATCTCCTGCTGTAGAAGTGACTCAATGAATCATCTACTGGGTCAACCAGGCTAAGTCTTTTCTCATATCAGTGAGGCGTATTCTGGGTGGCTAGAAGATGCACAAAGAAGCGAAATAATACTTTTTTGCATACAGAATGGCAATCACCATTTTTCTCCTCTTCTGCTTTGCTTCGTTTGTCCTGTCTGCGGATCAGAGCAAGAAGGCCGACAAAAAGGATGATCTTACCAGAGGTTTGTCCGATATTTTTTTGGGAAACTGAATGCTAAATTAGAAAAAAACTTATATTAACCTCCGAAAGTCACATTTTCAATTAATGAAATTCAATGAATGAAATTCATTCATTATAGTCTCAGCCCATCGCTGCTTAAAAACGATTAACAAAGATCTATATATATCTATATCTAAAAATATATCTAAAAATTGATCACATTTTCAATCATATAGTTGAACCGATTGCTTGATGATATGATCCCTCCCTCTGTTGAACCGCATTATGAAGCATCCGTTTTTTCCGCATCAACTTGTAAATTGCAATTGTTTTCAAATATTGCTGTCCAAAGTTCGATCCTCCAACCGAAAACAATCTACCCAAACCAATGGGATTAATGGATTTTCTTAGTACTCGCACGAATCTGACTCCCCAAAAACCTCCCTTTCCTGCTGTTTTACACGTCCACAGTTAAAGATGGATGATAAATCTTCAAATGCTCAGTTACACAGTTTTAAGGCAGTGACGCCTGGTAGAGAAGACAAATTGATCAAATCACCGCACGGAAAAAGCTAGTCTCCGGGGGGGACTCGAACCCATGCAACCATCTCTCCTCTATCCGGGAGCGAGCGTGTTAACCATTACACCACGGTGACACATTGCTGTTCCGTGCGATAGTGCTTATTAAAGGCTCAATTGCCTCGTTCTCTTAGTCACGCATGCTCATGAAGCGAAAGCGTCGTGAATGGAGCATAACTCCAGATTTCACAATTAAGACAGAAGAGAGGTCGAAGATGGATGATAAATCTTCAAATGCTCAGTTACACAGTTTTAAGGCAGTGACGCCTGGTAGAGAAGACAAATTGATCAAACCACCGCACGGAAAAAAGCTAGTCACCGGGGGGGACTCGAACCCATGCAACCATCTCTCCTCTATCCTGGAGCGAGCGTGTTAACCATTACACCACGGTGACACATTGCTATTCCGTGCGATAGTGCTTATTAAAGGCTCAATTGCCTCGTTCAATAAGTCACGCATGCTCATGAAGCGAAAGCGTCGTAAATGGAGCATAACTCCAGATTTCACAATTAAGACAGAAGAGAGGTCGAAGATGGATGATAACGTCCACAGTTACATAAGAAGCAGCCACTAATTTTAAAGTTGTATCTAAACTCAGGGATCAAGAATCATGAAAACACGGGTTTCCTTCCTCGAGGCAGGATAATTGCAAGTAAGAGAAAAAGAAGAAAAAAGATTATTTTACACATTCCTTCCAGTGTTAAATTAAGACAGCTCTACATACGTTTATCTTTTAAACAATATGCACCATTATAACCTTTCTCTTCTCTAATAGAATTTTCATACCTTTCAAACAATGATCACCACAACAGCCTACACGCTACGTTTACCATCCATAAATGGTTAAACTTTTACAAGGAAACAAGTTGGAGATCGAACCCAGCCCTCTCTATTACTTCTAACCCAGAGGTCGTCACCACACCACCTCAGAGACACATCGCTATCTCGTGCGATAATGCTGAAAAGATCCAATGCCTTGTTCTACCTACTATGTGTGTTGTATGGGCCTTAAAATGTGCATTTATCATGTGCGCGTGTGTAGCTCAGTGGGGAGAGCATTCGCCCGGAACGCGAAAGGTCACGGGTTCGGTTCCCGTCACACCACACGATTTTTGCACAAGTTTCTACAAACAATCCGCTCCTCTGCTCGGTATAAAAATCCGTTGCTTGAGATCAACGAGGAGTAGGGAATACTCTTATTTACATGGGGGCCAAACCGGGATGAGAAGAGAGGATAAAAAGAAGAAAAAAAGAGAAAAAGAAGAAAACCCGAGTATGAGCTAGTTCGCAGAAACAAAGGCGCCTAGACCTCTGACCCTAGACCTCGAGAGACCTCGGTGTTGAGAGGGGTGCATGTTGTATGGACCTTAAAATGTGCATTTATCATGTGTGCGTGTGTAGCTCAGTGGGGAGAGCATTCGCCCGGAACGCGAAAGGTCACGGGTTCGGTTCCCGTCACACCACACGATTTTTGCACAAGTTTCTACAAACAATCCGCTCCTCTGCTCGGTATAAAAATCCGTTGCTTGAGATCAACGAGGAGTAGGGAATACTCTTATTTACATGGGGGCCAAACCGGGATGAGAAGAGAGGATAAAAAGAAGAAAAAAAGAGAAAAAGAAGAAAACCCGAGTATGAGCTAGTTCGCAGAAACAAAGGTGCCAAGACCTCTGACCCTTGACCTCGAGAGACCTCGGTGTTGAGAGGGGGGCATGTTGTATGGACCTTAAAATGTGCATTTATCATGTGTGCGTGTGTAGCTCAGTGGGGAGAGCATTCGCCCGGAACGCGAAAGGTCACGGGTTCGGTTCCCGTCACACCACACGATTTTTGCACAAGTTTCTACGAACAATCCGCTCCTCTGCTTGGTACAAAAATCCATTGCTTAAGATCAACGAGGAGTAGGGAATACTCTTATTTACATGTGTCTACAACATTAAAAAGCCGAAAAACGCATGTGGAACCGTAGGAATCAATGTGATGTCCCATAATATCTCTAATGAAGTGCTCGAATTGAATACTAACCACACATATAATTCAGATGTTCCTAGCTGGCTTTTCAAATGAAGAAAAACTTATTTGAGGTGCAATAGACGGTTGATATCAAAAATGGTTGGACATTGAAGATGTTTTTGAGTTTGAATGCTGTTCAGTGCAATATCTTCTTCCGCTTTACTCTACTCTGCACCAAGCTTTCCTCTCTCTCTCTCTCTCTCTCTCTCTCTCTTTCTTTCTTTCTTTCTTTCTTTCTTTCTTTCTTTCTTTCTTTCTTTCTTTCTTTCTTTCTTTCTTTCTCTATTTCTCTCTCTTTCTCTCTCTTTCTTTCTCTCTCTCACTTTCTCTCTCGCTCTCTCTCTCTTTCTTTCTCTCTCTTTCTCTCTCTTTCTTTCTCTCTCTCTCTCACTTTCTCTCTCACGTTCTCTCTCTCTCCTTCTCTTCCACACTCTCTCTATCTCTTTCTATCTCTCTTATTCACTATCAAATTATCCCGCTATATCTTTCCCCTACTCTCTCTCTTCAAATCTATCTGTCTCTTTTTCTATATTTCTTTCATTCTCATTCTCTCTCTCCCAATGAAAGTTTATTTCTTCCTTCAGGCTTCCGCGATGATATTAACTGGGTAAAGTATGAAGACGCCGTCTCCGTCGCTAGAGACCTCAACAAGCCCATCTTCTTTCTGATCCACAAGACGTGGTGCGGCGCATGCAAAAGTTCCTAAAAACCATTTTATATCAATTTTCAAAGAATTTAAACGTGTAAAATAAAGTGCAAAAGACTGCTTGCAATGATGGCTCAACTGGTTATGAGCAACGCTTGGATAGCGAAGAACGTGGTTTCGACTCTCATCCATTAACCAGTTTTCGCAGAAGTTTCTGCATATTTGGTACGTTATTCCTTCTCAAATGATAATTAAATGATAATTTGCTTACGGAGAATAAAAAAACATAAGAGAATAATTTAGATCTGAATGTGTCATAGTCTCGAACAATCGTTAAGGATGAGTGAGTAATGCGCAATTTGGGTCGGACATTGTTTTTAACGTGGTTGCAACATTATTTCCTTTTTTTCCTACATAGAAGCCGGCTTCTTTACGCTGTTGCTAGAACTAAGATAAAAAGTAGACGCGAATCATCGATTCAAAAATTAGTGTAACAGAATTAGACAAAAAAATTTGTAGAGGGCCTAAGCCTGACAAGATCTAGTTCCTTTGCCAGTGGAAAATATATAATGCGATATAAACTAACCAGGGCCGAAAAAGTTCCTCAATTCAGACTTGAAGCGAGAGTTCAAAAACGCGCCCCGCATTTTGGACCTCCTTAACCTGTCGGACAAATTCGTCATGGTCAATGTGGAAGACGATGAGGAACCGCAGGAAGACAAGTTCATGCCAGATGGTGGATACATTCCCAGGATTCTCTTCCTCGGTCACAATCTTATGCTTTTTCATTGCTATTCACAGTCGCTTGCCTTACACGTTGTTGAAGGGAGGGAGATGGGGGTTGGGCACGAATGTATTGATTTCGGCTATTACCTGAAAGCGATGGATGAATCTACAGGTTGAAACTACAGGAGTGTTAGCATTATTTTCTCGACATTGGAAAATATCGTCATGTACCTTCCAAATTATTTACACTAGAAAGCAATATGAAACAGAGTAATAAAAAAAAGGATAAGTTTTGATAGATTAAAGAGGAGGAGAAAGAGAGAGAGAGAGAGAGAGAGAGAGAGAGAGAGAGAGAGAGAGAGAGAGAGAGAGAGAGAGAGAGAGTAGAGAGTTATATGGAAAGGAAAATAAAGAGGAGAGAAATACTATAGATACATATAGAGAGAAGGGCTGAAGATATATACATACAATATGTGCATATAAGAATATATGTGTTATTCCTAGAATTGATCAGGCGCTTTAACTTGATCAGATCTCTTTCTTTCGGCTTTCAGATGGCTCTTTTGACTGAAGATGAAAACTTTTCTTACGCGGTCTTGTTAGCCTAAGCCGTACGATCTTATAGCGTAAACTTCTGCCTAAGCCTAGGCGTTTTTTTTTGTATGTAAAAAATTATTTTTAAATTATTGCTTTTAAAATTAATTTTTTATTAAATTTAAATAAATTTAAAAATAATAATTTAAAAACAATTTTTTACATCAAAAACGCTTAGGCTTAGGCAAAAGTTTACGCTAATGGCTTAGGCTATCGAGACCGCATAAGAAAAGTTATGATGTAAAAATAAATTTATGTAAAAATAGAAAGAAACTAACTTCTGATCAATTTAAAGCGCCTGATCAATTCTAGCCATAACATATACATATATATGTGTGTATATATAAGAATATCAAAGCATTCAAGCTCATATTTTATGTTTGAAAAAGTTCAACTCATCGAGTTTTTCAGACTTGGACGGTAACCCGATGAAGACGAACAACGAGAACCGCTACAAGAACAATAAGTACTTCTACCCCCTTGTGCCGCAAATCATCGATGGCATGGAGAGGGCACTGAACGAGTTCGCCCTGCTCGAAGGCGGTGTCGTGAAGAAAAGCGGAGAAGTGAAAGCAGAGAAGAAGCAAGAGACCCCCGAGAAGGCCGGAGAAAAGGTCAAAGAGAAGAGCGAAGAGAAGAAGAAAGAAACGACTCAGAAGAAAAGCTCCAAGGAGGAAAAAGCAGCAAAAGAGGTTGGTGATTTGAAGCTCACTAAATTTAGAGGCAAAGATAACTAAGCCAAAAGCTCGAAGAAATAAAGCAACAACAGAAAAGGCGAGAAATTGTATAAATACATGAGAAAGAGAGAGAGAGAGAGAGAGAGAGTGAGAGAGAGAGAGAGAGAGAGAGAGAGAGAGAGAGAGAGAGAGAGAGAGAGAGAGAGAGAGAGAGAGAGAGAGAGAGAGAGAGAGAGAGAATCAAAGACGAGTTTTACCTAAAGAAGCTATTGAATGCCTTCTCAACTGCAAAGGAAACAAAGTTGAACAAGAAACGTAGTGTTTTGGTATACATGGTAATAATAAAGCCAACACAGAGCTTGTATTGAGTAGCACTGGATTTTCATCCCAACCAGGCATCGTTGCCATTCAACTGTTTAACTGAGAAATTTTAGCTTGAGTAGAACGCATCGAGTATAGAATTTATTTCACGATATTGTATGTATTTACAAAACTTTCAATGGAATAAAAAATCAAAAACAAAAATTGTAAATTAATATATTATATGGAATTATATCTAGTTTTGCATGGAATGTAATGTAATCAGTTCAAATGCGCAGTGTGTGGGCAGTGAAGCCTCTCGATGAGGCAAAATATTAAATATTTCTTCTGACAATAAAATTTTTTTCAATACTCGTTATAGGCGATACTTTTTTATTTTACATGCAGTTGACTGAAGCAAAACTAAATAGAAGCAAATTCATGGTTTTTATAAGTTGAGCGTAAAAAAGAAGCGTATTAATTCTCTAATTTCTCTCTGAAGAAATCAACCATTAACTCGTTAGAGAAAGGGAGCAAGGTTGTTCTTCTCGGAAATAACTAGATAACTTTAAAAGTCTAACCAAGTTTTTCCGCATCATCAGCAAATGTAAGGAAGCTCCAAAAATAATGGAGATTATTTTCTCATTTTCAGGAAGAAGTCGAGAAAAACGAGCTTTGAGAAGCTTTACGACGAGAGCATGGAAAGATGGCCAACATGTTTTGGAAAAAAAGTATAATGCCGGGTCAATAAGGGATGCCGCTTTTCACCAATCACGCCAATTCTTAGACTACCTACTCCAAATTTACCTTTTGTCTAAGAAATTCATTGATGATTTCTCGTTGCGTTAGCCTAAGAGTTTTGCTTTTGTTATTTCTTTTGTTAGTAATTTCTTTTGTTAGTAATTTCTTTCAGAACACAATCATATCAAGTTTTTAACTGGGTATCGCATTATTCACAGCTTTTGTATTCCAGGTTCACATTCAGAAAAAAATAGATGAAAGGGTAAAGAACGCTGGTAACTTGTGAATCATCAAAAAATTTTGGCACGAAAGCTGATGTAAAAAAAGGTTCACTCGTATCATCAGAAGAGACCTTTTCGAGAGGCTATGTCTGCCGAGTTTAACTCCCGAGTTATTGCTCAGCAAAACCTCAACACTCCTCTGGAGGAAATAACCACGGAGTACCTGAGAAGAAAAAAAAAAACTCATTTACGGTATTTGGAAATGAATAGGGTAAACATTTATTTTTTTGACGGTTTGGTAGACAATAAATAAACAAAGTTCCATTATTGATTCGATTGAATGCGCACCTACGCGTTCTTTTTCATAACGGACTAAATCAATCAATCAATCTTTATTTCAGTTGTTATGTTCCAGACAAAATGTTCATTTTATTCAGTTTTTTTTAAAATCAAACACATTGTTTTTTCTTCCGGAAAATTCTGGTTTGCAAGAAACTCAACATTCAGCATATCGTGATCGCTCCCTTCTGAGATAAAGACGTTTTGCGGTCTTTGTTATGTTGTTGACTGATACATATTAACCCCCTGAAAGCTTTTCGTGTAGAGATTCAAAGTCATTGTTGAATGTTTAACTTCATGATTTCGAAATTTTTGGTGTTGAGGAAAAGCTAATTTGTTGATAATGTTGATTTTTTCAATGATTAAACTTTGAAATAGTAAGTTTACAACTTACAGTACATTAGTTACAGTAAACTTACACTAAAGTTAGTGAAATCCATCAAAATAGGCGTTGTTGATTGAGAAAGAAAGTTTTCCAATTTGAAATTTAAATTAAATTTTTCTGCATTCATAAAGCAAGAAAAGCTTACTACCTTTTTTGTTTCTTCAATGACTTTTGGGTTTAAAACGACACTTTAAGTAGAAAAATCAACTTGATTTGTGTTAAACTTCTTGAGTGAATCTTGAGTGCCTAATATATAGACCATGGATCATCAACGGTCCTTTTTGGGTATGCTTCGCAATTGGTAAAGGAAGAGGCGAGAAAAAAGGGTTCAGCGCCAGCTCGAGGCCCAGTTCTGATGAGCTTCAGACACAACAGTTGAAACCACACATTCAAAAATTTTTTTCCTCGTTTCCGGTACTCTTATCTCGCGTTAACTCCACTAAAATTAAACTAAAGGTAATGCAAATTAGAATCGTAACTTCACTTGAGTATGTATAAAAAACTTTTGCAATTACAAACTTGACTCGAGGTACGAGTTAACTACTATTCTACGGACAAAACCTGGTCTACGGGCTACATCAAACCATGTCGTCTCTCTCTGAGACATCGTAGAACTGGAAGTAGAATGTTTTACCACTATCGAAGATCCATTTTTTCCGTGGGATGATTCGCTTCATGAAAAACTGGATGGCCTTGTTCTCTGGCTTTGTTCGTCTACTTTTGTTATTTTCAGTGGGCTAGTAGAGAAAATTGTCTCAAAGGCAGTTCGCCAGCAAATTTCTCTGGGCACAAATGTGAGAAGAAATAAGCTTGGAGGAAAAATGATTGAAGACTATGTGAATATCATGGCCTGAATAGGTGAATTTTAGAGGAAATTTTTTAACAACTAAGGAAGTGTAAATAAGAGTATTCCCTACTCCTCGTTGATCTTAAGCAACGGATTTTTATACCGAGCAGAGGAGCGGATTGTTCGCAGAAACTTGTGCAAAAATCGTGTGGTGTGACGGGAACCGAACCCGTGCCCTTTCGCGTTCCGGGCGAACGCTCTCCCCACTGAGCTACACACGCACACACATGATAATGCACAATCAAGGCCCATACAACAGGCCCAACACCGAGGTCTCTCGAGGTCTAGGGTCAGAGGTATAGGCGCCTTTGTTTCTGCGAACTAGCTCATACTCGGGTTTTCTTCTTTTTCTCTTTTTCTTTTTCTTTTTCTCTTTTTATCCTCTCTTCTCATCCCGGTTCGGCCCCCATGTAAATAAGAGTATTCCCTACTCCTCGTCGATCTTAAGCAACGGATTTTTATACCGAGCAGAGGAGCGGATTGCTCGCAGAAACTTGTGCAAAAATCGTGTGGTGTGACGGGAACCGAACCCGTGACCTTTCGCGTTCCGGGCGAATGCTCTCCCCACTGAGCTACACACGCACACACATGATAATGCACAATCAAGGCCCATACAACAGAAGAAAAGGATAGACAAAAAGATATACATACATAATGAAGAGTGCTGAGGTCTAAGAGGAAGCATAACTCAGTTACACAATTTTGAGGACAGGACGCCTCGTTCAAAAGAAAAATATGAAGGTGCTTGGTTTAACGCATCGGGGGTGAATAAGGAGACAATAAATATGTGTTCTGTGTCTTTCCTTGTTATGCGTAGGTGAAGAAAGAGATGAATAAACAACCACAAAAAACCGAATCTGTCCCACGGAAAATGATCGCATCTATCAGAAGCGCTACTTTGGATGAATAGCAACTATTGACCAGAAATCTTGAAACCATGTCTTGCAAAGCCGGTAATACATATACCGTGGAAACGGAAATGAAGGTATTCAACTGGAAAACGGAATAAATCACGCTTCCGTTCTCCTCACGCTTTGGTTACTTTTCTAGGAAAATAGCACAAAGCTTCAACTAGACCATGAGTGAAATTTATTCAGTTTTAAACTTAAGTAAACTTTAAATTGAACTTGTGATTGAACTTCTTGTTGAAAGTTATGTTGAACTTTTAGTTTAAATTAAACTCACTTTCCTAACCTGAGCAGCTTTTTGAAACGTGCTTTCGCAGAGAATTTGTTAGAAAAATGCTGAGGTTACATTCTCGAGAAAATTATAGGGATTCATGTTCACAAAAAACTTGAAGGAATTAATTTTTCAACTTCTTTAAAAAGCTAGTAAACAACCCTGGAGATAATCCCCAGAATATGTTTGTGAAAATAAATTTCTAGAATCTTACCTCGAAACTGAATCCTTAGAAGTATAATCCGAAGTTTTGTGTGAAATATGTCCTATTTGTGTTGTCCACACGTTGGAATTTATTGTATGATACAAAAATTTTTTTCTTAAACAACTTTATTATTGTAGCTCTCACATTCACGGAGCTAACTTCTCACTCATTAGCTTTTGATAGAGATTGCAGTGTTGTATGGGCCTTAGAAATTTGCGTTATATTGTGTGTAGATCAGTGGGTAAGAGCATCGCTCGGAAAGCGAAGGTCACGTGTTTGGTTCCCGTCACATCACACGACTTTTGCACGAGTTTCTGCGAACAATCAGCTTCTCTGCTCGTTATAAAAATTCGTTGCTTGAGATCAACGAGGAGTATGGAATACTCTTATTTACAGCAGACTCTCTCTCAGAAACATCGAACGGAACATTTGGGAAGTTGGCTTCTATTCTCTAAAACTTATTCTCGGACGTTTAAGATGAAAAAGAAATCATTCTCATAGCACCATCACAAGGATAAGAAATGTGTCCTCCATGTTGTAACCGGTAACGCGCTCCCTGTCCGAGATAGAGAGATGGTTGGGTTCGATCCCACATTATGGACTAACTTTCGGCCGTGAGGTACTTGTTCAATCTTCTCTTTGGAGCTGTGGAGAAAAGAAGGTCAGAGCATGACAAATTCTGAAGCAGGCATCATCCGATGGTGGATTACCAAATGCGATACTCAGTCTCCATCCGAAATAGAGAGTAGACTGGGCTTGATCTCTTCCCGCGAGATAACTTTGTCCACGTAGTAGTTCAATAATATTCTATCTAAATTAATTCTTTACTTGTTTAGAAATCCTGAGATGAATGAATGATTTATTGCACAGTGCGTGTTGCATTTCAGGTAGAAATAGCTAAAATTCACATGTAGTCAATTCACAGGCATTTCACTTTTTCATGTGAGAAAAAAAAAATGTGAGAAATTTTTAAGAAAACTTAACAAAAAGAAATAAATTCAAATTCAAATTCAAATTAATTCAAATGTAATTAGTAGAAATAGAAATTAGTAGAAATAGTAGAAAATCGTGCAGGTAGTTAGGATTCAAGCTAATAAGTAGTGAATAATGATTAGTTCGACAAGTTTAACTCCATCCGATCTTTGAATGAACTGAGAGTAGAACATGATCTGGTCTCATTAGACAAACTGTTCCAACAATTAACTACTCTAGATGGTAAGACTAGCGTCCCCTGCGGGGACGCTTGTCACTTTCTTGTTAGCCTAGTGATTCACATGGCTCAGACAGCTTCCTTACTCAAGTTTTCATACTTTTAGTCTGATTCGAGCATCATATTTTTCTACTCCCTGCCTCGGGCATCTTTGCTGCCTTAGTTTCTTTACATTTCTTTCTATCGCTCCAAATGGCTTCGAGGCTCTTTTTTTATTCGTTCTTCACTCCCTGGCTTAGGCAGCGTCGCTAATTTCTTCCCCGTTCACCTCATTTGTTCATTGTTTCCCATCAATCATAAGGGGTACAATTCGCGAACTTTTTTGCTGAAGAGATTTGATTATTGTGCCAAGGTCTGTCTTTCTTTTTTGCTGAGGTCTGTCTTTTTAACATGAACAGTGAGCTTCCGGTGGTCTGCTGCATATTTTCTAGATAAATCAAAATATGTATGTAAGGTTTCGATTTATCTAAGGTTTTTTTCTCCGTCTTACCCAATGGGTCTACGAACGAATTAAAAAAAATTTGCCCAACTTGGGCGTTTAACTTTGAGTGATAATGCATGTGAATGTTGTGTCCACCCTAGCGTCCCCTTTGGGGACGCTTGTCACTTTCTTGTTAGCCAAGTGATTCACAGACTTCTCTGCTTCAGTTTCTAAGCGTTTCCTTTCCTTTCTCGGGCTCAGGCAGCTTCGTTGTCTTTGTTCAGTTTTGGTTCTCCTTAGCTTCGCTGCCTTCGTTTATCTGCTTCTCCTTTTCTCCCTGCCTCAGGCAGCTTCGCTGCCTCCGTTCTTCTTCTTCTCATCTTCCTGCCTCAGACAGCTTCGCTGCCTTAGTTTTCCCACTTCTATTTTTCTCCCTCCATCAGGCAGCTTCGCTGCCTTCGTTTTCCCAGTTCTATTTTTCTCCCTCCATTAGGCAGCTTCGCTGCCTTCGTTTTCCCACTTCTATTTTTCTCCCTCCATCAGCCAGCTTTGCTGCCTTCGTTTTCCCACTTCTAATTTTCTCCCTCCCTCAGCCAGCTTCGCTGCCTTCGTTTTCCCACTTCTATTTTTCTCCCTCCAAAAGGCAGCTTCGCTGCCTTCGTTTTCCCACTTCTATTTTTCTCCCTCCATCAGGCAGCTTCGCTGCCTTCGTTTTCCCACTTCTATTTTTCTCCCTCCATCAGCCAGCTTCGCTGCCTTCGTTTTCCCACTTCTATTTTTCTCCCTCCATCAGGCAGCTTCGCTGCCTTCGTTTTCCCACTTCTATTTTTCTCCCTCCATCAGGCAGATTCGCTGCCTTCGTTTTCCCACTTCTATTTTTCTCCCTCCATCAGGAAGCTTCGCTGCCTTCGTTTTCCCACTTCTATTTTTCTCCCTCCATCAGGCAGCTTCGCTGCCTTCGTTTTCCCAGTTCTATTTTTCTCCCTCCATCAGGCAGCTTCGCTGCCTTCGTTTTCCCACTTCTATTTTTCTCCCTCCATCAGGCAGCTTCGCTGCCTTCGTTTTCCCACTTCTATTTTTTTTCTCCATCAGGCAGCTTCGCTGCCTTCGTTTTCCCAGTTCTATTTTTCTCCCTCCCTCAGCCAGCTTCGCTGCCTTCGTTTTCCCACTTCTATTTTTCTCCCTCCATCAGGCAGCTTCGCTGCCTTCGTTTTCCCACTTCTATTTTTCTCCCTCCATCAGGCAGCTTCGCTGCCTTCGTTTTCCCACTTCTATTTTTCTCCCTCCATCAGCCAGCTTCGCTGCCTTCGTTTTCCCATTTCTATTTTTCTCCCTCCCTCAGCCAGCTTCGCTGCCTTCGTTTTCCCACTTCTATTTTTCTCCCTCCATCGTTTTCCCACTTCTATTTTTCTCCCTCCATCAGGCAGCTTCGCTGCCTTCGTTTTCTCACTTCTGTTTTTCTCCCTCCATCAGGCAGCTTCGCTGCCTTCGTTTTCCCAGTTCTATTTTTCTCCCTCCATCAGGCAGCTTCGCTGCCTTCGTTTTCCCACTTCTATTTTTCTCCCTCCATCAGGCAGCTTCGCTGCCTTCATTTTCCCACTTCTATTTTTCTCCCTCCATCAGGCAGCTTCGCTGCCTTCATTTTCCCACTTCTATTTTTCTCCCTCCATCAGGCAGCTTCGCTGCCTTCGTTTTCCCAGTTCTATTTTTCTCCCTCCCTCAGCCAGCTTCGCTGCCTTCGTTTTCCCACTTCTATTTTTCTCCCTCCATCGTTTTCCCACTTCTATTTTTCTCCCTCCATCAGGCAGCTTCGCTGCCTTCGTTTTCTCACTTCTGTTTTTCTCCCTCCATCAGGCAGCTTCGCTGCCTTCGTTTTCCCAGTTCTATTTTTCTCCCTCCATCAGGCAGCTTCGCTGCCTTCGTTTTCCCACTTCTATTTTTCTCCCTCCATCAGGCAGCTTCGCTGCCTTCATTTTCCCACTTCTATTTTTCTCCCTCCATCAGGCAGCTTCTCTGCCTTCATTTTCCCACTTCTATTTTTCTCCCTCCATCAGGCAGCTTCGCTGCCTTCGTTTTCCCAGTTCTATTTTTCTCCCTCCATCAGGCAGCTTCGCTGCCTTCGTTTTCCCACTTCTATTTTTCTCCCTTCATCAGGCAGCTTCGCTGCCTTCGTTTTCCCACTTCTATTTTTCTCCCTCCATCAGGCTTCGCTGCCTTTGTTTTTCTCCTTCGTTTTCCCACTTCTATTTTTCTCTCTCCATCAGGCAGCTTCGCTGCCTTCGTTTTCCCACTTCTATTTTTCTCCCTCCATCAGGCAGCTTCGCTGCCTTCGTTTTCCCAGTTCTATTTTTCTCCCTCCCACAGCCAGCTTCGCTGCCTTCGTTTTCCCACTTCTAATTTTCTCCCTCCCTCAGCCAGCTTCGCTGCCTTCGTTTTTCTGCTTCTCCTTTCTCCCGGCCTTCGTTTTCCCATTTCTATTGTTTTGCCTAGATCTGGCAGCTTCGATGCCTCATTTTATCTACATCTCCTTCTTTTACTGCCACAGCCAGCTTCGCTGCCTTAGTTGTTCTTCTTCACCTTTTCTTCCTGCCTCAGGCAGCTCCACTTTCTTCGTTTGCCTGCTTATCGTTTAATCCCAGAATCGGGCAGCTTCGCTGCCTTTGTTTTTCTCCTTCTCTCCCTGTCCTAAGCCGTCGGGCCTGGTTAGCGTAAACTATTACTAAGCCTAAGCGAGAGAGGGATGAGAAAGACTGAAGCAATATCGTGCAGCAAAATGCAGGAGAGGAGCATAATAAAATCCAGGCAATTGCCACTAAATCGAGTAAACTAACAAACTGTCAAAAAAACTAAGTAAATTTATTTATTTATTTATTCATACATCAAGAAGATGTTACATCAATGTCAGAGAGAAAAAAAAATGCGTGAATAATATTATTTATAAAAAGCAACAGTAAAGTTTAGAGAGAAAAAATATGATAAGATGGGGGGAAGGGGGGAAGGTGAACCCTCCCCAGGAGGCCAGCATATATATTAATACATAAATGATGTATTAAATACAGTTTTAGAAACACACTTAAAAACAAAAGCCCATCCCCCCTAGAGTGAAGTGCGTCCCCCTAGAGTAAGGTGCGACCCGCTACGTTAAATTGGGCCCCTTTACTTAAGCCTAAGCAAAACAAACAGTAAATATTGGCTGAAAACAGCTAAGACAACTTACTTCATTATAAATTTAGAAAAAAGAAAAATATGACGCAGAAAAAAACCCGGCACGCAAAATCGTATTTCAAACACACAATAATTTGTTCTTCAAAACCATATAACGTATAAGAATTATTGGCTGACCTGTTTTCAGTTGATATTCACTGTTTTTTTCGCTTAGGCTTAGGTAAAGATTACGCTAACGAAACCGTACGGCTTAGGCTAACGAGACCGCATGAGAAAATTTCTCATGTTAATAATTTTTTGTCAATTCAATCACAAAATTTGTCAAAAAATAAACCCCTTCCAAGTAAAGTGCGGCCCATCCAAGTAAAGTGCGGCCTCCCCTAAGTAACATAGTGCCAATTTCTCAGATATAAAAAGATAATAATCAAAAAATTTATAATTTTGTGAACGAAGAAGTTTTTCGAGAAAAAAATTCTTTAAAAGAAATCGAAATTTTTTTTTACTTTGCTATAGGCTCCTCCCCCTCTTCCCTAAAATTAACAGGAAGAGGGATTAGTAAGGGAGGAAAATGAGAAAGATCAGGAGCAACATCGTGCAGCAAAATGCAAGGGGGAAGAGCCTACGGCGAAGTAAAAAGTGCCATAAATCGAATTTCTTTTTACTGCTCAAATCAGTGAAAACTTTTTACATTTTACGTTTTAACGAAACGTAAATTTAAAAAAAACACGCGGGAACTCCTAAAAAAATATTAAAAGCACAATCGTTTAGAAAAAAACCTCAATCGTGAGTATTTCCAAAGTAGAGCTCAAGATAGCCTGCTCTTTCCTAAGCATTAATGCCAAAAGGGAAAAAAGAGAACACGCAACGCATGAAAAAGAGCGTAGTGATGACAATTAACCTTTTCAACTTTAAGTGATGATAAGTTTCTGAATTCTGAAGTAAATGAAAAAGTGAACATAGAGAGATGTTCATAGAAGATTTCTTAACAACATATCTGAAAATGCTCACGAATGGATATCAAAAAGATGAGAAAAATTTTTTATTGAAAAACATCAGTTTAAAAATCGGAAATTTCGGTCAATACTGAAAAATATTTCATAAGTTCAGTATCATGAGATCCGCAATGTCGAAAACTATCAAAGGTGTGGAAATGGTTAACCAAAGTTCTAAGGAGAATGATAGCCTGGGGTTTAAAGGGATCTTGGTAAAAAAATAAATTCGACCGCAAAATAGCGTATCGCATTGGGAAATAATCGCTAGAGTCGAGAGAAATACAGAAATTCCTTTTGTTGTGTGCAAGAATGATCTGCCTCTCGCGCGCGCTGCGTATCGCGTAAGAGAGCGAGACTAAGAATTGGATTGGCTGCATTGAACTATATTGATATTTGGACTCTACACTACTCGGACTATATATTTATCATCGAAGGAAATCTGGAAGGTACATAACAGTGGCGATCAGGATTCTGGAAGGAGGACTTCGAAGAGGATTTGGAGGAGGACTTCAAATTTGAAAGAGAGGCAAACGCGCAGAGCTAAAGGTTGCTCTGTGGTCAGTTCCTCATTGAGAGAGGCAAACGCGCAAAGCTAAAAGTTGCTTTGTGGTCAGTCCCTCGTTGTAAGAGAGGCAAACGCGCAGAGCTAAAGGTTGCTCTGTGGTCAGTTCCTCATTGAAAGAGGCAAACGCGCAAAGCTAAAGGTTGCTTTGTGGTCAGTCCCTCGTTCGAAGTTCTTCTACTTGTAATCGTACAAGTCGAACTCAAGAGGCCAGAGAAAGAGCAATAAAGTAAAGAAATGGAGGACAAAGGTGTCCAACAGATTTTGCTGGCAATGCAAATGCAACAAGAGCAACATGCGAAGCAACAACAGGAGCAGAGCGCCCTCGTCAATGCCCTGCTAGAAAGACTTGCAATGAGAGAAGGTAGCAGTCAGGCTAAACCTGCAGGACCATCGATTGATGCGCTTGAGAAACGCATCACAGACTTCGCATATGAGCCAGAAGAAGGTGCAACCTTCGAGAAGTGGTACAGCAGATATGAAGATCTGTTTGAAAAGGATGCTGAAGCTTTGGAAGAAGATGCCAAAGTAAGAATGTTGCTGAGGCATGTGAATTTCGCTGTGGAAAATCGATACCTGGATACAATCGCTCCACACAAGGCAAGCAACTATACTCTGAAAGAGACGGTTGAGAAACTCAAGAAAATGTTCGGAGACAAAAGCACAATCTTTGAGAAAAGATTGAAGATGCTGAACATGAGAATGAGTAAATCACATACTGATGATCTGAGAGTGATGGCAAGCACAATAAACAGAGCAGTGGAAAGTGCACAAGTGAAAGACATTAAAGTGGAACAATTCAAGACAATGATGTTCCTTACTTCTATTGATCTACCTCAATTTGAAGAAACGCGTTTCCACCTGTTGAGTGTTTTGAGAAAGAACGAAGAGACAAGTATGGAAACACTGCTGGATGAATGTGATCGATTGCATTCATTACATCAAGAGTCAATGGCAGTCCAAACGCAAGGTAGAACATCTCAACTCAATTATGTGAAAAAGAACCAACAACGGAATCCATCGGAGAAAGGAAGGAAGAAACAGTTCGATGAGCAACGGAAAGAGAAATGCAATCGATGTGGAGTATCACACAGCAATGAATGTTTCTTCCTAAACAAGGAATGTTTGGCTTGTGGAAAAAAGGGCCACAAGAGCACGATGTGCAAGAATAAGCCAAAAGAGAAAAGAAGCAAGAAGTCAATGAATTCAATCAGAGTGATGAAAGTGAAGTCAGAAGATTTTGAGATAGAAATGCAGATGAATGGGAAAGCCGTTAGACTACAGGTTGATACGGGAGCAGATCTGACATTCATCTCGAAGGAAATCTGGAAGGACATTGGAGAACCGGAGTGTTCACTTTCGGATTGCAAACCAATTTGCGCAAATGGAACGCCACTAATGATTGTAGGAAAGTTCAAGGCAAACTTGGAAGTCAATGGAAAATGCGCACAAGGGTACGTTCACGTTACCACAGCGCCACTCAGACTCCTCGGAAAGGACTTCATTTCACAACTGGAAGTTCTGAAGATGAATTGGACTAGAGACGCAACTTCGAATGTATGGAAAGTCATGAATAAGGAGCCGCAGTCTACTAAAGAGTATGAAGAGTGGATAAAGAAGGAATATCCGGGAATAGTTGAAGAAGGACTGGGCCTTTGCACAAAGGTAAAGGCAACGTTAAAGCTCAAAGAAGGAGCTCAGCCAGTCTTCAGGAATAAAAGACCGGTACCCCTCGCAAGCATAACTAAAGTGGAAAAGGAACTGGACAGGCTAGAAAAATTGAATGTCATCAGGAAGGTCGACACAGCCAAATGGGCTGCCCCCATTATAGTGGTGGAGAAAGCGAATGGAAGCACAAGGCTCTGTGCCGATTTTTCCACCGGGTTGAACGAGGCGATAGAGCTTCATGCTCATCCACTACCTCTGCCGGAGACGATATTCGCTGGGCTGAACGGTGGCAAACTTTTTAGTCAGATTGACTTTGCCGATGCTTACCTGCAAGTTGAGCTTGATGAAAAAGCAAAGGAAATGTGCGGTATCAACACGCACAAAGGACTTTACCGGTACGAAAGGTTACCATTCGGAGTGAAGTCGGCCCCAGGAATCTTCCAACAAGTGATGGATACAATGTTGGCAGGAAGTGAAGGTGCCGTGGCCTATTTGGACGACCTCATAATAATGGGGAAGACAAAGAAAGAACACGATGATAACTTGAGGGGAGTATTAAGTCGGATCTCTAATTTCGGATTCAAGCTGAAGCTGGAGAAGTGCAAGTTCGGCAGTACAAGCATCAAGTATCTCGGGTTCATTGTGGATAAAGATGGCAGGAAACCGGATCCGAACAAAATCGATGCGATTCGATTGATGCCCGCACCTACAGATGTAGCTACCCTGAGGTCGTTCCTCGGAATGGTGACGTATTACGGACAGTTCATAGCCGGATTGCATGAACTGAGAGCACCACTAGACAATTTGTTGAGGAAAGACGTGGAGTGGACGTGGTCTGAGACATGTCAGAACGCGTTCAAGAAGATCCTCGAAGTGCTAGAAACAGATTTGAGTCTGGTCCATTACGACCCAAGTAAAGAGATTTTCGTGGCTGCTGATGCCAGCGGTCACGGAATCGGTGCAGTTTTGATGCACAGAGCGTCTAATGGAGCAATGAAGGCTATTTTCCATGCTTCAAGAGCATTGAAACCAGCGGAGCGGAACTATGGGCAAATTGACAAGGAAGGTCTAGCATTGATCTTTGCCGTAAAGAAGTTCCACCGGTTCATATATGGACGGCGATTTACCCTACAAACCGACCATAAGCCACTCTTGGCAATTTTCGGTTCCAAGACAGGAGTACCCGTCCATACGGCGAATAGGCTTCAGAGATGGGCAACGATGCTAGTCGCGTATGACTTTCGGATTGAGTATGTGAGCACGAACAGTTTTGGATACGCGGATGCGCTTTCGAGATTGATCGCAAATTGTCCGTCCCCAGATGAAGACGTAGTCATCGCGAGCATTCAGGTCGATGAAGACGTCATGAGCTTGTTCAAGCGTGACATAAGAGCCCTACCATTGACAGCTGAAGATGTACGTCGAGAAACTCAGAAGGATATTACCCTGACAAAGGTCATGACATGGCACAAGAAAGACGCATGGCCCAAGAAAGTTCCCAAGGACATTTTACCTCTCTACAGAAGAAGAGACACTTTTTCAATAGTGGGAGAGTGCCTGATGTCGGCTGAAAGGGTTGTGATACCAGTCACACTTCAAAAACTGGTTTTGAAAGAGCTGCATGCAGGACATCCAGGAATGGTGAGAATGAAAGCAATGGCAAGAAGCATTTGTTATTGGAATGGTATCGACAGTGATATTGAGGGAGTTGTGAAAAGTTGCGAAAGATGCGCGAACATCTCGAAGAATCCCGTTAAAGTTCCATTGGAACCTTGGCCAAAGGCAACCAGATCCTGGCAAAGAGTCCATCTGGATTATGCAGGACCAATCGATGGAGAAAGTTATCTCATAATGGTAGATGCTTTCAGCAAATGGCCAGAAATTCTATCAACGAACAGCATGACGGCTACCGCTACGGTACGCGCGTTGGAATCTTGTGTTGCTCGGTATGGGCTTCCTGAAGTAGTCGTGACAGACAATGGAACGCAATTCACATCGGCGTTGTTCAAAAACTATTGTGTGAGAAATGGTGTCAGACATATTACAAGCCCACCGTATCATCCACAGTCGAACGGACAAGCAGAAAGGTTCGTAGATACATTCAAAAGAAGTTTGATCAAGATGAAAAGAGAAATGCCCACAGCGGAAATCTTGCACTCTTTCTTGTTTCACTACAGAAAGAACCCGAATGGCCAATGCGAGGAAGGGAAAAGCCCTGCGCAGCTGTTCATCGGAAGACAGATAAGAGGAAGAGTTGATTTGCTGAAGCCTTGTCAAAATTCTCAGGAAGTTGACCAGAAAATGAAAGCACAGTTCGATAAGCATCACGGAGTGAAGCCGAAAAAGTTCTCCGTTGGAGATCGAGTGAAATACAAAATCGGCGTGCCTAAGAACGACGTATACTGGCAAACTGGAGAAATAGTTGCAAAACAAGGCAAGGTTGCTTATTGGGTATTGCTAGATCAAGGCAGAAAAATCAAAGCTCATAGTAATCAGCTCACCCTAAGTATGGGAAATGTGACAGAGGAAATCAAGAAATCATGCTTGCCTCTGCACATACTGAGTGAAGCCTTTGGGTTGGTTACAGAAAAAGATAATGAGTCAGAAACAGAAAGAGCGGAGCCAAACCACAGAAGTGATGAACCCTCTTTCCCGAGAATTGTCAGAGACCCTGTCTCAACCCAAACGAACGAAGCACAACCTGGTGCCAGTTCACACAGTCGACCAAAAAGGGCTATAAAGGCGCCGGTGCGACTGGAGGTCAATCCTCACAAGAAGTTTTATTAGATTCGAGCATCGAGTCTAGGCAACATATGTATATAGAATTGATAAAATGTTGCCATGTTTGTTTGTTTTAGTTTCTAATGCAAACTATATTGCTCTAATATTGTAAGGTGATAGCAATATGGTTTATGCTTTGACTTGTTGTTTTCTCTTCATGGTTACGAGAGAAATTTGAAGATTTTTTTTACTTCCCAAGTGAAGGTGGGCTATGATATGCCTATCTTTTGAGATAATGATATTTATCTCAAGGGGGAGGTGTTGTGTGCAAGAATGATCTGCCTCTCGCGCGCGCTGCGTATCGCGTAAGAGAGCGAGACTAAGAATTGGATTGGCTGCATTGAACTATATTGATATTTGGACTCTACACTACTCGGACTATATATTTATCATCTCTGGAATCTTTGGACTACAAGGCAAGGTACATAACACCTTTAAAAAATTCAAACTCAATTTTAATCGAAAATTGAAACACAAAAATTTCAAACATCACTCGTTGAACATCAAAATATAACATTTGTGAAAATCAGAAAAGACCGTTCGGTAGAAACGCTGCAATAAGCTTTGAAAAATTTATAAAGAAAGAAAGACCGGACAGAGGAATTTTTCCCTTATTCGTCTAAATGATAAGGATGTTAGAATGCCAAGCTGATCGAATTAGTGGTTTGAATTAGTGCTTGTCACTTTCTTGTTAGCCAAGTCATTCTGAAAGCCTAGTCATTTGTGAGCTTTTTTTCTGCTTCTCCTTATCTCCCTGCATAAGGCAGCTTCGCTGCCTTCGTTTTCCTACTTCTAATCTACCACCTGTCTCAGGCAGTTTCGCTGCCTCCGTTCTTCTTATCCTTTTCCTCCTACCTCGCTGCCTTCGTTCCTCTTCTTCTCCTTTTCCTCCTGCCTCAGGCAGCTTCGCTGCCTTCGTTTCTCCACTTCTAATCTTCCACCTGTATCAGACAGCTTCGCTGCCTTCGTTTTCCTACTTCTATTTTTCCACCTGCCTTCGTTTTCCAACTTCTAATCTACCACCTGTCTCAGGCAGTTTCGCTGCCTTCGTTCTTCTTATCCTTTTCCTCCTACCTCGCTGCCTTCGTTCCTCTTCTTCTCCTTTTCCCGCTGCCTCAGGCAGCTTCGCTGCCTTCGTTTCTCCACTTCTAATCTTCCACCTGTATCAGACAGCTTCGCTGCCTTCGTTTTCCTACTTTTATTTTTCTACCTGCCTTCGTTTTCCCACTTCTAATCTACCACCTGTCTCAGGCAGTTTCGCTGCCTTCGTTCTTCTTTTTCTCCTTTTCCTCCCGCTTCGCTGCCTTCGTTCTTCTTCTTCTCCTTTCCCTCCTGTCTCAGGCAGCTTCGCTGCCTTCGTTCTCTCACTTCTATTTTTCTCCCTCCCTCATGCAGCTTCGCTGCCTTCGTTCTCCAACTTATTTTTTTCTCCCTGCCTCAGACAGCTTCGCTGCCTTCGTTCTCTCACTTTTATTTTTCTTCCTCCCTCTGGCAGCTTCACTGCCTTTCGTCGGACGACTCGAACAGGGCCACACCCAAGCCATCGCTACATTGGGGTGCATTCTGAGAACCACTTCCTATCAGCAAATGCGCTCCAGAGTTTTCTCAAAGATCAAGCGATGGCCGTCACCTAAGCCTTGAGCTGGAGTTTCGACCTCAACTTCCGGAAAAGCGCCCAACAGAAGTAGGAAGGGCCTCTTACTTCAACAAACAAAAAAAAATATTGAAGAGAAACAGACTACACGGAGAAGCAGACTCAGCTATATGAAGTTTTGCCAACTAATTTGGAACATATGAAATGAATTCCTCGTTTCTGGAACAATTTGATTTGTGTTTCTCAGTTTTGAAGCTCTAAAAAAATGAAGTGTTTTAGCCGCTGGGTCGTAATGATTTCAGAGAAAAAAGCTAATATTGCTAACGATCATGTTCAGTGATGGAAAACAGATGTTCAGTGATTAAACATTGCTCAATGAAGATTCGCATGTGTTTTGAAAAAGTAACTATGCCGGGCGTTTCTCGGACGGCCGTTAGAGCAGAGAAGGGTAGCATTAGAAAAAAAAGAAGTTAAAGAAAAGGCTAAGTGGGCTGTCTGGCGCATTATCCGATGATCATAGGACACAAGGGCTCTCTGGCGCGTTATCCGATGTTCTCGTTAGCCTAAGCCGTACGGCCTCGTTTGCGTATCCTTTACCTAAGCCTAAGCGGGAAAAAACATTGAATAATAGCTGAAAACGGCCGAAGTTTACTTGGGGGGCTCCGCTTCATTTGGTGGGTCTCTTTTCGTTGCGTTCAAAAAATGTTTTTAAAAAATAAAAATAAAAAAATTTCTTATGCGGTCTCGTTCGCCTAAGCTGTACGGCCTCGTTAGCGTAAATTTTTTACTAAGCGTTTTTGATGTAAAAACAATCTTTTAAAAGTTATTTTTAAAAAGCCCCCCCCCCCCCCAAGTGAAGCGTGCCCCCCCCCAAGTAAAACAGAACCGCTGAAAACAGCTAAGCCAAATTACTCAATTGGACTGGATAAAAATAAAAATTGTTCTATACGGCCTCTTTCCTAAGCCGTACGGCCTCTTCAGCATAAATTTTACCTAAGAACAAGCGAGAAAAATCAGTGAAAAATAACCTGCCCCCCAAGTAAAATGCGCCTCCCCCCAAGTAACAAAGCACCGGAACAAAGCTAAATTGAGTGGGAATAAACTCTAATTTAAGGTCAAAAACGTATTCAACTTTATCAAAAGGCAGGCACAAGTTTACTTAGGCGAACCGCACTTTACTTGGGGGGGGGGGGCGCGTGCGCTTTACTTTTGGAATTTTTTATCTCATAAGGGTGAAAATTGTTCAAAAACTTTTTATCTCATAAAATTGAAACTTGAAAAAAACTTTATAGATGTAAGGCAAGGGTCTGTAAACAAAAATTTTCGCCTTCGGCGGGCGTCTGTAGAATTTTCGGACCAACTGAAAAACCCACTGAGCGTAACCTTTGACTAAGCCTGAGCGAGAGAAAAAAACAGTGAATAGTGGCTGAAAACAGCTAAGTCAATTTCCTCAAACTGGATAAAAAAAATTTTTTAATTAAAAAATCAGACTGGATAAAAATGAAATATTGTGGCTAATTGTTCTATACGGCCTCGTTAGAAGACTTTTGACCTAAACCTAAGCGAAAAAATCAGTGAAAAGGGACGTGCCCCCCCCCAAGTAAAGTGCGGCCCCCAAGTAACAAAGAGCCACTTATTAATCATGTTAAAACGCTTCAATGTGAGCCTAGGGCTAACCCGGACCATTGAATTGATAAACTAAAACAGAAGGAAGAATTTTAAAGCTAAACTCTCTATTTTTCTCAACAAAAATATTCACTGCCTGTCTAGTTTAATTTTTCTTCAATCTAGCCTGAAATCGTAAGAAAATTATAAATCCGAAATTATCAAGAGCACAGTGATAAAAACATGAAGAGAAAAATTTTTTAAAAAGAAATTTAAGCGTCAGAAGTGGAATCTATCTCCTTGAAGGAAACAAACGGTACAATGTTACTTAGGGGGGGCGCAATTTACTTGGGGGCCGCTCTTTACTTGGGGAGCTTTTTGATTTTTTGACAAATGTAGTCTTTGAATTGACCAAAATAATAATAATATGATAAATTTTCTCATGAGGTCTCGTTAGCTTGAGCTGTAAGGCCTCGTTAGCGTAACCTTTATCTAAGCATAAACGAGAGAAAAAAACAATGAATAATAGCTGAAAACAGCTTAGCCAAATTACTCAATTTGACTGGAGAAAACTAAAATATCCTGGCTAATTGTTACATACGGCCTCTTTCTCAAGTCGTACGGCCTTTTTAGCACACATTTTACCTAAGCCTAAGCAAACAAAATCAGTGAAAACTAACCTGCCCCCCAAGTAAAATGCGCCTCCCCCCAAGTAACAAAGTGCCGAAACGAAGCTTAAATGAGTTGGAAAAAACTCAATTTTTTTCTTTTCATTTCCTCTTCTTTATCAGGTTTCTTTTTCAATAGTTTTGGTTATAAAGAACTGTAATATGAGAGGGCAGGCTTGGAATAGATACGGAAAGAGAGAAAAAACTTTCGAAGTTGAATGAATTTCTTTAACTTTTCCATATTTGGAATCTCCATGTTTTTCTACCTCAGAAAAGTGTCTTTTATAGCTGACATTACAGCCTTATTAATGTTTTATTTCGTAGAAAGTATTTTCACTGTTGTGAAGAAAAGCCGAAGAGAGCGATCGGAGAATGTCACTCAACCGGCAGCGATAATGAGAGAGAGTGAGAGCAAGGCGAGAGGGAGAAGAGAGAGCGTGTGCGTAAGATACAAAGAGAGCGCGCGTCTCAGAGGCGTGCCGTTCATTGCCCTTCCTGTGTCGCGATCACGAGAGAGAACAGCGAGAGACAACACTGAACAGTTAGACAGAGAGAAAAAGAGAGCGAGAGACAACACTGATCAGTAAGACAGAGACATAACGAGAGCGAGAGATGTTTTCTTTACAAGTCAGAGGAGGCTGGAGTAGCCAAGGATTTTGGTCATAGATGAACGCAGGATAACACAAATTCGAGAGAATTAGAAAAGCGCCAAATAATTGTGGACGGAGGAAAAACCTCTTGCTACTCTAATTCAAGCATTCGAGTTAGATCTAGTATTATAAATGTGGTTGTTAAACAAAAACATGGAGCAAGGGTCGATTAACGTAAGCCGATTTAATATTTTGTACGTCATGATTAAATCTGCAGTCTTCCGTCGGGCTTGCAGCTTGGGAAGTTCCAAGAGCTGCAGTCTTTCTTCGTAGGTCAGCTGCAGACCGGCTCTCCTGCAAACTTGTTTTGTGAAATGACGTTGAACTTGTTCAATCATTTCTATGTGTTTTTTTAAGTGAGGAGACCAAATGACGGAGCAGTATTCCATTATGGGCCTAACGTAGGTAATGAATACTTGTTTGTAAAGTCTTACATTTTTCGACTTGAAGGTTCTCAGAATGTACCCGCATCTCATGCTTGCTTCACGACACATTTGTTCGATATGTCGAGAGTAGTCTAGACTATTAGAATACTCAATACCCAAATCTCGAATGTGATCAGACTCACAAAGGGCATTTCCGTCAAGATAAAACTTCACTTCTGGGTGATGTTTACCCATTCGCATATGCAGAAACTAAGAGAAAGGAGATGAGGCGAATGTGGGTAAGTAAAGCCTCGACGTCTTTCCTTTTAGCCCTACTCATTTCTACGTGCCAACACGTCAACTAACTCTGCATAATTCATGCTAATTCTTCCTGATCCAATTTTGAAGTTGAGCTCTTCCAGGGATTTCAGCCTCTCTGGTATCTCATATCGAAGCAATCTCTCTCACTACCTTCGCTGTAGTTTTGTTTCTCTCCCGCATTCTTTCTCAATTCCCACCTAAATCTCCCTCTCTGATTTCATCTATTTCGTTCTTTCTCTGTTCTCTCTTTGACTTAAACACTTTTACTTACAAACTCTCTCTCTCTCTCCTCTCCTCTCTCTCTCTCTCCTCTCTCTCTCTCTTGCTTTCTTTCTTTTCCCTCACTCTCTCTCTCTTTTCAATTTTCTCTGCCTGGTACCCGTATTGAGGGAAAGATTATCACTTAATCATCTTATAGTTAGCTTTTCTTCTCCCTGGTTACCACAAGAATCTAATGAAATGTATCTATGTATGTATGTATGTGTTCGCCTTTATCACTGTCAGTACTCGTTGTTATATTCTTCGCCCCTCTCCTCCTCTCTCTTCTAATCCGTTCCAGAGGCAAGCCTATGTCGAAGAATCCTTTGATTATATTCTTCGCTATGTGAGAAGCAGGCAAAGCGTTGCGCACTGTAATGGGATCCCAGTCAAACGTCTTCGGCTCCCGAAGAATATTGTAGGACGCTCGATATCCAAAAGGAGCAGTATATGAACCACTCGGATGAGAGGGAAGCTCGCACTTTTGAAAAATAATGATGCTGTGAACTTTTTTTTACCCTCTTGTTCATTTACCCATTAATAGGACATTTGAGAAAGTCTCCTCTTAGATGTAGAACTTACAGCAATTGAAAGGCGCCTCTGGCATATTATACGCAAAGTAAACAAAGACGTGTTATATTACAGGGCACAACATAACTACTGTAACGGAATTTCGAGTCAGTGTATACCATACATTAGATGTAAAGAAGCGGGCTTACAGAATTATGGCTTACAGAACTCGTTACAGAATCAATCTCGGACCCTGCCTTCGCGATTTATGTGGATAATTGAATCGCTTTTCTAAATAAATCTTTCGTGAAGCAGTAAATTTCTTGAACTTGATTCCTAGCCTGCACTACGTATTCACTATTTATAACTACATATATCAATGTTGAAGTTATAGCATCACAATCACATGTTTCGATGAAGTTTTCCGATGTTCTAAGTAATGAAGACCCCCCCCCCCCCGATTAGGGCCTCCCCTATTAGCCCCCCCCCCGATAAGTTCCGAACAGGCTGCGTAGGAGTCTAACGCTGCTTATGGCGGATAAAATTTTTTTTTGCAGAAACCCGACTTTCACCTCCTTTCTGTTGTTGTTGCTGTTTCTTATATGTATTTTCAAGGGTGTCTTGGGTGGGCGAAAAGTACATTGTAGGAAATTCGTTCCACTGAAGCTGAGCTTTGGATTCTAATTGAATTTGATTCTCATTTCAAAATCTTCGCCAAGCTTCGGCGTGCTCGCGCTTTACTCAGAGATTAAACTACTGAAGTAGTTTGTTTTAATCTTTTGTTTTATTCCTCCTACTTTTCTCTCCTTATTTTACTCTCTCTCCTCTCTCTCTCTCTCTCTCTCTCTTCTCTCTTCCTTCTCCCTCTTCATCTCTCCTCCTCTCTCTCTCTCTCTCTCTCTCTCTCTCCCTCTCTCTCTCTCTCTCTCTCTCTCTCTCTCTCTCTCTCTCTCTCTCTCTCCTCTCTCTCTCTCCTCTCTCTCTCTCTCTCTCTACATTTCTCTCAGCCTTGGTCGTGCGGTTTTTTCTCTCTTCAGGTCTGCGTCTTCGTCTGTCTATCTCTATGACTCTGACACTCTCTTCCTTCTCTTCTCACCATTTCCTCTTTCTACTCTCCTCTCCTCCCATCCTCTTACCCCACCCTCGCCTTAGCTACTATGCACTTTCAGGCTACACCTCCCACCGCTGTTTCCCTTATTTTATTTGATTTCACTCCTCGTTACAAACCACAAAAAAACACGAGAATCTGCGCTTTCTCTCCCCTTTGTTTTCCTTTTTGTGATTCTTCCAAAGCTTAAATCTTTTATCATAATTATGAAATGATATCATTCTTAGAAAAATTTCTTGCCTTCCTCGTAAGTATTTCCAATTCTAATGTCTTAGAAAAGAATTTTAACATAGTCAACTAATTTGAAAACTTTTTTTTTTCAGTCACACTACCTGAAGTAGCCATAAAAAGAGAAGTTTGCTTGACTAATTGTTACGATATTAGGTCGGTTATTCAGTTGTTCAGTATGTGCAGTGTACGCTTGTACCTAGGGCAACAAGTTCGACCCCATTTCTGAATATATCCTGATGATTCAAGCATGTTAAAGAAAATTGTAGCTCACGTGCGCTTCTACTTCTCTAATGTCGATAGAAGCACTAGCAGTGAACATCTAGTCCTACCAGGTTCACACCTGCCAATCATCTCAGTGGAGCGCGTATTTAGCCGCGAAGAGCACCCGATCTCGAATAAACATTATTCTTAATATTTTCTAAATTATTGTGAATAATCCCGCAATTAAGTCTAAAAAGGCGTTCCAAATGACTGTAGGCAGAAAAAAAATAGTTCGTGCATATTCTGGAACCAATTCTTTGCGGTCTCAGTTTGAGTACTCTCACCACTAGAACAATTGTACACCCAAAAGCGTTTTTGAAGCATTAAATCTTGAATGATGCGGACTTGCTCCCGTTCAAAGAGAAAGATACTGACGGTGCACTGGGTTCATTTCACCTAGTAAAACAGATTATTTCAAGCGTTCAAAAGTGCTAAACTTATCAATTGGTGAAACTTTGTCACAACTAAAGATCCTTTATTTTTTAATAATGCATAAATTAATGAGAAAATTTCAGAGTAAGAAAACCAGTCAAAGGTATCGTAGAAAAACTCAACCGTGGCTTTGTAGGCGAGAAGGAGAGGAAGAAACGGAACATTGAAGAAATAATAAATATGGGAGTTACGCATCAGCGTGTAAAAAAAAGAAGCTGTCTTCGCCTTTGTTCACCAAGAGTAAAAAGGAGAAAGAGATGATGTTAGGTAAAAATTATGAGCAAGGAAAAAAAAAGGCCTGAGTTTAGAAAAGGAAGTTTTGCGAAAGATGAAAGTTGAACAAGTTTTGTATGAATGATGCATATTGCTTGAGAGAGAAACAAGAACAAACAAGCCTAGAGAGCTTGTGAACGGAGGAAGTTCTACTTTTTTTGGTGAGACAATGTTTTCTTTCTTACTAATTGGGCATGTTCACTGCCATTTAAAGCGGTTGAAGCTTCTTTTCTTTTGCTAGTGTTTTTGTTCTTTTTTGTTCTTGTTTTTCTTCTTCTCTAGCGAAGCCATTTCTTCTTTTTAAGTCTTCTCTTAATTCTCAAGCTGGAACCCCATATAACCCCAAGAGTTCCTCGTTGGCGTGCGATGACGAAATGATTTCTGGTTTGTCTAAAGCAAACCCCCGTTGCGGAATCTCCCGTCCCTGAATCCCGAAAGTTGGGGAGTGCACCGAGCAGAGGTGGGAGATGAATGTGAAATGATTGCGCAGGAGGCAGTCTAATATTCGAACTCTCTTTCTTTCTTTCTTTCTCTCATCTCTCTCTCCTCTCTCTCCTCTCATCTCTCTTTCTCAGTTAAGTGACTCATATTCTCGAGAGACTTAAGCATCGAAAAGTCGAAATAAACTAAGGAAAAAGTTTCCTTGCCACACGCAGAAAAACCGAGTCACAGTATCATTGCTCTACGCTTCAACGCTTTGCAAAAGCGACAACAAGTTTAGCAGAAAGTATTGTGACACTGTCCACCGTGCTCGATAAACTTGAATCGAACCACTTGGTAAAGCTCTGTTATGCTCTCAACTCATCTGCTCAACTTGTGAGCTTTTAAAAAAACACTGAAATCAATAGGTTTTTCTTGCAGGAGTTGTGTGCGTTGCATGCATGAACGACGGCAGTCAGAGCCAGCCGGGTTCAACCTCCCCTCAGGATAAACTTGGCACTGTCGCTTTCTCTCTACCCGGAAGTCTTCTCTGATCATGAAGGTATAGTTTTTTTTAAGGCTTTAAGCGTAGCTGCTCATCATGACAGAGAATTTCAGCTCACTGGCTTAACACGTGTTACTTACTTGTTTTCCCGATTTTTAGTAAAATTTTCAACTGAAGTACTCATTGAGTTTTCTGACCTTGAAAAACTTACTTAGTTTCTGACATCGGAGTTTGTACACTCAATAAATCCGTTGCTCCTTATGTTTTTTCATTCGCTTGGGAACTTTTTTGATTGAATGCCTCAACTTTTTCTTGGATAGAAAAAAATGTAATATTGTTTTCATCAAAGCCTGCATTGTGATCAAGCTTCTAGTGTTAAAAACTTCAAAAAAGGGTTTTTTTTTAACGAGCCCGTGTTCTGGTTACTACAAACATGTATTTGCAATAGTTCCGATGGATTTGTGAACTTTTTTTCAATCGAGAATACTTTTTTAAAGTTTCCACTTGCACGTCCGTAATCTAGGCATAAAGGAAATAACCTCACGGAAACTGTTCTTCTTGATTTCTTTTTGCTTCGTAGTTTGACTGCAAAAACAACCGTTCTAACTGGTTCAAATTCTCTTAATGACATAGGATGTAGATATGTTTACTCGTGATGCTGACAAGTCTCTTCTTCTGAAAGAATTGACAAGTTGAGTAAGAAATTCTGTTCACGTTTGCGTAATTAAGTTGCAGAAAAAAGTGTTTGACTTGTCGCAGTTCCTTGTTACGCAATATTCGCATCTCTTCTCGCTCTTTATGAAGATAGACAGAGATAGGAAGAGAAAAGGAAAAAGAAAGCGGAGAAATAGTTCTATACATTGCAATAGAGAGATAGAGATAAGACATGGAGTTGAAGAAAAAAAGAGAGAAATAAACAGACAGTGAGAGAATGAGAGAGTGGAGAAATACAATAGAGAGAGAAAAATTCAAAAAGAAAAGCGATTTTTGAAGACTTTATCTTCAATGAACTTTGAGAAAACTTGACTTTGGAAATCATCTCAAGGGAGCAGTTAAGCTCATTTCAAACCTTCATTGGGAATAGGATTGCCTCACACATCTAAACACTTTATAGCGAGTCGCTAATAGATGTGGAGTGGCTTTTCTGAGCAAGCTTTCCTTCATAGCGATTCGTGGGGAATTCGATTGTGAAGCAAAGGGAAGGAAGTGAAGTTACTACTAGGAGCAAACAAGTATAAGCAGCTTTAGCGCGTGGGAAACTGGCGTTTTTTTCAAGGTGTAAGCAATTTAGCATTGCAACTCGATTCTGAAAAAAACGCATATTTTCCGGAGCAGGGGGCAACCATATTGAAGAACCAAGCCAATTCATTTCACGAGCTTTTTAAGTAAAATTTTTTTAAACCTCTTGTTATAAGTTCATATGAATAAATTGACCTGTTCTTCTAATTTTTTTCTTGATGAACGGTTAATTGGCTAAGAGAACTCATTAAACGTCTTACTTGTTCTAGAAGTAGTAACTGGTATTGTCTTTCATTCATATGACATAAATTACTTTTTATTTTGCTCAAACGATTCATGTCAACTCTTCTTTGACTCATCTGACCTGTTCTGCTACTCAGATGACCCAT
Organism: Allodiplogaster pararmata; assembly: GCA_964056735.1. Classification (NCBI taxonomy): domain Eukaryota; kingdom Metazoa; phylum Nematoda; class Chromadorea; order Rhabditida; family Diplogasteridae; genus Allodiplogaster; species Allodiplogaster pararmata. Next base: position 5,946,964 of record OZ057409.1, on the reverse strand, counting down.
CTGACCTGATATTCGAGTCTGGTTATTTTTCTGACCTGTTCCTGAACTTTGAGGACTAGCCCGAGTTTTTATTTGAATCAAAGGGCTTATTTGACCTGTTCTTTCTTTCATATGTATGACACGACTAATCTGTTATTTCACTCAGACAACCCGTCTGACATGTTAATTCATTCAGAGGACTCGCTTGACCTGTTATTACAATTAGATGACAGTTCTGACCTGTTTATACATTCATATGACTCACCCGACCTGTTGTTTGACTCTTATGACTCATCTGACCTACTCTTTGACTCCAATGACTCATCCGACCTGCTATTTGACTCCATTGACTCATCTTATCTGCTATTTGACTCCTATGACTATTCTGACTTGTAATTTGAGTACCATGCCTCATCTGACCTGTTTTTTTTACCCAGATGACTCATCTCACCTGTTGTTTTCACTCCTATGACTCACCTGACCTGTTATTTGATTCTCATGTCTATTCTGACAATTTACTTCATTCAGAGGACTCATCTGCCCTGTTCTTCGATTCCCATGCCTATTCTGACATGTTCATTCTTTCAGAGGACTCATCTGACCTGTTCTTTGTGGTGGGCGTGGTCGCTCCGCTTATCATCAGCTGCTTCGCCATCTTCTTTTGCGCGATCAACTCGCTATGGAAGACCCGGAAGAACTTGGCGAGGTTGAGCTGTGCCGAGCAACCGGCGGTCCCTGACTACACTGAGTTCACTATCGACATTACGACCAAGGTAAAGTGGTGTGAGACATATGGTAAGAGACATCTGTTGAAAGCTATCTGGTGGGTGATCTGGTGAGAGAAAATGTTAGAAGCATCTGGTAAAAGGCTTCGAGTAAGAGGCTCATGGTGAGATTACCATATTGTGATGGTTTCGTTGAGTAACTATTTGACACCGAGAAAGGGACTTTTTTCAAAGTGGAGATTTCGAAGATTTCAAAGTGGTGATTTACAGCTAGAATCATTAACAGAGAAGGGTTTAATATTGAGGAAGAAACAACTTTGGATGTTGCATTGAATAGCCTAAGAAAATCGTTCTGCGTTCGAAAACAATGAGTCTAAGGAGTCGCGAGAAAGCTTTTGTTCGATTGTTCGACACGGTGAGTTACTAGTCAGAGAAACATTCGACACGGTGAGTTACTAGTCAGAGAAACATTCGACACGGTGAGTTACTAGTCAGAGAAACATTCGACACGGTGAGTTACTAGTCAGAGAAACATTCGACACGGTGAGTTACTAGTCAGAGAAACATTCGACACGGTGAGTTACTAGTCAGAGAAACATTCGACACGGTGAGTTACTAGTCAGAGAAACATTCGACACGGTGAGTTACTAGTCAGAGAAACATTCGACACGGTGAGTTACTAGTCAGAGAAACATTTGGGATGAGAATTTTTCAATAATTATTTAGAGGTCTTTCAGGTGGACTCCTGTTTTGATGCGAGTTCTGCACAAGCTAATGAAGAGGTGGGTGGAAAAAAATCTGAGAAGAAGTGACATGAACATATACATACATATGTATATGTTATTCGTTTACATATAATAGTCATCTTCCTCACGCTTGTTCCCATCTCGTCGTCGCAGAGTAAGCGCTCTATTGAGATACGGGACAGACCTATCCTGGTAAAACCTTTCCGTTCCTCTGCTGGAAATTCGCTGATAGTTTTTTCCCCTTAAGATACAGAGTCGATTGAGTTCCATTGAGCCAACCCCTCGAAATCATTTATACTCACGGTTGGTAATTAGTGTGACAGATAAGTTTCCGAATTAGGGTGACCACGGCAGAATTTTGAATATCTAGGACGATATGACTTGGAAACTCTCCATTTCATCGACCAAAAAATTTAGAACATTCGAATAAAAGTATGGAAAATCTAGTAAACAGGAAAAGACATTGTAACAGATGTTGTATAAAACCCTCTTAAGGGAACAGTTTTGTTGTTAAACGATTCCAATTCTTTCTTTAAAAACATGAATTGAACGTTGGAGGGGGAATTCGAATTGAGAGTATTTGAGAAAGACACTTTTTCAGTTCAGGTCACGCAGTTGCCTTGTTTTTTAGAGAAAAATTTACTGATATCTGAGACAGAGAAAAGTGGAAAAGTTCAAGTTGTTACAAGGTCTCCGAATTGGTTTCGTTCGAGCATTTACATTTCTTGAAAAGTGTGTTTTGAAAAGTTTATTAATAAGTTTAAGAACAGAAAAAATTCGATATAGGGTCTTTTGAAAAGCATGCAATTGGTAATTTTCACCTGGAAAGATCCACATTACTGCGTTCTGCAGATATTTCTGTTACATCGTTTGTTTTTTGTTTGGTTTTACAACACATTTATTATTTAAGTTCAGGAGTCCGTACTGTTATGAAGCGGCAGGATGAAGCAGTCGCTTTTACTCTGCGTAACAAAAAAGGCCAAAAATTTTTGACCACTACTGAACTTCTAGCTGCAAATCTTGTTCAAAGCTGGCGTCTGAGATTTGGAATCTTTTGAAACTTCTTCCTACAAATTGAAGTTTTTTCCTGATTTCCATTTTAACTTTATTAGTTTTCAAGCGTTTTCGGTATTTCATATTGATTGGAATGAGGAGAACGAGATGAATTTTTTCTCCTCTTTTTTTGAAAATTGGAGAAAATTTACCAACTATAATACTATTGTTTTTTCCCTCTTTTTTCTCGTCCGAAATTTCACATTTTCGTGAAAAATCGAATAAAAAAGGCTTACTGGTGTTTTTTTGTTGTTGCATATCTCTTTTTGACTTCTGTTGTCCGTCTAATATTTGAGAAAAATTGAAAGTTTGTTTTAAAGCTTTTCATTCATTCTAAAAAAAACTTCATTCATGAAGTAGTTTTGCTTTCAAAACTTGTATGATAACACAACCCAGTGTCCTAAAGTTAAACTATAAAAAAGTGAGTCGAATGATACAATGATGAGTCGAATGATACAATGATGAGTCGAATGATACAATGATGAGTCGAATGATACAATGATGAGTCGAATGATTTAAATGAGAACCAGGAAATTCTTTAATGAGAACCAGGAAATTCTTTAATGGAGAACCAGGAAATTCTTTAATGAGAACCAGGAAATTCTTTAATGAGAACCAGGGAAATTCATCGTACAGAGACTGAAAACTTCGACGAGGGAAACAAGTATCTTTGTAATAAAATTTGAAATTTGAGGTATACTTGTTTTTACGCGTGAGAAGTTATAAGCAAACATGATAAAAGTCGATATTCATTTTCCAGTTTTTTTATCACTATTTTGAAACTATTCGATATTTTGAAACTATTTGAAACTACCTTAATCATTTTCCAAAATTTGTTTTCCGAATTAATTCGTTTTTAAGCTCTGTTTTCCACGTATTAATGTTAAATTCTATACACTTTTGTTCTATAACCTATACGATGAAAACGTTTCTTATTATTTCATTGTATTTACATGAGAATAAATATTACAATATTAAAATAATCACAAATTGAAGCTGTATTAACAGCCTGAAACAATATCAAAATGCTTTACAACCCTCTTTTCTGTTTTTCTCTCTCTCTCTCTCTCTCTCTCTCTCTCTTCTCTCTCTCTCTCTCTCTCTCTTCTCTCTCTCTCTCTCTCTCTCTCGCTCTCTCAGAACTTTGAGTTTCTTTTTTCCCCTCATATCTCTTACTTTTCTTTATACCGCCTCTTTCTCTTTTTCTCTTATTCTCTCTTTCCATTCTCTTTTTACCTCTTTATCTTTCATTCTCTCTTTCCCTATTTTGAGCTCTCTTTCTATATTTTTTCTCTCCTAATTTCTCTATTCCTTTTTTCCCGCTTTTCTCTTCGAATTCCACTGTCTTCATCACCCTTTTCAACTCTCTTCCTCGTTCTTTCGTTATACCTTTTTGTGGAACGAAGCTTTTCCATTTTCTTTGGTCTCTCTTCTAACTGAGACATTCCATGACCCCCCTTAATCCCTTGATTTCCCCTTACTTGCTTAATACTCTAAGGACCTCTTCATTTCCTCTTTTTTGTATATTTTCGGGTTGCTTACTTTATTTTTTATAACAAGGAAAAATCTAATCAACAGTATCGCATACGATTTGAACATTTACAAATGTCTGATTGATACTATTGTACTTGCTTTATTTCGCCGTATTTTCTTTTCTTTTTTTGTGCAGAACTCTACTGAGTTTTTTCTTTATCATTTTGAAATTTGCAAAGACTCCATCCTACAATTTAGTCAGTTTTTTTTATCATATTTTTTTCGTTTAAAGAAGTTTTATAATATTTCAATAATTTATCATTGATTTTGTGTCGGATCTATCGTGAGACCATTGAAGATCAGAACCCACTTTCAACGCACTTCATTAGAAAATAATTGTATCACTTCTTCCTAAAAAAAAAAAAATGTCTGTGAAAAGGTTTGTACATAACTGTGAAATTTATGTTTTCATGTGGAGAACGTGCTTGCTATGTGAAATAAAAATTTTTTCAGAATTAATGGCAGTTTATTCGAACACTTCAGAGAGAAACGGTAAGATTAGGTTGAAGAAACGATTAGGTTGAAGAAAACGATTAGGGTTGAAGAAAAGATTAGGTTGAAGAAAAGATTAGTTTGAAGAAATATTAGGTTGAAGAAAATTTTTTATGGCAATCAAAATTTTTTTTATTGGAAATTCGGAAAGATTAGTTGAATGAGCAGCTCACGCTTATCCGTTCGCTTGAAAAATTCATCACCCGTTTCAACGTATCTTTTTCACAGTTTTTGTCTTCAACTTAACAACTCTACCAGAAAAATTTTTTTTTAAACTAGAAAGTTTTTCGAGCAAGAGCAAAGTGAAAGAAATGAAGAAAAATTCGCACAAAACGTTCAGGTCCAAATTATTTTGAGACCAGACTTCTTTTGTCTCGGGAAGAGAAGTGGACTCATCTGAGCGAGACCAGGCTTCTTTTGTCTCGAGAAAAGAAATGGACTCATCTGAGAGAGACCAGGCTTTCTTTTGTCTCGAGAAGAGAAGTGGACTCATCTGGGCGAGACCAGGCTTCTTTTTGTCTCGAGAAGAGAAGTTGACTCATCTGAGCGAGACCAGGCTTCTTTTTGTCTCGAGAAGAGAAGAGGACTCATCTGAGCTAGACCAGGCTTCTTTTGTCTCGAGAAGAGAAGTGGACTCATCTCAGCGAGACCAGGCTTCTTTTGTCTCGAAAAGAGAAGTGGACTCATCTGAGCGAGACCAGGCTTCTTTTGTCTCGAGAAGAGAAGTAGACTCATCTGAGCGAGACCAGGCTTCTTTTGTCTCGAGAAGAGAAGTGGACTCATCTCAGCGAGACCAGGCTTCTTTTGTCTCGAGAAGAGAAGTGGACTCATCTGAGCGAGACCAGGCTTCTTTTGTCTCGAGAAGAGAAGTGGACTCATCTGACCTTTATATATATTTTATCTACACTTGTCAGTGCAAAAACAAACATTCAAAAACCACAGATAACAATGGTGTCTTTAAGAAGCAAAGAAAAAAAAGAGAAAAGAAATCTAAGACAATTCTTGTAACAATTTATTACAGAGCGCGTCATAGTGTTTAATAATTACATCCACATGTCTGCTGATTCGAAACGGAAAGACTAAAGTGTATCAATGATATTGATGACAGCTTTTTTGAAAACGTGTTCACTCGGAACATTCAACACATCTCTCGATAATCTAGTGAACATACGTGCTACCCTTAATGAGAAACAATGGAAACGGGCCGTATTCTGTGTTGCTTCGACATACAAACCGTTAACATTTGTCCGTGTAATCGGAACCCATTTGAAGAACTTTTTCCTTCGCGACAATGGAACTATTGTTGTAAATTTTTCCAACCCATCATAAGATCCGCGACTTTCCGCCTGTCTATTAAGGAAGAAAGACCTAGGTTAGCCAATCGACAGAAGAATAATTATAGGAAAGGTGATAAAAAGAAAAATGAGTTATAGTTAATATAAGAGAAAGTTGAATAAAACGTGTCAAAAATATTTTTAAGCATAAAGAAAAGTGAAATGTTACTGCAAAGTAGACATTGCAGAAGTCTGTTTCGCCCCCGCTCAGACAGACCTCTGCACTCTCTGGGTGGGGGCTCATCAGTGAGTGCCCAGAGAGTACAATTGTAAAGAAATAAGAGTAAAAATTTAAAATTTTTTTAACTAAATGGAATTAATTAAAAGAGTATGATAATAAAGTTAATGAAAACGGTAAAAAGAAACGAAAAATAGAAAAGAAAGAAGCAAAAGAAACGGAAAAAAGTAAAAAGTAAAAAACAATCTAAAATGTGAAAGGAGAAAACTAAATAAAGTAAAGATTTTAAAAATAACCTAGAAAATATAAATAAATAAAAACCAATTTTCATTTTCCATTCTTCAATTGTTCTTCTTCCGAAAGTTCACGTCGTCTTCCTTCGTCGGTATTGTCACCACAATGACAAGTGAAGTGTAAGAAAGTGAAGAGGAGTGAGTTAGGATGGTGATGATATTAGGAGAAGGGATTGTTGTAGTGTTCAATGTTTATGTGTTATTGATCTACTAATTTGTACATGATATGAACTTGACCCCAAATAAATGAACATGATATGGGAAGAATAAAAAGAGAAAGAGAGTATATGGATAGTAATAGGTTATTGAATTAAGGAGTTTGAAATAAATTGATGGGTGCTTTATCAATATTTCATATTATATGGAGAGAAATAATTTATTGGAATTGTTTAGAAAGTGTGAAATGATTATATGGTTTTTAATGTCATATTTTACTTCAATTTTAGGATTATTACGTAGTGTTTTGATAAGTCTACCCATTATAGTTAAATCTGGAAATTTATTTTCACGGTATCTTCTAATGAGTATTTTGATTCTACTCAAGAAATCTTCGAATCGTGTGCAGTTATCGCTGAATCTTAAAACCTCGGTATATATGGTGTTTAGGCCAATGTAGATAGGTATGTTAGAGGTGTAATGAGGATATTTGAGGGTCTTGAAGTTATAGTCATCTGTTTTGTTATGAAGGTTAAGGTTTTATATGTCCGTCATTTTCAATGGTTATGTAGAGATCTAAAAATACGGCCTCACTACTTTTATGATTAGTTCTTTCTAATGTTAATGAGTTGTGATAGATTTCTTCAGTAACTTTTATAAAT
>OZ057409.1:5887435-5939613 GCA_964056735.1 Allodiplogaster pararmata | reverse complement strand
CGAAGAATGACACATTTTGAACACAAGCTGAGGAATTCCATCGGCACCGGTACTACCCGTGTATTTCAATTTAGACAAAGCACGTGAAACAGTATACGGAAGAAAGATACTTAGATTAGCTTGTGGAAGAATGGGATCTCCAGCGGGGCGGGGTAACAAACCGTCATCATGGGTAAAGGAAGAGGCAAACTCAGCTGCTAGTAAGTCACATTTACTTTGAGAGTCAGTCAAAACAGAACCATTTCGATCAATGAGAAAACGAGGAGGATTGGGTTTGGGACGTGTGAGAGAAGAGATATGCCGGTACAAATTACGAGAGGATGTGAGCCTTTTCTTGAGGCAGTGCTTATTCCACTTGTTGATTTGTTTAAGTAGATCACAACTAGCTTTTTCATACAGTTTTCGAACAAGTGGGTAACGAATATTGCGAAATAGTGCATCTCGATAAGAGATCAAGCTACGAATATGGGGTGGATAGGCAGAGAAAGACGAGCGAGGGGCCTTCATTGGAACATACAAGGACAAAGCGTGGTGGAGGAATAGTAGGAAGCGAGAGTAAAGGTCATCTACACAAAAGAACATATCGAAAGCAGCTTCCCAATCTATAGAGGACAAGTAATCATTCAAAGCAGAAAAATCAGTTCGAGAATAGTCTGGAACATGTTGAACGTCGATACGGTCCAAGCATATATGTATATTGGTATCGAATCCTAAATGATCACAAGACGGAAATGACGGAATAATACGGGACTCGGAGAAAAGAGAAGGATGAGATGTAACGAACCAGTCAAGTGATCGGTTTTGGCGCGTTGGGAGGCGGCACAGAAACGAGAGGTTGAAGGAGGAAATCAGAGAATGAATTATATTATCGGAAAGACTCACAGGAGGACTCAGGGAATCAGAATTGAAATCGCCCACCAGGAAGAAGGGATGATTAGATGTTGAGAAAAGGTCGGATAGAAAATCACAAAAAACTCTTGTCTGATCGGAACTATAACTGGGTGGACGGTAACACACAACAATTCGTAGAAAACAAACTGAAATAAGAACATCGATGGCTATGACTTCTGTACGAGAGAAATCTATTGCTGGCTTAGTAAAAGAGTATACATCACGAATAACAATGCAAACACCACCGCCTCTAGAGTCACGGTCCGTTCTCACAACAACATAAGGGAGATCTCCAACAATTTCACAATCCTTAATCCTACCATGGAGCCAAGTTTCGGACAACGCTACAATATCTGGCTGCTCAGCTTCTAGAAAAATTCGGAAGGCTGCTAGTTTATTACATATAGAGCGCATGTTAAAATAGAAGAACTTGAGAGAATTCTTACCCGGACATGATCTTAGTTTGACGGGAAAGAAGATGAAGGTCTAACAGTTTGCAGCCTCGAACGACGAATAGCGTTGGCTTCTGCTCTTGGTATCACTTCTCCAGTGTAGACAACGACGTCTTTCCCCTCGGACACTAGTCTTCTTTTCTCTTGCCGAAGCAAGAACTCCTTCTCTCGCATTTCTTTGGTCACACTTGGCCGAATGAAAATGTTTCTGAAGCGGTTGTCATTCCGAAGTGAAGAGGCACGTGCGAGAAGTTGCCGCTGAAGTGACTTCGCTGGAAGAATGACCTTCAGCGGTCTGGAGGCCGGTCGCCCATTAGAGTTGTGATTGATACCCATCCGAAAATGGGCCAGTCCGTGAACAGCTACGCCAGCTGCGTCGAGTAGCGAGAGAACCAGAGCGTTGTCATGAGCTGTTTGTGAAGAAGGGAGAGCAGTAGGATCCGGATGTTCTGGAGCCTTTTCGATGACAATAGATCGGAGTCTTTTGTCCTCTTCAATTTCTTGCTGGATTAAGTCGACGGTGGGGGACTGAGTGGAATGTATATCTGATAGTTTCTTGATGACAACAACGCACGTCTTCAGGAGTAGCAAGACGTGAGGAGGCAGGGAAGGCTTCTTTGCTTCTGATTCGGCAGAAATACAGCTGTCGAGTGCTGAAGTCAGAGCAGCAACTCCAGTAGGATCACAATCGTTGGAAGAAGTTTTTTCGGCTCGTCTTTTGGGAGGCATTTCGGGCAGTAAAGGCAGTAAGAGCACGGAAGAAATCGATACACAGAGCACTATGGACACTCACCGCTCGGTAGAGAGAACTGAGACAAGAATGAGAACTGAGACAAGAATGAGAACTGAGACAAGAATGAGAACTGAGACAAGAATGAGAACTGAGACAAGAATGAGAACTGAGACAAGAATGAGAACTGAGACAAGAATGAGAACTGAGACAAGAATGAGAACTGAGACAAGAATGAACTGAGACTTTGTGCGATTGCGTTGTGTTTATTGAAGTACATATATATAGTTGCTTGCGTTATGAATTCTGTCACTAGTTCTGAGTAACTTCTACCTACTTCAATGCTCTTGCCATCTAGTTTTCGCTCTGAAAAGCTGCTCGGTCTATCTCTAATCATCATATTGCTTTAACATCGCTACTTTAACTGAGGCAGCCCAAAGTTTGTAATTCGAAAAATCAAACTCGAATTAGTTATTGTCACAAAAAAGATAACTTATTCGGTTATTACGTGCATATGTACATACTATATTGGCGGTTGAAATGAGTCAGTTTTCGTCATTTTGAATGTATTCAAGGTTGGGCCATTTTAAGATGATTGAATTTAAGAAAACTTCGAGTATTCAAAAGCTCGGAGAACAATGAGAAAATTTATCAATTGTAGGAAGCTGGTCCGACCTTTTTTTAGGGAACTGATACGGAAAATTCATCTGGAAGGACATTAGAAAGGTTATGGTTCTAAAAATCGAAAAAATTTTGCAAAGCTTCTTTAGCTCATCCTTTCATTGCTTTTTCCAGTTAATTGCCATGCGAGACTGATAGAACGGAGCCTTTTCAAGTTATACATATCCCTATTACACGGACTCGCAATGTGTCCTCGGTCTTCGAGTTTGAGCGCATTCACACTCCTACGAAAAGCCCAACGGAATTCTCATCACTGCGTTGAATTCAGCTTGTGTCCGGTTTTCCAAATCAACAATAACCCGTGTAACCATTAATAACAAATTTGAACGCTACTTCAAGTTATGAGGGCATTTTTCTGTTCTACTGATAGAAAAATGTTGTTTGTTTAGAAGTAAATCTAGCCAGACAAAAGCGAAACAGCGTTTTTTTAAACTCCTATACATCCATACATACAGCTGAGAAAATGTTGATGCCGAGCCCGAGTAAAGAAGTGATAGGAAAGATAATGAAAATAGGGAAAAGACGCGAATAATGAGAAAAGAAGAGAAGGAAAAAAGGAAAATGTAAAGAAATCGAGTGAAAAAGGATGAAAAAAGATAAGAAGTAGAGATATGACAAGGATGGGAAAGTAGGAGATATGCGCGAGAGATAGCGGAAAAAGATAAAAAGAGACGAAAGAGACAAGAAAGGAAAAAAAGAGAAAGAGAAGTAGAAAGTGAAAGAGAAAGAAAAAAGGGAAAGATAATGATTTAGAGGGAGAGAGAGAGAGAGAGAGAGAGAGAGAGAGAGAGAGAGAGAGAGAGAGAGAGAGAGAGAGAAGCTGAAGACATTTAGCAATCAATTCTCTTTCTCCATTTTCTGCTTTCTTTTGGCTTCCGTATCTGATATTTGCTGGATGATAAACAAGGGCACGAATCTGGGAGAACGGAGTTCTTCACCGCTGGGTCAACTTTTGCTTTTTTTAAAAATTCTTTTCGTGACATTTCTTGTTGACAGATATGTAGCTCGAATAATTTTCAATTTTAAAATAACATCATCACCACCCCTCCCATTTTTCAAAAAGTTGAAGTTCAAGGAGCAATGAAATGCAAATATGCTGATTCAAGCTTTGAATGCAGCTTGAAACAACGTTATTCGTTCGTTGTTCTAATTATTCACTCACAAGCGAAAAAAGTTTAATGCCGCAATAATTGAACTTTTGCTTTTTTTCCTACACTGTGCTTATGGTCAAGGTAAATGAATATTCGCATCGCTTTAAGAGCTCCTGGTTTTTATTTTCTGTTTCCAGTTTGTTGTTTAGTGGTTAAAAAAAGATTGCGTAATCAGAGGTAGTTTTGTTTCTTTTCCGAAAGCTCGTTTTTTTCATTTCTTTTCCTGTCTTTGAACTTTTTTCTCTTGAAGTAGACGATATCCCTTGTCAAATAATTCTGTAAGACATTACCTAAAATTCTCTAAAGCAGCTTTAGAAAAAGGATGAGAATTTTATAAGATTAGAAAATTTTTTCTAGGAGTTTTTTTAAAACTCAACTTCACATTCTCAGACAGTAATGATCCTCCTTTAACTTTCTCGTTACGGTCAATTTTAATTTTCTTCATAACCAAAAAATTAAATTTTCTTATGGTCTGTTATGGGCACGTTTTTCTGTTCATGAAAAGGTTTGTTATCACCGAAAACTTTCGTTCAAATCCAGAACGACTACGAATTCGATTATGACTATCAATGTGAGTGATTTAAAAAGGTTGGAAATATCCAATTATCCATTTTCACTCTCTCATAATTATCGCTGCATCTCGCTATCTCTTTCTCTTTTTACCCTCTCTCTCTTTCTTTCCTCCTTTCTCTGTCTCTCTCTCTCTCCTTCTCACTTCCTCTCTCTCTTTCTTTCATCCTTTCTCTGTCTCTCTCTCTTTCTCTCCTTCTCACTTCCTCTCTCTCTTTCTTTCCTCCTTTCTCTCTCTCTCTCTCTCTCCTTCTCACTTCCTCTCTCTCTTTCTTTCCTCCTTTCTCTGTCTCTCTCTCTTTCTCTCCTTCTCACTTCCTCTCTCTCTTTCTTTCCTCCTTTCTCTGTCTCTCTCTCTCCTTCTCACTTCCTCTCTCTCTTTCTTCATCTCTCTACATCTTTATCTTTCTCTCTGACTCTCTCAAGGCAATCCCATCATTTAACATTCATTGCGTGTGATTCTCTTCTGTTTCCCATTTCTATTCCTCTCGCACGTTTATCTTAAATTCTTCTCCTAGCATTATTAAAATGATTAGAAGTGTGTCCTCAATGTTGTACCTGGTAACGCGCTGGGGTAACTGGTAAGTCCCCATTCAAGATAGTGATATGAATGGGTTCGATCCCGCTCTGCTGTCAAACTTTTGTCAGTGCGTACCTTTGAATCAAGCTCAATCTTCTCCTTGGAGCTAGAGAGAAAAGAAAGACCAAGGCCTGAGCTTCGCGATGTCTGAGGCGGGCATCATCCGATTCGACGTCGGCGGATCACCCCATGCGATCCTCAAGAGAACAATCCCATATGGAAACGTCTTCTACTCGGTTAAACTGTTTTTTCTGCTAAGCAACACTTCTTTTAAAACTTTTGAAAACATGAACTTATCTGAAAGAAAATAGTTTTGATTTTTTTGCTCTAACAGTCCCGTTTATACGTATACTAACAAAAGTGTTATCTACTTGCTTCAAAACTGTTTGGATTCGGCAAACTTTTAAGAAACTTTTTTTAGAGACTCTTTTTGTTAATGAAGAACACAAAAACACAAAACGTGCTACTCAGGCCAAAACCAAAAAATTACTACATTATTTAAATTTTTCTTTTGAATACATATATGTATATAAAAACATGACTGTTCGTATCTTATGAAAGGAATAGTATTTACAGTACCGGCCATAATTAATGCATATTTCATTTTTTCACTGCATTTTTTTCGTTGAAAGATCAGGTTGAATTTTACAAAAAACTCATAGTGCGGGTTCTTACCGCACTACACATTATTTGATCCGAATTACTATTTGTAATAAAGAGATACACTAATTTTCAAAACTAGGATATATGTGAGTTTTTTTAAAAACCAATTTTTGTATGGCTTTTATGAATATCGAATTCTGAAAATTTTGCTTTACAGAATTGTTTCATAATCGTCAGAGTAGCATTGATGATGAAAAATGGATGGCATAACGCGATCGTCGCTCGTTATATAAAAAAAGGCAGGAAGCAGGTCGAACTCGCCAAGCAGTTAGGAGTCACTCAAAGCTCCATGTCTCGGTTCATAAAACGTTTTCATGAACGGATTTTTTAAAGTTTCAATGACTGAGAAACAACTAAACACATAAAAACTGCAATGAAGATTGATTGTAGAGAAGAACCCCGGTAGAACCCGCGGAACCTCGAAGAATTTGGATTGCAATATCTTGCGTGCCTCGGATCCAAGACAGAGTTCTTCAGAAATAAGAATGGTGATTTCTTCTCCCCGTGAGCCTGACCTTCCAACGCGGACGACCCGAAGTCGCCTACAAAATGCTGGACTGCATGGTGGAAGACCAGCAAAGAAGACTCTAATAAGTATGAAGAACCGCAAAATCCGAGTGGAATGATACACTGGAGTTGTCAGGACTGGGCTTAAATCGTCTGCAGTGATAAATAGAAGTGAAATTTGTTAAGGGGTAATAATTTGAGGTGTGTGAGACGCCTTGCTGGGACCCGCTTTGAGCCTCAGTACCAACTGCCCATGAAGATCTGGAGCTGCTTTTCCGCCTAAGGGATGGGTCCACTCAAGCGAATTATAGGGAAACTCTATCTTCACAGCTATGGAGAAATTCTTGAAACCAACATTCGCCCCTGGGCCTCTACAAAAGTTTATCGCGCCTTCGTTTATCAACAGGGCAACGGTCTTAAACATCGGTCTTTTCATGCCCAAGAGTGGTTCCGTCGCCGTCACTTAGAAGTTTTGGATTGGCCGAGCCAGTCTTCAAATCTAAACATCATTGAACACATTTGGGAAGAGCTGGGACTAAGATTGAAGAAAATAGAGCAGCCAACGGTCATCAAAGTTCAAACAGCTCGAGGAGGGGTGGAAGAATATTCCGCAATCCACAATATACAACTTGATATATTCTATCCGTCGAAGGTGTCAGGCAGTTATTGACGCAGAAGGCTATCTTCTTCTTCTTAGCGTTGTTCCAGGATGGCAGGGTTCGCTTTGTGGATTTTAATAGATATGTTTGATCCATGTAGTTGCGACAAGAATTTACCGACCGGCCTGTCGCTCAGGACTGGCGTCGGTGTCCACGTTCACCTTAGTTCTTTCCTACGAGTTAGCAGTTTCCGAGTCACCCGTGAATAAGGGACTCACCACCTGACGAGTCACCCGTGAATAAGGGACTCGCCACCTGACGCAAAAGGCTATGCCACTAATTATCTGACTGTAAATCCTCAAATTGTGTAGTGAAAATAAATCACAATGCTATGAGCACTTGGCGAATTTCTTATTTTTCTTTAAAAAATGGTAGAAAATGTCGATGTTCATTTTGGAAAGTATTTACGTTTCTCTGTGCTCGAAATAAATATTCTGAAAAACTTGAGCCCAATTCGTTGAAATTAAGATCAAAAACGAAATATGCATTATTTCTGGCCGGAACTGTATGTGGGTTATGAATGGGTAAATATTTAACGTCCACCAAATAAAATGATGACGTCCACCAAATAAAATGATGACGCACACCAAATAAAACGCGAAGTCCACCAAATAAAATGCTGACGTCCACCCAATAAAATGATGGCGTCCACCAAATAAAATGATGACGTCCACCAAATAAAATGCTGACGTCCACCAAATAAAATGCTCAGGTCCACCAAATATTGTGGAGACGTCTATCAAATAAAAAAATTTCTGGATACGTCCACCAAATAAAAAAATTTGTGGAGACGTCAACAAATAAAAAACTTTTTGTGGAGACGTCGACAAAATTTGGTCAACGAAATAAACTTTTTTTAAAGAAATTTTTTGTCTTTGTAATTTTTTGTTTTTTTGAGTCCCAGATCACGAAGAAAAACAATTGGTGGACGTTTAACAGGAACATTTTTATTTGATGGACGTCTTTACAAATTCTTTTTTGGTTTGATGGACGTCTCACAAATTTTTTTATTCGGTGGACGTCTCCACAATGTTTTGTGGACGTGAGCATTTTAATTGGTGGACGTGAGCATTTTATTTGGTTGGTGGATTTCAGCATTTAATTTGTGGAAGTCAGCATTTTATTTGGTTTACGTTTTGATTTAGCTGGTAGACGTTTCGATTTATTCGGTGAACATCTAATTCACGTCTGTTATGAATCGATTTGAACAGATTTCAGACCAAAAACGTGCTAGAACCTGAGCTTGATTGTATACATCATGTAAAGAAATGAAATAGGAGAGGGGGGATGGAAAGTCGACCAGTACACTTATGGAAAGTTAACGAAGGAGTAAGCATTGTCTATAAAGCTCTTTTATCTCTCTCTCTCTCTCTCTCTCTCTCTCTCTCTCTCTCTCTCTCGCTCTCTCTCTCTCTCTCTCTCTCTCTCTCTCTCTCTCTCTCTGATTGTCTTTCCGTTTCTCGTTTACCACTTTTTCCACATTCCATGAATCGCAGTTGCAGTGGTTCGTGACTGGAGTGGAACCCGTGCCTTTTTGCCGCATGAGCAACGGCGTTTATTTCATCGACAGGGACCCTCAGTCGTCAGTATCTCCTCTCTCTCTCTCTCTCTCTCTCTCTCTCTCTCTCTCTCTCTCTCTCTCTCTCTCTCTCTCCCTCTCCCTCTCCCTCTCCCTCTCTCTCTCTCCCTCTCTTTCTCTTTCTTTCTCACTCTCTCTCTTTCTCTCTCTCTCTCCCTCCCTCCTCTCTCTCTCTCTCTCTCTCTCTTTCTCTCTCTCTCTCTCTCTTTCTCTCTCTCTTTCTCTCTCTCTCTTTCTCTCTCTCTCTCTCTCTCTCTGGCCACAAAACATACTTGATCTCTTAAATCGAACATCGAACCGATTCGGTCCAACGGCATAGTAAGTTTTCAAATAATAATAAAAATACAAATTAGGAGTGTGAGCTGAGAATTTCAAAATTCTTTCATGGAGAGCAAAGGGTCACTGTGAAAGGGAAAAAGTAGACATGACTACACAGCAGCTCAACCACGCAGCACAAAGCCTAACCTTGACTAATGATGTAGCTATCATTGGCACAAACTGCCAAATTTTCTCTGTTGGAATACGTGCTTAGTGCTTGCACAAATCTTGATCGCTCTGTGTCAGTACGCGCCAGCAGTGATACAGTGATTAGTCGCTGATTCTACAAATTGACTCTACATCCCTTCTCAGAAGTATGTGCCATTTTGCGAATTGTGAATGAGCAGGCTTGTTATTAGTATCCATGGATTACCTCCTATTGGTTCTACTTGGTTAAATTTTTAATTCCTCAAAGTGGAGCGCTCACCTTGCCCCAAAGCGGAAGCACAATCAAGAATATTTTTAGCGAGACAGAGCAGCTCCTGATTGTACAAAATTAGCTTAAGAGCTCTTTTTTGAGGAGCAGGAGCGAGAAACGAGGAAAATTCCTATGCTCCTAGATTTGGCGTGATTCTGAACTACTTGCGCCTGAGGCATTCTGGGCAGCTGTGGGAGGCGTGTCTGCCGAAGGACCCGGACCGGCTCGCGTTACTCACGCAGGAGGCAGAGTTCTTCAACCTGGACGAGCTCCGAGAGCAGGCGATTGCTCTCCTGCATTCTTGCAAGAGCCACGGCGACACCTCGTATGTCGACGAGGTCAGCGCTTATTTATCCTTTACTCGTATAGAAAGAGTTAGAGATAGAAATAGAAAGAGTTAGAGAATGGTAGAGAGAGATAGATAGAGAGATATAGAGAAAAAAAGGAGAGAGAGAGAAAAATAAAGAGTTAAAAATAATAAAAAATAGAAAAGAGAGAAAAATAGAAGAAAAAAGATAGAAAGAGAAAGAAAGAAAGAGAGTGAACTAAACAGAGAGAGATGCCGATAGGGACATACATAGATAGATAGAGAGAGATGAAGAGATAAAGAGATAGAGAAAGGGAGAGAAAGAGGGAGAAAAGGAGAAAGTCATAGTGAGAGAGAAAGAAAGTAATTCGTTACTAATTCTTTTTCATCTTTGCAGGTTCTATCTAAAAGTCTGAGTTGTCCCCAAGGATTCTCTAAGATTTGGAACCAAGAATGAACTAGACACGTGACAAGCACGTGTTGATGACATGTTGGAAGGATAACTAGAAGGAGAGATGTCACTTGCCACCTGCAGCAAGAATATGTTGACCTGCTCATTGGACTTGATGAACCATTTTTCCTAGTCAAATCCACAAAAGCTGGCAAGCCAATCAATGCTTCCTATTCTACTCTAAATTCTTCCTAGTTCACTCAAAAAAACTAGTTAGCCTGTTAGCCTAGTACACAAAAGCGAGACAGCCACATAATTAATGCTCAACTTTTGGATGTGAATGAGTTAGAGCCTTTTGTACTATAGTCGGTAATTGTACTTTTTTATTTGTGCTGCCTTTCTCTGTATTTCTTCATGTTTTTTTTGTAGGGTGAAGACTTCGAAAAACTCGTTTAAAATTTTTCACAAAAAAAATGAAGAGATGTGATGGAAAAAAATTTACCACATGGCAAAAATCTAGTTGACAAGGCGGAATCGATTCCTGCCATCTATCTTCTACCAGTTTTGACCGTGTTACGACAACACCACCGAGCTCAAGTCACTAACCCGTGCGAGAGTGTTGTAGAAGAGAGAGAAAATGGAAAATATCGTTTTCAGTTATCGTTTTCAGTTAAAATATCGTTTTTTTTTTTACAATAATGCTTGAAAAGTTCGCAGTTTTCCAACTTACTTAGTAAAAATCTTAGTGAAAATTTTTTTGTTGATTTGTGAAATCCTAAAAAAAACGCATGACTCGAGCTTTTCTGAAAAAAATATGATTTTTTCTCTGTTGTGTCTTAAACATTTAAAAGTAGCGGGATGAAAAATAGACCGATTGAAAAAAATTTCCCTTAATTTTCCTAGTTTTGGATTGACCTCCGCAGAATTGAAAAAAAAGGTGTTTTCTCGGATTAAGTTTTTGAATAGTTTACTGCATGAGTGAACTTCTTTTTCTCATCTTTCATAAAACATTCAATTTTTACAGAATTTGAATATAATATATGAAATTCGGTCGAAATGTAAAAAATGGTCAAGAAGAACTTTTTTTCATCCTCACATGAACTTCACAGAACTAAACGAAATTATCTCAAAATAATTCCCAAGAAAGTTTTCGAGCACACTAGGCAAAGTCATTTTCTCTAATGATGTTGTTTTTGTTTAGAAGTTGAAGCTTTTATGTATTCTGCAGTTGAAGCCCTGTTGTATGGGCCTTAAATGTGCATTATCATGTGTGCGTGTGTAGCTCAGTGGGGAGTGCATTTGCCCGGAACGCGAAAGGTCACGGGTTCGGTTCCCGTCACACCACAGGATTTTTGCACAAGTTTCTGCGAACAAAAGGGAATACTCTTATTTACAGCCCTCTACTTTTGTCAAATAATTAGTAGAATTATTCCTTCATATGGTGGTGATTAACCTAGAGGAAGATTTTGAGAGTTAATTTCTGATCGTCATGGAAACTGGAAAAGGCAAAAGGAACTTACCGTTATACCGGGAAATGATCATTGGCTTTAATGATGAAATACCGGGAAGATGAACAAGCAAAAGAAGATAGAAAAGAGATGAAACAGAAAGAAAGAGAAAAAGATAGCAATAAGAAAAAGGGAGTGAGGAGAATAATTGCTGCTTTAAACGATTGCAAATATAAACCTGCTCTAGCACATTTTTTCCACAAGTTCTATGTGTTTCTTGAAGCAAGGATTCCAGATAACCGAACAGTACTCCAAGTGAGGTCGAAGGTAGGTAGTGTAAAGCGTTCTGTACAAGTTGAGGTTCTTTGACTTGAAAGTACGTAGTATGAACGCACATTTGGAGTTCGCTTTCTGACAAATGTTCTCTATGTGGCTACCGAATAAGAGCTTACTAGAGTACGTGACGCCCAGATCCCTCACGGTATCCAACTCTGGTAGAACAACGTTATCAAGGAAAAACGAGTAGAAAGTATGCTTGTTCCCAAGACGGATGACCACTGTTTTTTCTGTCGATCTGGTTAGTCCCCAAGCTCGAGACCATGAAGCTCCAGCAGATATTGCTTGTTGTAGAAGAAGAGGATTGTTCACTGTTGAGATCTTCACATCGTCCGCGTACATAGTTACTGAACAGCCATCAGGGATCGATTCAGGAAGGTCGTTGATGTAAAGTAGGAAGAGAGATGGGCCTAAGCATCGATTGCTTTGAGGCACTCCTGTTGGGGTCAGGTATGATTGTGAGTCGCACTCAACAACGCGGACACACTGTTTTCTGTTTGTCTCAAGATGTGATTATTTTCTTCAGCTCTTCCAATTATTATATCTCTTTTCATTTCTATGCGTCTTTGGCCGAATATCGCATTAAACGACGTAGTGGTAATAAGTGGCCGGTAATAAATCACATCTTGAGTTTTCCACAAAAAACTTAGCTTTTTATCGAATTATTTGAATATAAGTAGTCCGGGCGTGGTATAATGGTAGTGTGTTCGACTATTGTGCAAAGAATCCCTAGTTGGAATCCCACCACGGACAGATCCACCCAAACCAATGAGGTTAAGAAGTTTTGGTAGTTCTCATGCTCATGTGCTCATGCACGATTCTGACTCTTCCCATTTCTGCTACTGATGTTAGCAGTGTTCTGGCGGGCAGCCACTGGTTCTGTCAGGATAGGCCTGTCCCGCATCCCAGGAGAGCGCGTACCTTGCCGCGAGGCGGGAACAAGCGCGAGGAAGATTATTATTATATTTGCCTATGAATTACCTCACAAGCTATTAAATCTGATCCGTCCCGTAAACTCAGTGATCGATATATAAATAGCCAATTTCAGTCAATCCACGACTAATTTGTTATTTCACATCTGATATTGATGAGAGAGAAAACAACATTAAATTGAAAGATTTCAACTTCAAATTTCTTTGCTGTTAGATTCTACAAAAATTACCTGAAAACTATTTTATTCATACTTATTTTAAATGTTTTTAATTTTTAATTTTTATTTTATTTTTTACTTTTTTAATTTTTTGTGTGTTTTGTTTTTGTTTGTTAAGCACATGTTATATTATCGTTTAAATTTATCGTATGTGTACTCTCTGGGCACTCAATGATGAGCCCCACCCAGAAAGCACAGAAGTCTGTCTGAGCGTGGGCGAAACAGACTTTTGTGAATTAGCGTCATCGCGGTGATCGATTATGATCGTGCTTGAATACTTTCTCTCTTCATTCTCTTTAATCAATTTTCATATTATATATCCTTACTATAAGCAGAAGCGTACTCAAAAATGAGTTAATTTGGTCGAATACGAAGAAGGTTGTGTTTTTCAAGAACCTTAATACTAAATAATAATATTGGCAAGTACATACATGAGTCATAAAAAAGTATTCAGAATTATTTTTTTTTCAGAGAACAAACATAAAACCCTTTTTTGATACCTCTTTTTGGTTTTTATGACCCGATCTTCTTTTTTGATGATTTGATCAATCTTTTTCCTGATAAATCAATAACTTCCATATTTCAGCTCACTTATGTTTCCTCAGTCAGCATTATCGAGTCCCCAAATGATGCAGCTGCGATTTAAATAGGATGCTTCAAAACTTCCATAGTTTCTCCCCTTTAGAAGTGGTTTTTTGTTGTTGTGTGTTCTTCTTTCCTAGAAAAAACGTTGACAAGATTGAAAGAGTTAGTCATATATATGTTCACTAAGTTGAAAATTTATCGTTGTGTTATTCCTTCAATGTCTGGTTTCTCCGAGCTAAAAAGCTCATCTCAGAGACTTCTAACCGCAAAATTTCTATTGTAGAAGAGTGTAATGTCCTTCCTTTCAAGCTTATTCGTTAAGGTATAACTTTTCTCATTCTTGCTTTCAAGATTATCCGTTAATGTATAACTTTTCTCATCTTTGCTTTCAAGCTTATTCTTTAATGTATAACTTTTCTCATCCTTGCTTTTAAGTTTATTCGTTAATGTAAAACTTTTCTCAACCTTTCACAAACTCAAGCCTTGTCATGGTAAAGTTGTCATTGTTTCTTTGTTAGAACAAATCATCTGATCGGTCAAGTATTGCACAATAGTTTGACCTTCTTTGGACAGGTTCAGAGCAGCTTGAGAAGGCATTTTATCTTTTATCTACCTATAGTATTCCACTAAGAATAACTCAAGTCTCCCTGAAGTCTCCGCAGATGTCTAAGGCTTCTTTTACACAAGTTACTTCCCACCTGGAGCACTGGATTGAAATTTCGAATGAGTGCTCAACAGCTATGGGAACAACAAGCGTCGTATCTGCACAGTCGGAAAATCTGGCAGGACACGGGAAGCAGCTCAGATATCAGCAAGGAAGACAAAAAGACCAGAGAGGCGAGAATCGTCGCTCTTTTGAGACCCGAAAAAGAACTCAAATAGGAACTCGAACAAGTAACAATTGTCTCTCGCCTATATGACGGTAACTATGTATATGTATGGAGAATGTTGTGAAAAGCGTACGTTTGAAAGGAGAGCTGTGAAGTCACCGCTCGCAGGTAAGCACACACAGTAGAATGATGATGTTGAAAAAGTTACAGCTGACTTGTGTGTAAACACTTTTTTTCAGCAAAATAAACTAGTAGAACTATTTTCAAATTTGATGGCATAAGTTGCAATCACTTTTTAAAAAAACCTTGGGTTGTGAAATTTTTTTTAACCTTCTATGGTAGTGAAAAAACTCTTACCTTCTATGGCCGCAAAGAATGGTAGTTTTTTGCTCACGACTTCTAACTTCAAAATAAGCTCATTTTGCTGTCTTTAACTTGAGTTTACTGTTTTCGGGATGAATTCTAGGCTGTTACACTAAACGTAACTCAATTTTCAAAACATTAGATAACAAACCTAAAAACATTTTCTGTGCAGATTTCACATCATTATTTACAAATCTACCACATGAAGAGATTAAAGATAACATTTATCGAGTAATTACAACTTGCTTTAATAATTGTGGATACCAAGCTATCTCAATTAAAGGCAATCATACGCATTATACTAATGACATTACCCAAAAAAGAACTTATCTACCTATTCAAATATACAAACTTCTTATATATATTTTAGATAATAGCTATGTTACTTATGATGGTGAAATATTCAAACAAAATAAGGGAATTCCTCAGGGTAATAACGCTTCACCACAAATAGCAGATCTTACTCTAGATAGCAGAGCTATGATGGAATTCAAATACATTAACAAAAATATAAATAGATCCCATAGTTTGAGAAGTTCTCTGAATTGTACATTCCGTTACATAGATGATCTTCTTCACATTTCTGATAAGGATCAAGAATTTATAAAAGTTACTGAAGAAATATATCACAACTCATTAACATTAGAAAGAACTAATCAAAATAGTAATGAGGCCGTATTTTTAGATCTCTACATAACCATTGAAAATGACGGGCATATAAAACTTAACCTTTATAACAAAACAGATGACTATAACTTCAAGACCCTCAAATATCCTCATTACACCTCTAACATACCTATCTACATTGGCCTAAACACCATATACACCGAGGTTTTAAGATTTAGTGATAATTGCACACAATTCGAAGATTTCTTAAGTAGAATCAAAATACTTATTAAAAGATACCGCGAAAACAAGTTTCCAGATTTAACCATAATGGGTAGACTTATCAAAACACTTCGTAAGAATCCTAAAATTGAAATTAAATATGATATTAAAAACCATATAATCATTTCACACTTTTCTAAACAATTCCAATAAATTATTTCTCTTCATACAATATAAAGTATTAATAAAACACTCATCAATTTTATTTCAACTCCTTAATCAATAACTTATTACAATCCATACACTCTCTTTTTTCTTTTTTCCCCCATACCACTCTCATTTATTTGGGTCAAGGTCATGTCATTTACACATTAGTAGATCTATAACACATACACATTGAACACTACAACAACCCCTCCTCCTAATACATATTATCACCATCCTAACTCACTCATCTTGATTTCTTCCAGCCGTGTTATTTAAGGCGT
The DNA here is from genome assembly GCA_964056735.1 of Allodiplogaster pararmata. NCBI lineage: Eukaryota > Metazoa > Nematoda > Chromadorea > Rhabditida > Diplogasteridae > Allodiplogaster > Allodiplogaster pararmata. Next base: position 5,923,688 of record OZ057409.1, on the reverse strand, counting down.
TTTAGTTTTTCTTTTCAAGGTTTATTTTTCACTTTATTTAGTTTTTCCTTTCACATTTCAGGTTTGTATTTACTTTTTCCGTTTCTTTTACTTTTTTATTTTTTTTTATTTTTATTTTCTGTTTACTTTTTTATTTTTCGTCTGTTTTACGTTGTGTTTTAATTTTATTCCCATACTCTTTTAAATTTATACCATTTAGTTTCTCTTTTTTTTAAAAAAATTACTCTTATTTCTTTACAATTGTACTCTCTGGGCACTCACTGATGAGCCCCACCCAGAGAGTGCAGAGGTCTGTCTGAGCGGGGACGAAACAGACTTCTGCAATTTCTCCTTTGCAGTAACATTTTACTTTTTGTGCTTATAAATAATTTTCACATTTCACATCTTACTTATTATATTAACTGTAACTAATTTTCTTCTTTGTCACCTTCACTATAATATGCTTCAATTGTTTGAAAATTCCATTTCGGTGATAAATTTCGCCCATTCATCACTGGCGATGGATGACTTTCAGTGAAATCGCCTGGGATTTTTGAAGATGACGAGAATGAACGAAAGTCGATGGTCCGAAAAATGCCACTTTTTACATGAGGGCAGAACCTTGATTTCTGAAGTTTTGTAGCAGGAAAAACTGGTGACTAATTGACATCCAAAACAAATTTATGAACGAGCTCGTAGGAATAAAACAAGCGAGGACCTCTGACCTCGAGAGATCTCGGGGATTGGAGAGGGCATCAAAAGGGCCTTGGTAGGTTTATGAGGCTGGGAAATTTTTTCTCTGTTCTTAGCTCATGGGTTAGAGATTCCCCCGCATCGCGTAGGTCGCTGGGTTCGGTTAAGGCTCGACTAATTTAACGTTCTATTTCAACAATATCAGCTCTTTTTATTTACATTTCTTTCTTCACTTTTTTGGCAAGATTTGTTCAATAATTAGTTGAAGTGGGGATTCCACTACAACTGTGTTCCGAATTCGAGGACTCAAGAAACTTGAAAGAAAAAGAATTTCAACCAAAACCGAACTAATGTTGAGTGATAGAGTATATTTTGGGTCCTGATGTTTTAATTTCTCCCACCAGCAAGAGAGAAGAACTTCGAGCGGGTTGAATTTTCTCTAATAAGAAGGGCCTTTTGTTGATCTTGTTCTCGATGACTTGCACTTTTTTGAAAATACAGCCATAGAGTATTTCACTACCTGATGCGACGATTCGGAGAGGCAGAAAGACACATTTAAAAAAGAAACGAAGAACTGAGGGGAAGTGAGACCTTTTTGAATGAATGACTAGATGATAAGCTAACGAGGAAGAGCAGAATTGTATGCAGAGCAAGCAGAGAAGACGCAGAAAGTGAGATCGAGACGGAGAGAGAGAAAGGGAGAGATAGAAAGGTATAAAAAAAAAGTAAGAAAGAGAAAGAGAAAGAGAGTGGGAGGGAGAGAGGAGGAAAAGAGAAAAATAGTGAGATAAAGTGGTAGGGAGAGAGAGAGACTGAAAATAAAAGGGAGAGAGAGAGAAAGAGAAAAAGAGACAGAAAGAGAGAGAGAAAGAGAGAAAGGGGGGAATGCTGCGACGCCAAAAAGGTTCTCTATCCGACAACAAAAAAAGGATATGAAGAGGAGGGAAGGGAGGGGAAGGGCATCAAGGCAGACGCGGGAGAGGTATGTATGAAGGGCTCTTATTAGGAAGGACGTTGCAACGTCACCGACTATGTTCTCTGATATTGTCCTGACAACGGCCTGATTCTTCAATAAATCCAACCCTCACCCCTTCTCTTCCCATGCATATTACTATAATACCTTTCGTCCCCTGAAGCACGTCAGATTTAGCTTATTCAAGTCTGACTTGGGTTTGTCAACAAGGTCAGGTTTGACGGGTGCAGAAAGGGCTTTTCGCATGGGTATGGCGATTCGAATTGACGCACTCATACCTCATACAGTTAAACGAAATTTTTCTTATCGTTTTTTGAAGTATTATCAGCTAAATTTGAAAAAGTTTTTTTGTTTATTCAAAAACAAATTCGTAGCGTTTTTTGCATCTTAAAGAAACCCCAGTTTCTCATTTTAAACCTTTTTAAAATTTAAAAAAAGCAAAAAATTATCGTTCGTTTACACACTCAGCTTAAATTGATAAACATTTTTTGAACTCTCAGGTCTCTCATTTTTATTTTCAACCAAATAGAATAGCATCTTTTCTTTGGGTTGTCTAACTTTCTCGAACAAAATATCGTTATTATTTCCTGCTGTGTTCTTCTTTATTCGTCCGATGAAGGTTATAAAATGCAAGCATGTGCTGTACGAGCTGAAATAGTATCTTCAACGGTTCTCATATTTCTTTCTCGCCAAGATTCCGTGTCGGTTATTCCTCTCCTCATGTGCCATTTTTAGTAACTGGGAAAACGAAATACTCATGTACTCATGTCATCACCAGGAAAGACAAAAATCAGTAGAGAAAAAGACTTCTGTAACTAGGAAGTTTTTCTTTAGGTTTAAGAAGTAGTAAAAGTCTTTGTGTTTTTAATTATCGAAACCTATACGGAAGCGGATAAGCAGCACAACATTCAAGCGAAGTTCAGTTTTTTGCTTTCTGTTATTGTTCCGGTTGTTTTCGAGATTATTGATAATGCAAAATCCCTCAATTGTTGTTTTTCTGAGTTCAAGTTCTTTTTATTCAGAAGCTAGACAAAGGGATTCGGGTGGAGAATCTCTGCGAAATTTTCTGTTTATCGAAGTAGCTACTCTGCAAAGCTGTTTTAGAGACGCCTTCCAGAGAAGATCTCATTGCTGTAGGATTCTTTTGCGAATAAACTTAATGCTGCGAGTTCGCACTTGTCTATAAAGTACCAATAAACAAATAAAGTGAATAAAGTTTAAAACCTGTTTCGGTTATCAAATAGAGCGTGAGTTGGGTTGGGTTATCAACAAGTAACACGCTCTTTCATTGGAAAACAAACCACTCAATTTTTTTACTTGTTCAACGAAAGGTGCTCAGAAACATTACATGAAAATCAAAATATTAGGGTTAATTTTCATGATTGACTTCAAGCGGAAATTGATTCAATTTCACCAACATTTGCTTACTTCAGTCGTAATTGCTTTTTCTTTTCTGTATTCGCTGCATTCGACAAACTATGTATTATAAAATCACTGCTTCAACGGAATTTTCGTGTATTTCGCCAAAGTCGCCAAAGTCGCCGTGTATTTCCAAATTAATCGAAAGACACTAGGTTTAGTCCGAGTGAGTTAATATTTACTCATTCCCTAATGAGTGAAAGAACTAATTGTAACAGCTGGGAAAAAACCCTTTTATTTTACTTGTGTTTATTAATTAGATTTTTCTGGGAAAAAACATCCAACTCTGTTGAACTATCGCACAGAAAAAAGCTAGTCCACCGGACGGGAAAGAAACCAGCCATATCGTCTCAAACTGGGAGCGCGCGTTACCCATACACCACGGGGACACATTGCTATTCCGTGTGATAGTGTTATATGAAAGGCTCATATGCCTTGTTCTGCGATAGTTCAATCACTTGACATCTTAACCAGGCATCACTGTCTTTAAACTGTGTAACTCAGGATATGAAGATTTATCATCCAACTCTGTTTATGGAGAGGATCGCAGTTTATAAATTGGATCTGCTCTGAACAAAATTAATTGGATACTTACAGAAGAAAAAAATTTGAATTAAAAAACAATCCGAAGATGATTGTTTTATTTCTCTTTTTTTGATACTAGTGCCTCTTAGCAACTGATTCTTTCTATTGAAATGCTCTTATTTCTACCCCTACGAAATTTTCCGCTCTTACATCGGGCAAATTCGAATAACGAACGGAAGTACGCCTTTTAGCTTTCCCTTCATACTTTTGTTTTCCGAGTTTATCGCTGTCCTGCTTTTCGTTTTTGACGTTTTCTTCTGCTTTTCCATTCAAGGTCTTCGGAATCGAATTATGTGTTACCATTAAAACCATGCTGAACGAACAATCGAAGTTTTCTTACTGCCTTTTATGTATGGCGAGCGGGAACTAATTGGAAGATGACATCATATTCATTGAGGGGAGTTTCTACCGCGAGATGATGCGTTTTTATGGTCATGAAAATACTCCGAGAAAACGAAAGCTAAGTAGCCTGAAAAAAAGTGAAAAAAGCTTTTGGTTCAGAACGCCGATCGATAAAGAGAAGGCTGATTTCTCTTCAGTCATGACTGGCTCGAAGTCTTGACTGTTTAAGACATTGCAGACGCCTCAGAAATTTCAAAAATATATTAGAGGAGATCCGGCTTACTCAATTGTCGTGAGTTTGCGAAAAGAATTCGTTAAAAATAACGCTTTTTGACGAGTAAAACAGTGAATTTTTTAATGTTTTTTTTTAGAGTCCGTTATGGCTTTATTTTCTCGCACTTAGTTATCTGCATTTGTTGCTCTTCTCTCTCTATCTCTCTCTCTCTCATTCTCTTTATCTCTTTTTCTTTCTCTCTTTCGTCCTCGATTTGCTTCTCGATCTAGAAACCCCCTCCCACCATACTCTGCCTGGCTCTCGATAAGAGTCCTTCAACAACACAAGAGTGTATTTTCGCCTCCTCCCAATCCTCAACTTCATTCAGCATTCATGTACACACATAGAAGCTGAAGTCTGAAGTCCGTGACAATCAACGCGGTGCGTCCTAATGCGCGTCATACTCATCGCAACCTCCAATATTGGTTACTCATTAGGACTAACCAATTCGTGTCTTCATATCTGCCTCTGATGTGGTAATCCGGAATTAAGGAACGTTCAAGGAAGGCAACAGTGAAACTCCTTTAAGACGACTGCCAAGTAGTACATGTAGCGGGACTAAGAAATAATTTTTTTTCAACACAATTGCTTCCACAGAACTTTTATTACAAAACTGTTAAATCTGCCGTGGCTGGGCGCAAAGAAAACGTGAAGAAGAAAAAACTTTAAAAAATATATAAAGACGGTTGTTTTGCTGAAAACCTTCAGGTTAGAGAACGAGACTGAAAGTTATATGTATGCAAAATAAGAAAAACAAAAAGGTAAAAGGAGAGAAAAATATAAAATAAGAGAGTGTGAGAGTTTTTTTGGGTATGAGTGAGATAGAGGAAAAGAGCGAGAGAAAGAGAGAGAGAGAGAGAGAGAGAGAGAGACCGAATGAGAGAGAGCGAGAGATAGAGAAAGAGGGCAAGAGAGAGAAGACTCCCATTGTTCTCATCATCGTCCACTGATGGTTGTAATTTAAGGATGACGCTGCCTTCATCGAATCCAACTTGATGTTGTGATGGCGATCCCTATAAATGAGGATCCTTACTTCTCCTCTTCAATCTATTGCAGTCAGTCAGAATCATTTGGGTGAGTCCTTTTAATACAAAAAGTCCAGGGGTTGACTTTGACACTTTGTATCTTTTTTGTTAAGTGTAACGGTCGTGTGATTTTTCATTTGTATCTTATTCATAATGTTGCTAACATACTCTGCAATACTGTCCACCTGGACTTTTTGTGCACCATGTAATAACTGTATTCCAAGAATGACCGAGGCAGTACATTGGATAACTGAATCAGAGCTATTTCAGTGTTTGGAAAAACAGTGGTTTATACAGTGCATTGTGGTTAGAAAACGAAAGCTAAGAATGGAATAGTATAATCCCTAAATCACGGATTTATGCTTGTTAGGGCAATACAACATGGTCGATGTAGTATAAAGTGTCAGGATTATTCTTACCGCAGTGCATAACAAGACATTTAACAGTTGAAATCGTTAGTAACCATTGAAAGGCGTAATTAGTGACATAGTCGAGATCATGTTGGAGAAGAATGGGATCTTCTGAGAAAATTTTTACGTCATCTGAATACAGAAAAACAATTAACGCCTTGTGGTATACATTCAATAATGTCCTTAATGAACACGGTGAAAAATAATGGTTCCAGACAACTTCCTTGAGGTACCCCCATCACAGTTAGTTACTCGTTTGATAGATTATTGTTAACGCTAACACGGTAAGTGCGATGAGTTAAGAAAGAGGACGAAATTGATAGTGGGCAAGAGTTAATACCAGAGCACTCAAGCTTGTATAGTAAAAACGATGATCCACTATATCGAACGCTTTTGAAATTTCGATTAGAACAACATCGAAAGGGGTCTTCTTGGCCAGAAGAGAAAGGTAAAGTGAATGGGAGTGGACAAGGGTGGACAGTTTACAACGGAATCCAGCTTGGTTGGAGTGCAAGATTCGATTACTCTCAAGGTGATAGTGTATTATGTTAAAAATGTGCTTCTCAAATAGTTTAGACAGAGAGCAAACGAGAGTAATTGGACGATAATTGTTGACATCCGTTTTACAGCCTTTTCGTGAATGGGTTTCACTAGGCCAATTTTCCAAGCCTTAATCAACTCAACATCAAATGGTGTCACATTCGAATGATACTCGAAATGCGCCCAGTCAATAATTATTTATATAAGAAGTTTACTTAACTTAAAAGGAAGAAAGGGTAAGAGAAAGTAAAGGAGAGGTGTAGGAAGAAGAAGAAAATGACAGAAATGACTTAAGAACAGAAAATGTTATTAAGAGGAAAAAGATAAGCAGACGTGAATGACAATAGCTAGAAGCGTCTGAGTTTGAAGAATTCGTGTGTTCTCATCTGTTCCGATCTTTGGTAAAACTCATCATTTATAGAGTATTGAAAATTTTGTGGTAAAAAGAAAAGCTTCTCATCCTCCAACTACATACATACAACATATGCATCCTCTAAATACTTCTGTTGACGTATCCGTGGCCCTGCGGAATGGTATATAAATTCAGATATGACGTAATTAGCCATAGAAGCAAGGGGAGGAGGCTCTTTTTGTTCTCTTCTATCTTTCTATGTATCTCGCTTTTCTCAATGTTATCTATCCATTTACATCTTTTAATAGACCCTCCTTTTTCCAGCTTCTCATTTTCTTCACTTGCCTATGTTCACTGTTCTCCTTCTTTGTTTTGATCTCTTCGTGTCTCTCTACTCCTTCCACTTTTCCAATGTTCCCTCTTTTCCATTTCATAGTTTGTCTTCGATCCCTTTATGCCTCTTCTAACTTATCTGCTCATCCCTTTCCATGTCATCGGGTCCCAGATCCTAGTGGCAACTAAAAACAAGGTTCTACTATTGAAAAAAGAGCGTCTTCCAAGTTCGGGTTATCTTTCAGTTCTGCTCTCGGTTCTCTAGCTTGCCCAAATACTATCGCATATTTCTCTGAGCACTTAGTTTTTCAGCTGCGTTAGACATGTACACATCATATAAGCATACAAGCATACACACGTGAAAAAGGACACGGGTGCGACAAAAAGCGAGACCACATCAATGTTCCAAACACACTTCATGAGCATTTAAACCTGTTGAGTTACTAAGAGATCAGCCGCGACATTAATCTCTAAACGATGAGATCATCGGCGCGATGATTATGAGCGCTCACATGACTTTGAGGTCTAAGATAAGAGCTTCCTGGGTACGAGCTCTTCTGAATTCTTGTTTTAAGACTATATCAACCACGCGCTTGAAGAATCTGAATTTATTTGCCGCGACATTAATCTCTAAACAATGAGATCATCGCGCCGATGATCTCATCGTTTAGAGATTAATGTCGCTCCAGAAATCGCAACGATGTCAACCAGAAAAATTAGAAACGTTTGATCATTGATGTGTCGTTTTATTTCATTTCAATTATTCCATGTTATTTGGATTGGCAGGGAGGAAGGTTAGGTTAGATATGTTTGAGAACATGGGCTGCTTTAATAGAAAGTTCTAACGCTTTTTGTCGTGACATAAAGGGTTAGAACTTCCGCCTCGGAGTCTTCCGCCTCGGAGTCTTTTGCCTCTGAGTCTTTTGCCTCTGAGTCTTCCGCCTCGGAGTCTTTTGCCTCTGAGTCTTCCGCCTCTGAGTCTTCCGCCTCGGAGTCTTTTGCCTCTGAGTCTTTCGCATCTAAGTCTTCTGCCTCTGAGTCTTCCGCTTCTTATTCTTCCGAATCAACAGATTGAGTGAAGAAGTATGTACATAGCTTCAAGTTTAGAGCAATGACTCACTAGACTTGAAAAAAGGACTCTGGAAATCAGAAAAAAATTGGGGCAGGGGAGAAATCAATGAGTAATCGACCCACCACTTTGAGTAAAAGGCAATCACCAAACATGCCTTTTTTTAAGAACCTGCATCTGATATACTGACTTAATGAAAATCATTCTCAGAAGCTTCGAAAGTCAAACTAGATAGGACCAAAAATTATTTCCATTATTTTATTTTTAACTGAAAGAGCCTGCTCTCAAGTTTCAAGCTTTTTTCTCTTCCTGAAAAAAATACAACAAAAAATAACCACAACTATTGTTTCAACTGAATTTTTTTTAATCTGAGCATGGTTGACGAAAAAAATATTTAGATGAAGTCCTCCTTAGAATGTTCGAATTAGCTTAAGTTACATCTTCAGTAACACAATTTAAAGTCTGTGACGTCTGGTTGAGATGACAGTTGACTAAACCATCGTGGAGAAAAAAGCTAGCCCGCAAAGCGGGAACAAACCCAACCATCTCTATTCTAACCGGGAAAACCGTGTCACCACTACACTACGGTGGCACACCGATACTCAGCGCAGAAATGCTATGTGAAAGGCTCAAGGCAATCGAGCCTTTTCTATGAATCGAGTTAATTGCTCAGAAAGAAGAAAAGTTAACTCCAGGTAGTTAAAAAAAGATGAATACTTATTCATTTTCACTGAGAATTGTTGTATCTCAATTTGAATCCTTTTTTTTCTGCAAAATTCTTTGAAAGATCTTTTTCAACACTTGTTTCTATTCTGATTCATCAATTGAGCAGTTGTGGATTTGTAATGATCTGATTACGTACAGTACCGCCCAAAATGTTGGCATATATTGAATTATTGAACATAACTTTTTTCAAAAAAAACGAATGAAGCTCGAATTTTAAGATATTTTTACAAGCCAAATTCACATGTTTCGAGTGATAGAACAACTTTGAAAAATGTTTTATTAGGTTTATTCGTTAAACAAATGGAAATAGTAAAAAGTGCTTATAGAGATGTTCAATTTTTTTCGAAGTATTAAAACAAATATTCTAGTATTTGGTGGCATATCCTTTGGAGTCAATGACTGCCTGCCATCTACGAGGCATAGAATCAATCAAAGAGTCAATCGTTACCTGCGAAATCGCCTTCCATTCCTCCTCTAGCTGCTTAAACTTTTCATCAGCATTTCTGCATGTTTTTCCCGTCAATTTTCGTTGCAAATGTTCCCATAAATGTTCGATGATGTTCAAATCGGGAGACTGGCGCGGCCAGTCCAAAACATCCACATGCCGACGGCGAAACCAGTTCTGAACGTGCTGAGGTCGATGTTTCGGGTCGTTATCTTGTTGAAAGGTGAACCCACGACCGAATTTGGAGAGGGCCCAAGGGCGCATAGTGCTTTCTATTATGTTCTCATAGCCGTAACGATCGAGATTTCCGACAATACGTCTCAGTGGGCCCATGCCGCTGGCGGAAAAACAGCTCCCATTGACGGAATAAGAAAACGGTAAGGGGCTCTGTGTACCTATACGCAAGACAGCACATTTGGGTAGGGATAAAGGGAGTTGCCAGGCGTTTGACCACTTCACAACTGAGTCAATGGCGTCTTGTAATACGATATGAGAATCGGAGGCATTGAAGGATTTATAAAGCTTCATGTCGTCAGCATAGATTTTTACTTTACAACCTGAGTTCGTTATTTCATGAACTACATCTGCTGTGAAAATGATAAATAGAAGGGGTCCTAGTACACTACCCTGAGGGACGCCGCTAGTAATTGGTAGGCTTCTGGAGAGAGAGTCCCTAACACGTACTTGGAATGTTCTGGCTCTTAGGTACTCTTCTATCCAACATATAACCTTCGTTGGAAATTGCAGCTCTTTCAGTTTATAAAAAAAAGTTTTACATGAGATACTTTGTCGAACGCCTTCTCATAGTCAAAATATATTACATCAGTGAACTGCTTATCTAATTCCACGGAGAAATCTTCTAAGAATAACAACATCAATTGCTCAATTGATCTCTTATGTCTGAAACCTAATTGGTCGTCTGGTAAAATATTATTCCTATCACAATGTATTTCCATTTCTTTTGCTAGAACTTTTTCGAAAATACGGCAAAAGAGAGACGTGATACTGATAGGGCTATAATTTGTAGGGTTACTGAAAGGGGGTTTCTTCTTTACGGGGGTTACAATAGATTGTCTCCATCTCTCTGGTATTTGAGAATTCGTGAAAGAATGATTATAGATTATATCAAGATGAATCGAAATAGGAACTGCAATTTTCTGGATGAAAAGCATGTTGATATGGTCTGGGGTACTACAAGACAAAATAGGATACTTATCGATAATGTTGCAAATCTCATGTCGTTTGAACAAAGGGGTTTCTTAGAAAAAGGTATCGAAATAGGAGTAGGAATGAAATGAGGTAAATTAATATCGTCTTCAATAAAAAAACTTCTGAAATGTTTCAGCGAGTAAATTCGCTTTGTCAATATCTCTAGAAACAGGGTTTCCTAGGGTGTCAAGCAGCATATCAACACCAATCTGCTTCTGAGTTGTGTTCGTACGGATATATTTGAAAAACAAATTTTTGTTTTTACTAGCGACAATAAATTTCTCAACACTGATATTATATTTGCCTACAACTTTTTTGCATTTATTGCTAGTAGAAACATATGCGTCATAGTCACGTCATAGTCCACTGGAGACGTACTTGTTCCATCGGAAAAAACGCTTACGTTGAGCTCTTTCTATATGAGGAGGGAGAGTCGCATGAGTTGCAAGACTTACTTTTGTAAAGAAGCAAATCTCTCAATACAGTCCTCTAAAATACTTAATAATGATTCATACATGGAATTGGTCTCTTCTAGAGGGCTAAAGATCGAAAGCCATTCCACAACAGGGGTACAACAAGAGAGTATTCTATTTTACTGTAGATGCGACGAAAAGAATACAGGGGCAAATTGTGAAATAGAGACAGCTCGAAACTGATTGATTCATGGTCAGAGTTGCTAAAAGATGGAGTAACACTTGAATTTCCAATTAGCTTCTGACTGTTCGACAGAAGGAAGTCTAGGATATGATCACCTTTTGTGGGTTCTTCTATGTATTGAGTCATTTGCGTAGTCGAACAAAAATCTAGAAACAATTTCGAGTTAGGGCTTGTAAAAGAGAATGATGATGTGGTCCAATTGATGTCCGGAAAGTTAAAGTCCCCATCAAAACACAAGGATGGTTACACGTAACGATATCAGCCAAGAGATCAGTGACTGCTTGAGTTGCTTCGGCACTCATCTGAGGAATACAATAAACTACAATCAGTCGTACTAAATGGGATTGGATGTCCACGTCTATTGCTAATATCTCGTGGGAGTTCTTACATGATTGAGAGAAGAATACTTTGAATGAAAGTGTTGAATGAATGAAAAACAATACACCTCCGTCTTTGGTTTTTCCAGTTCTATCACATCTAAAGACGATATAATGAGGAAAAAATGACGAAAGAACAAAAGCATCCGGATATTTGCTTGATAACCAAGTTTCACACATACCAATAATAGAGAAATTCTTCGAAAGCAGTATTTTGAGATCTCCCGACATATTCACTATAGACCGTACATTTGCAAAATAACATTTTACTTTCCTATCAAGAGACTCTTTCATTCGTCTCCCTCCGTGAGCAGTTGCTCCCCGCACCGTCTCTTCCCTCGTCTGTGAGAGTCCTTTCTCGAGAAGATTTGGCGCTGCGGGATCGTAGCGCCATGATGAGCGACAGAAGAGGAAGAGTATCACTTTGATCGCAACTGCTTGCCTCGCTCAACCTCCGCTCAACGCTCAGATCCCATAATCGATGATTTCCCGATGTGGCTTGTTGATCTTGATAAAGCGTTTAAAATTTAAAAAAATTAAAATCAAGAGACCGGTGACATCTATCTAGTTTAAATTAGGTGAAAAACGGGGACGAGTTCTAGAGAATGGTGGTGGTCCGATGGATTTGGCCATCAATGGCTCAGGCTTTCTTAAATTGTTGGTATTGACAAAGTTGGAAATATAGGGTTTTGGTCTTGTTTTGTTAGATAACCAAAGTCGGAGAGTGCGGTCATCAACACATTCTCTCGGCTTTTGTCTGTGAATGGCGGAGGTAGAGAGAGATCACATGAAAAACGAGGAAGAATATCACGATTAAATGACATTTCCTGCTGATAACCAACTTTGGGGAAAACAATTTTGAGAGGGCGAGGGGGGAAATTAGATGACTGGGGTGGGGTCTCTTTGAAGGCATACGATACACTTTTGTTGGTATGACTTGAATGTTCATGGCGTTGAGTATGCGACGAACTCTATCATAATCGTCATCGGCCCATTCAGATGGAGTGGGGGCAGGTGATTCAGGAAGACGGAACAGGACTACGCTACGATATCTTTCTGACCTGTCACTAATTTCCGATTATGTTTTGTAGTATTTGAAAGAAGGGTAAGTAATAGGACATGGTTTAGCTGTACAAGGTACAATTGAAGGTGACACAGAGAGCGGAGAAACAGACATGTGAGAGTCATTTGCATTTCGGTGAGAAATCGATTGGTTTGTGACAAGAGAGCATGGAGGAGGTGAATGTTTCGAGAAAACTTCTGAGAACTCTTTCATTTTAGCCCTGAGCTCAATAATAAGGCTGCCTTGCTCTTCGACGATCGAGGCCAACTTCATATTCTTCTTCTCCAGTAGAATACATATTCCTTTCATCCATTCCTTTGATGTAGTTTAGTAAATCATTGAGCGGATCGCTCTTCTCGTAAGCGCGACGCCCTTTTGTGGTGATGTGTTTCGATCTGTCAAATAGAGAGGCAAGCGGCTAGGAAGCATGATTGGAGCTATGAGAGTCCATAATTCGTCACAAACCGGTGAAAGTGCCAAGTATGGTATTTGTTCAAAGTCTTGGCACTGGTCTTTCCGTGAAAGATAAAGCAAAGAGCGGCAAGCTTACTTACAAATATGGTGCCTTTCATTGAAATTTATGAGGCTCGGCACCATACTTCCAGATATTCAGACGAAGTGCTAATTATTGAAGAATACTGTGAAGAATAATGTCGACTAAAGTAGAATAATGTGGATGACATATATGTATATTTAGACTCCAGCATATGGATATGTTTATAAGCATATTTCAACTAGTTGACAGTTTCGTAGCCGAACAGTTTATAATGAATTTACTAGTTTTTAATAAATTTCTCTTTCATAGGGTTGAAAAATATAAAATCTAAAACAAAATTTTTTAGAAAACCGGATAGGTTTTTTATTCATTAAACTTGACTTCAATTTACTAATGGATGCTATTTATCATATTCCACAAAACCCGAATTGGTTCAAATTTTCGGAGCCTTATTTGCTATCTTCTGTTTCTCTCTGAAGCAAGTATAATGAATACATAACCAATGTGCTAAATGGTTAATATTTTTTCTCAATTCTTTTCTTTTTTTAAAATAAGGCTGACTCGAGCACTTTTAAGCGTTATTTTATTATCCATGGAAGAGGAAATAGTAGAAGAAAAAAACAGGAACAAAAGGAATATGAACGAGAATAATTAAAAAAGAGAAAATTGGAAAATTAGCTTACACCATCCGGTTGGCTGTATAGCCTGCATAAGATATTCTTTCTGTTCTCCTCAATTAAACAAGTGTAGCTAAAAAAATTGTTTCCTGGATATCCTTCAGAAAAATGCTCGTCTATTGCATTGTTTCTCACTTCACTACAAAAGTTTTTCTCTCCGGTGCTTTTTTCACTTCTTTGACTGTTGAAATTGTATATTTTGAGTCATGATCTTTTCTTGGTCCTATGAGGAGACGTATAGTATAATAGTTTAATAAAACAACTTTGTAATCACTACATCCAATTTTTACACACACCCTGCATGTCTCAAAAACTGTTCAACAAAAGTCCACTTATCCTCCTCACGAGCAGCAGATGAAAAACTAGGTTTGTGTTTTCTCTTCTTTCAGTTATCCACTTTTCTACTTTAATTCATCACTAGTATTTCACGAACCTTAAAAATTTTTACAACTTGATTTTCGGTTGATATCCCTAGAGAAGCTGATAGGGAACTGCAGCTCATAAATAATAAATGAAGGTCTGCTTCACACGCTACTTTTCCTGTGGGTGAAGTTACTGAGCGAGTCGTATTCTTTCAAGTAGGAAGTGTATCTTTGACAGAGTCACGAGAGAGAAATAAAAATCGAGATTCTAATTTTTTTCATTGAATTTGTCTGCTGCCACGCCACGATCATGAACTATTATTTTGGTTGGAAAAATTCCTTCGAACTAACAAAAATGAATAATTTATTTATGTGAGCGCGTACAAAATCTATTGATTTTGATTGATTTTTATTTAAATTGATTGATTTTGATAATCTTTTTGTTGATTTAAAAAAAACTGAATTCTCAGACTGTTTATTTCAACAACTTTGTCTTAAAATCTTCACATAACAGGTAGAAACGCCTTTCAACTGAGTGTTTCAGCAACTTCTGTTTAAAAAGTCCATTTCATATTAGGGGAATTTTCATCAAGGACATTATGAAGTAAACAAACAATTGATAGAATTAATAGAAGTGAAGAAAACAAACAACGTCTTTTTAAAAAAAAATTTTCAAGGATATAACAGGAGGAAACTGTCTTCATTGTGAAAGGATAGGATCATCGCGTGAACTTATCCGTCTTTATTTATCCGTCTTATCCGTCTTTTCCTTTCACTGAGAGCATTTGCGTTGTACTACTACCCCCCTTACAGAGAACACATCACTAATCGCGTTGTACTACTACCCCCCCTTACAGAGAACACATCACTAATCGCAGTAATAGTGCTATAAAATTTGTTAATACAGACTTTTCTACTATAAATGTTTGTTTCGAAAAACTAAACTTGATTCTGAACACAGTTTGTTTTAACCCGACGAATCTCGTCTTGAACACTATTTATTTCCTTTTTGTACGCTGATAGCATTCGCCAATAATGTTTTTTGGTGATTTATTTGTAGAACCAAGCTTCAAGTGCGGTGAGCGGTGGGTAGGTCATGCACAACCAACCAAGCGTCACTTCTTTCACCAGTTTGTCTTTCATACATACATACATATTACGCACATTTATCGCACTGCAAAACTTCTGTTATCAGATTGCCGCCCACACATATTATTATGAATGAATGTAATGATAAACATTTTCAACGCCAAAGGATAATGCTGAGACTAATGACTGACTATAGATATTGAGAAAAAACAAGTCGATAAAGTGGAGTGACCAACTGCGGCTTTGAAGTGAAGAGCCCTGTACTCATTTGTGTTCTTTGCTCATGATTTCCAGTACAAAACTTCGTTTTGTAGCCATTTTAGTCAGAAGTTGCCTTTTCTATCTTAAATGAGACTCGTCTTCTCTTTTGCTCTATCGTCCTGTTTTACGGTACATTTTGAGTTATTTTCGGCTTGAGACCTGTTTCCATTTTAGTACCGATTTCTTTTCAATATGTTTTTGCATTATTAAAAGAAGCTTTTTTTTATTACTTGAAGTCTACTCCGACCAGTTCACCACAGTTCCAAATGGTTGGACTTTTTCTAAGGTTTTCGTTACCCAAACACACGGAACTTTAACTTGATAATGGGTCGGAGATGAGATGCCAAAAAGAAATTTTCAAATTCAAGCTACCGAATATCTCTGAAACAATCTGAACCAAAAAATCATGTAGAGAATATAGATTCCAATAATAAAATGAGGGTTCTTGAACGTGACTGAAAATGATAGTCAGATATTTAAACATATGTATGTAATTAGATATATACATACATAGACTTCATGACTATAATACAAAATGAAAAGAGCCTCGATGTAGGAAAACCACGCTTCCTCTCTACCCAAATTCACAGGAAAAATTTAGTTTTTTAGACGAGCTTAGATAGCACATTACTAGTATCACTACGCAGCTACAAGAAATTTTCGGCTACGCAGCTGTAGAATTTTCTTCTCATGAAGCTCGATTAACAACGACAAGATTCACATAAGCTCAAAATATATTTTTTTTGAGCGAACGTTTTTTTTTCATGTTTAAATCATGTCTCAGACGATTATTGTTGTATGATGCAGTTTCGCGGGACGGCATGAGAAAGGAGGGGAATTTGTTATATCACACCAACTAGTGCGTTTTTACAAGGCTTCTTCTATTTACAAGGTTTACAGAAGAAAGAAAACAGCCCGGGTTTGAAGCAAAATACTCAACAGCAAAAGATTGTTTTGCTTAGTTTCTATAATACGGCAAGCAAGCAACTTTCGACTCATTGGGCGGTTTAAGTTGACGTCATCCGAGTTACAGACAGTGAACTGGAAGTGGAGCCACTGCCGGAACTTCGCTATGAAACTCCCAACATTGACGTTCTCCGACAAAGCACCAAATTCACTAAGAAAGAGTTACAAATCATCTACAGGTCTTTCAAACAGGTTAGGACGGACATGTTTGATCCTTTTGACAGTATATAAAAAATATGAAAGAGAGAAAGAAAGACAGAGAGATCATGAAAGAAGGGGGTTTGGTTTCGTCTTCACAGATAGAAAGCTCAAAGTATCGGGACAAGTGTAAAAAAAACAAACAGGAGGCTAATGCTTGAACGAAATGCTAAAAACAATTGAATAGATTTTGCGATTTCGAGTTGAGTGTTCTCAATGCTGATTTAAAATGTAAGCTTGCAAGCACATAAGTTAAGGATCAGAAAATAAAGATGAACTATCAGTATAATTCGAAAAATTCTCTGTTGTAATAGCGAAATTCAGGGAAGGTTCTGCGAATTCTGTTTTTTCTTCTCTTTTTTCGGTATCTGTCGACTGCGTAAGATATGATAATTCTAAGCTACTGCTCAGTTATAGAGTTATAGAGTGGAGACCTGGTCAGGACCAAAAATGGTTAAACTATCGCATGGGCAAAACTAGTTGACGGCGAGGGATCGAACCCATCCAATTCTATCTTTTTGTTTTTGTTCTCGGCAAGTAATCCGCATCAAAAATTACTTTCTAAGCGTGATGCTTCCGGAGAAGATTGTTTATGTATTTTGCAATACTGGTACTGTATCTTGTCCGGGCGAAAATTTTGCAGCAACTTGTTCTTTAAAGAGGCCTTTCAAATTTCTCATCGAGAGCGAGTGCATTATTCTCCTCTAGTCCTTGCGCCTCTCTCTGTCTTCCTTAATCTCTATCTCTCTCTTTTCTCTTATCATTTTGTTGTTTATCACTTCTTTGAATGTTCGTTTATATACTACTGTTGATAAAATTGGGCAGAAAAAAAGGAACCCCACTGTGGCTCTCGAGTATAAACCGCTATTCTTGATTTGAGGGTTGCCCAACCGGAAAGATCACTCTGGAGGACTTCTGCGGCATTTACGCTCAGTTCTTTCCACGGGGGAATGCAAAAAGCTACTCAGAGCTTGTTTTTCGTACTCTCGACAAGGATGGAGACAATGTCATCACATTTAATGTTGGTTATCGGAACCAGTTTTTACATTGAGTGTTTGAGATGCTAAATACTTGAGAGAAAATAATTTGGACGTTGAAAGGCTCCAAATATTATATGTATGTATGTATGTACATATGTACACATACAAATATGAGTTGTTCATTTTTACTTTTGCTAGCAGAACAAGATCAGCGATACAAGTACCAAACTATTATTGCAAAATCATCGATCACTTGCTATCAATTCCTTATTCCTGTTTGATTTGGCGCTTCCAGCACACTGAAAATGGCGCTTATGACAAAATTATACGATAAAAAAGGCATTTAGTTCCGTACATACATATATTTAAATCGGGTCTGTGAGAGTACTCAAGGGGATTCATAGAACCGTTACAATTGAATTGAGTCAGGTTCAGAATGCTAGAAGACTGGGTCGTGAACGCCTTTCTGATCGATTCTGCGTTGGGCAGAAGAAAATTATCAATATATTCGCCTTGGGTCGAGCTCTACCTTAACTTAGTCATTTTGTTGCGCGTTTTGGAACTCGATAACTCTTTTTCCTTCCACAACATCAAACATCTTGTTTTATTAGTTTTTGCGTTTGTTCTGTAACAATTGGAATAATTTTTCGATGAATTTTCTGTTCGTTAAAAACCTTTGTTCAGCGAATTTTTCTAAAAAAAATTGGTATTAGAAAACCAATCGATTAAAAAAAATCTCTTTCGGAATTCTAACCCGTGATATATGTATGTATATACATATGTATATAAAACATATAGTTATTCTTCGTGACATGTTCATACAAGATTTTGATTCAGAGGCCTAAGTTCACAAATAGGACCTAGAAGTGCGTTTACAAGGAAACACGTTAACATGTGTAAAAATTAATTTCTTGGAGGAATTTGTCTGCGGATTATCTGTGATTTCTCGAGGTTCGATGGAGGAAAAGCTCAGCTGGATCTTCTCCTTGTATGACATCGATTCCAAGGGTATTGACCGATAATTTGACATTCATTCGTTGTTAATCCCTTTACTCATCTCCGACAACTCCCCGTTATGAAAAAAAAACTAACTAGTATCTAGAGACATCCTGAATATCTCACGTGATATATTTTAGAGAATCCTCAATGAACGGTACAAAGTCTCAAAAATGCTGGTTTTTTTTACTAGTTAGTATTTGGAAACATTACCCTTAGTCTTCATTGAACAAATCTAATGTTGAACCCATTCGTTCTAAATTTTCGGCAAAAACTTTATTTCGAACAAATTTTGAGAGAGAAAATTTTCAACAAAAAAAAACTTTCTCGCTTTGGTGAGATAAAAGGTATTCTGAAGGTGTGATTGGCACTTCGGAGTTATACCGGATAGTGCAGGCAGTCTACGACCTGCAAGGGAACTGTGACTGTGCACAAGTTAGCCATGCTGTACTTCTGGAGCATGCGACCTTCACAATCAAGGTTCTCTGGAAAATGAAAGTAACATACAATTAATTATACCATCGCACCAAAAAAAAGCTGGTCCACCGGGTGGGATCGAGCCCAGCCATCTCTTCTCGTTCCGGGAGCAAGCGCGTTACCATTAGACCACAGTGAAACATTACTATTCTATGCGATAGTGCAATATGAAAAGCTCAATTGCCTTGCTCAATTGCATATAATAAAAAGTGCCGAAAAAAGTTTACAAATGATCATGTTGAGCTTAATATAATAAAACAGAAAGGGTTGAATATAAGAAACTAGTGTTGTCTGCTAGTTCTCTTAGTACTTGTTGTTTTCAACACCCTACAATAGTTTTTGAGCGAAATAAACTTAGTCAAGTTAAGATGACAAATGATTGAACTATAGTTCAATCATTCGTCATCTTAAGCAGGCGTCACTGTCTTCAAACTGTGTAACTTAGCATTTGAAGAATTAGTCAAGTTAGTTTGTGGCTCAAACATATGTATATTGAATCTCCTGTGACATTTTATTCGTAAATACAGTCGCGTTCTTAAATTTACAACGGATGAACCCGTTTTCTATATAGATTATATATGTAGCATAGCATGAAAAGTTTTCCTTAATGTTATTTTTAATGAATTTGAAAAAACTTATGAACGGGACTGTATCTAAAAAAAAAGAATGCCTAATAAATTTATTGAAGTCGGGAGATATGGGGTGTTTCCGGTGAAAAAGGGAAGACTCATTTTCTCCGATTTTGACACTTCCCGAAAATTCATTCGTTTTATCGTCCAAGAAAACTAAGTTAACGTTCTTCTTTTTGCTCAAAAAATTCGTAAAAAAAAGATTATAAAATCACAAACGAATTCACGAGTTATTGGGAGGAATCTGTTTATTTACGAAATGTTGTTTTGAGTTTGATTAAGGATAATTTAATTTAGTTCACTTTTTTCATTAAAGGTATGATTGTTTCTGCATAAACTTATGCGGAAGACATGAAACAACAAAAAAAAACGAAAAAAAGAGTCAGTCTAGAGTGTAAATGGAACACAACAGGCCCTGAATTTAAACAACAAAAAAGTTTTTATTAGGTACCAGATGACTATAAAAATATTATAAGACATGTACCTAGGTATAGATATGAACGGTACAGAATGATTATTTTTCAGTCTTTTGAAAATGTAGGGAAAAAACTCATGTTCTAGAAGCTGGACAAGGAGAACACAGGAAAAATCACGCGGGAGGACTTTATCAGAATGTGCCAGAGCGATCATGAGATGCAGCAGTCCCTCGAGCTGTTCGATACGCGCTTCTGAGGGTTCGAAGAGCTCGATACGCGATACACGGGTATACCGAAACACTGAAACTTGGTTTTTTGGTTTCCAAGAGTTGAATCAGTATCGGAGTTTCACGGTTGGTTGAACTAGACACCAAAGTGTCAATAGGCCCTAGAATTTCATATTCAGATTCAGAGTGTTCTGGTAATTCAAAAAATTTAAAATTCCTAGATTAGTCGCAAGTTTCCTCTACCCAAATTCCATTCCCTACATTGTCCTTTCGCAAAGCTTATTTTGTTTATACATATGTATACATATAATATTGTTCTTAATATAGCACTTCGCCTTTTTTCGAAGCGGTGTTTCGATGTTGGTGTTAGTAAGTGCGAGACTCTGATTCTTTTGAAAAACTCGTTACATGATCAAGTCGTTCTATTATGGAACTATTTCTTTGATCTCAAATTTAAAAAAAATTTATTTCTCATTTCATAAAAAGTGTGTCAAAAGCGTATTTAACTTCAGTTTTACGAGCTTTAGTAACCTTCAATTATGATGAATAGAGAAATATTCTTCTGCTTTTGATTAGATTGTAAGTAGGAAGTCCATTAAGTTCAGTAAAAACTATTACATCTTTAGACAAGTTTTGAGCGAAATCTAAATCTCAGTCTCAATCTTGGGAGATTGGTAGTTGAAAAAACACGATTTTTTTCAAATGTGGAAATGAGATTCGAAGAAAGTTGTTTTTTTCTTCTTCTTTTTTTTCAAAAAAAAAACTTGTACTGTTTTCTCGTCAAATTGGGCCCAGGTACGGAAATCGGCTTTCGAAATTGATATGCATGTTTTTTTTAATGTTCTAACAAGCTCAAATCGAAACTGAAAACTTTTTTATTTGATAAAAAAACCAGCGTCGAATCGGCAAACTTTTTGAATGATCACATATCCCGTTTCAAAGTGTATGAAAATTTCAACCTTGCCCGCCTTGAAATTCGACATGAATAGCCCTTGTAAATAGTTTTTTTAAATACTCAAATTATGCGAAAAAGCATGAATTTCAATTTGGCTGAACGTGCTTTGATTTCTTCTCAGATCATGAAAAACACATTTTGCATTATAGCATGAAGACTACTGCGCTAATTGATTTGAGGATGTTTTTAATTGTTTTTTATCGAGTTATTTATGTTTGTTGTCGACTTTGTAATCGACATTTCATGTTTTTTTTAAACTGTGATTTGTATTAGAAGTTTTAGGATGGAGAATACGTGTCGAAGAGCTTTGACGAAATACATTTTCATTTGATTTTGCACCTCTAAATTTTCAAACGTTCAAAACATTCGAACTTTTTTGAATAAAAAATTGAAATTGAAACAACTGGAACCGAATTTAAATGAAATTCCACAATAATAGATGAAAAAGACTGAACCCAAATTCAAAAATAACTATATGGAAATATGAATGGAAAGAACATTTATGAAAAGAGTAAAAAAAGAGTGAAGTAAACATTGAGAAAATAGTGAAAATGCGAGAGAAAGTGTAAATGAAAGTCAGAAACAGAGACATAAGGAGAAAGAGAGGTGTAAAGATAGAAAAAAGAGTAAGAAAGCGTAGCAATACAGAGAAAAAAGGGAGAGAAAGAGATAAACATAGAGATGAAGAGTGAGAGGAAGGGTAAGAGAAACAGAAGGTAAGAGAAACAGAGTGAGAGATTGAGTGACAAATTAGGAAGCTGACGTACCTGGACGACCAAGTTTTCTTGTATTGTATTGGATGTGACATCCCCTCTGAAATGTGGAAGAAAAGACTCTGTCAAGAAAGTCTTCTTCAGAAAATGCTTTCTCGAGTTGCTTTCTATGTGCTCGGTTTCTTCGAGGGTGTTTTGATGTGTAACTCCTCGCTCAGGATAGGTTGGTTTTCCAAATACAACTTTGTTTATCAGAAAATTTTGTGAAAACCTTTAATTTCCCTCAATTTGCTCTCTTTCCTTGAAACCTTTTTTATCTAAGTGTTATTTTTTAAATGATTTCCATTAAACCCATCACAAGTAAATTGCATCCAGTTTAAGAAAAGTTACTTCAGTTCTGAGTGCTTCCCAGAGTCAAGCTGAGAATAATTAGAGCTCACATGGACAGTAGAGAAGTCTGTAAATTTAAATATACCCCTGTACTGTATGGAAGCTCAGACAGACCCCTGTACCGCAGAGAAACTCAGGCAGGCCCCTCTACTGTGTCGAGACTCAGACAGACCCCTGTACCGCAGAGAAACTCAGGCAGGCCCCTGTACTGTGTCGAGACTCAGACAGACCCCTGTACCGCAGAGAAACTCAGGCAGGCCCCTCTACTGTGTCGAGACTCAGACAGACCCCTGTACCGCAGAGAAACTCAGGCAGGCCCCTCTACTGTGTCGAGACTCAGACAGACCCCTGTACCGCAGAGAAACTCAGGCAGGCCCCTCTACTGTGTCGAGACTCAGACAGACCCCTGTACCGCAGAGAAACTCAGGCAGGCCCCTCTACTGTGTCGAGACTCAGACAGACCCCTGTACCGCAGAGAAACTCAGGCAGGCCCCTCTACTGTGTCGAGACTCAGACAGACCCCTGTACCGCAGAGAAACTCAGGCAGGCCCCTCTACTGTGTCGAGACTCAGACAGACCCCTGTACCGCAGAGAAACTCAGGCAGGCCCCTCTACTGTGTCGAGACTCAGACAGACCCCTGTACCGCAGAGAAACTCAGGCAGGCCCCTCTACTGTGTCGAGACTCAGACAGACCCCTGTACCGCAGAGAAACTCAGGCAGGCCCCTCTACTGTATCGAGACTCAGACAGACCTCTTTACTGTATCTAAAGTGATACAGATCCTTGTACTGTATCGAAGCTCAGACAGTCCCCTGTCCATTGAATATTGGACAGGTCCCTGCACTGTATAGATGAAGTACACAGTCGAACCTAACTATAACGAAACTATTCGAACCTAACTATAACTATAAACTTAGACATTCCCCTTTATTTTATGGAAGCTAAGACAGATTTTTTTTGCTGTACTGAATCTTAGACAAACCCTTGTACTGTACCGATACTTAGGCAGACCCTTAGACCTACTTGTACTGCATAAAAGCTTGGCCAGATCTCTGTACTGTATAAATGAAGTATGGAGTCAAACCAGGGGTTGAGTAGATCTTTGTACTGTATAGAAGTACTGTATAAAACCTTCGGCATCTTCTTGTACTGTGAAGATGCTTAGACAGGCTCCTGTGCTGTATAGAAGCTTGGGCAGACTCTTTACTGTATATAAGAAGTATACATTGACAACAATCCTATACGCGTTTGTCTCCGTTCCACCAGAGTAGACTTACTTGAAGGAACTATTCTGCCTTCTGCAAGCCACGAGAGCATCTCGCGCGCTATGCAGGGCGCGCTTTCGGTGCTGCCACTGTTGGAGGGTTGTCAGGGCTGTGGCCACAGCCACCTCAATACTGTCAGCGTGGACTCCGTCGACGCATTCACACTCAGGAACAAAGGTTTAGCACTCCAATCTCGAAAAAATCTACTTTTTGTGCTATATTTACATCTTTATCACCAAACCATAACTTGCTCAGAGTAATCGCTAATATTGTTCATAGAACACTTGGAAATTACCTTCTTGTAAACTTATGAAGTAAACTAAGAATCTGAATTGAAGAAAAACAGCAGAGTCTTTGTAAAAAACCGAAAAAAAACAGTAGATTTACAATTATTCAACAAGCATGAGTAAGGTCATTTGACCTTTTTTAACGTTTGCTTCCATTAGAAGTTAAAAAAACGATTTAACATAATCCTTGCCAGAGCTTTCGATGTTTCAGGCATGTTTTTTTAAAGGATTTATGTCACCAGAGAATTTACAATGTGAGTCTTCATGATTTGAGTGAGAGGGATGAAGCAAGCCGGAGTCAGCATTTTGATCGGGCCGCCTGATGCCACGATCGGTCGAGTCCTCGAGAGCCTCTGCGAGGAGTACCGTCTTTTCTACATCAAATACTACTGGGAGGACATCGAGTGTGGCGAGCCCTCAGGCAGCAAATATGGCCACTCTTCTCGCTCATTCAGGTAGGCTCATTCCGCTCTTCTCTACAATACAATATCTTCTTCACTAGACTTCTTAAGTGTGTTTGATAGTCTATGTAGTAGGTGGTCAGAGTATGAGATGGACGGCTTGGTATAATATGGACGGCTAGGTTCGATTCCACTCGGCCAAATGATTTTTGTCCCTCCGATAATGTACTCTTTTTGTTTTAACCAACCATAGTTTTAACTGCATAACTTAGCATAACATTAATTTGAATTTAAAAAAAAAAGATTCATGATTTAAGTCCCGAGCAACAAAAGGCCATAAACCCAAATCACTCTGAATCATTTTAAACGTTGAAAAAGTGCGCCAATTTTAAGTGTATTGAAGTCAAATTTGTTCATATGAACAAAGAAGCTGACTTTGATCACAAAAACTTTGATCTCATGTAAAAATTAGCGCGTTTTTGCAGAAATTTAACTCGGGACTCCCACTTGCCAGACCATGCTCTCAGTTATACCAATGCGCTATCAATGTAACAATGTTCTTCGCCCTTTTAAAGACCCTTCGACACAATAACCTCAAACCCTAATTTTTTATCTGTTAACACGTTTCTCCATCATTAGTCGCTGTTTCTCAGCCGGGAGCAACCATTTCATTCCATTTTGCTTATAAATTTCAGAAAAGGACTCTTGTCAACTTTGGAAGGATGGATAAGTTTCAGAGCTGATGAATACGCATCATGGGAAATCGGGGTCCTAAAAAGAAGTAGAAAACCAAATTGGGTCTTCCGAACTAGAAAAAAACAGTTACAGCCTTTTTCCATCGACGGAGTTCACGAGCTTACTTGTAACGATGATGAGCCACTGGGAATGGCACCCGTTCACTGTGGTTGTCGAGAAACAAGCAGGTGCATCAGCTCATGTATTAACTATTAACTGTTAATTACGTGACGTACATCACATAGGCCTCATCGAGTTTTTATAGAGAAGAAAGAAGGAGCGGGGGAAAGTGGAGTTGGTCGAAATCTCTTCATAGTAGTCATTCCTGGATGTCAAGAGACACATTCATGAGATTTATCGAGTTTTTCTCTCAGTTATTGTAGTGAATATTATGAGAAGGCTTGAAGTCGAGAGACACGAGGAAAGAAGCGACCATGTCGCAGCGAGTAAAAGGGAAGAAATGTCATTTCAAGTAGCCCATGTCATTTAATTTAGCACATGTAATTTTATTTAGCTCATGTCACTTCATTTGGCTCATGCCATTTCATTCAGCCCATGTCATTTCATTTAGCCCATGTCATTTTTGGGAAGGTAGGAAAGAAGGTTAAGGGTAATTTGTTCAAGAACAAGGACTAAATTGATAATTTTTTAAAGTTAAGGATTGGATAAGGCTTTGAGGTTCATGTCAACTTCCATCAATGAATGATGCATGCAGAAATCTTGTTCCAACAACGGAGAGTTTCATGACTAACTCTTTTCTTCTTGATGACTAACTCTTTTCTTCTTGATGACTAACTCTTTTCTTCTTGATGACTAACTCTTTTCTTCTTGATGACTAACTCTTTTCTTCTTGATGACTAACTCTTTTCTTCTTGATGACTAACTCTTTTCTTCTTGATGACTAACTCTTTTCTTCTTGATGACTAACTCTTTTCTTCTTGATGACTAACTCTTTTCTTCTTGATGACTAACTCTTTTCTTCTTGATGACTAACTCTTTTCTTCTTGATGACTAACTCTTTTCTTCTTGATGACTAACTCTTTTCTTCTTGATGACTAACTCTTTTCTTCTTGATGACTAACTCTTTTCTTCTTGATGACTAACTCTTTTCTTCTTGATGACTAACTCTTTTCTTCTTGATGACTAACTCTTTTCTTCTTGATGACTAACTCTTTTCTTCTTGATGACTAACTCTTTTCTTCTTGATGACTAACTCTTTTCTTCTTGATGACTAACTCTTTTCTTCTTGATGACTAACTCTTTTCTTCTTGATGACTAACTCTTTTCTTCTTGATGACTAACTCTTTTCTTCTTGATGACTAACTCTTTTCTTCTTGATGACTAACTCTTTTCTTCTTGATGACTAACTCTTTTCTTCTTGATGACTAACTCTTTTCTTCTTGATGACTAACTCTTTTCTTCTTGATGACTAACTCTTTTCTTCTTGATGACTAACTATTTTCTTCTTGATGACTAACTCTTTTCTTCTTGATGACTAACTCTTTTCTTCTTGATGACTAACTCTTTTCTTCTTGATGACTAACTCTTTTCTTCTTGATGACTAACTCTTTTCTTCTTGATGACTAACTCTTTTCTTCTTGATGACTAACTCTTTTCTTCTTGATGACTAACTCTTTTCTTCTTGATGAATAACTCTTTTCTTCTTGATGACAAACTCTTTTCTTCTTGATGACTAACTCTTTTCTTCTTGATGACTAACTCTTTTCTTCTTGATGACTAACTCTTTTCTTCTTGATGACTAACTCTTTTCTTCTTGATGACTAACTCTTTTCTTCTTGATGACTAACTCTTTTCTTCTTGATGAATAACTCTTTTCTTCTTGATGACTAACTCTTTTCTTCTTGATGACTAACTCTTTTCTTCTTGATGACTAACTCTTTTCTTCTTGATGACTAACTCTTTTCTTCTTGATGACTAACTCTTTTCTTCTTGATGACTAACTCTTTTCTTCTTGATGACTAACTCTTTTCTTCTTGATGACTAACTCTTTTCTTCTTGATGAATAACTCTTTTCTTCTTGATGACAAACTCTTTTCTTCTTGATGACTAACTCTTTTCTTCTTGATGACTAACTCTTTTCTTCTTGATGACTAACTCTTTTCTTCTTGATGACTAACTCTTTTCTTCTTGATGACTAACTCTTTTCTTCTTGATGACTAACTCTTTTCTTCTTGATGAATAACTCTTTTCTTCTTGATGACTAACTCTTTTCTTCTTGATGACTAACTCTTTTCTTCTTGATGACTAACTCTTTTCTTCTTGATTACTAACTCTTTTCTTCTTGATGACTAACTCTTTTCTTCTTGATGACTAACTCTTTTCTTCTTGATGACTAACTCTTTTCTTCTTGATGACTAACTCTTTTCTTCTTGATGACTAACTCTTTTCTTCTTGATGACTAACTCTTTTCTTCTTGATGACTAACTCTTTTCTTCTTGATGACTAACTCTTTTCTTCTTGATGACTAACTCTTTTCTTCTTGATGAATAACTCTTTTCTTCTTGATGACTAACTCTTTTCTTCTTGATGACTCACTCTTTTCTTCTTGATGACTAACTCTTTTCTTCTTGATGACTAACTCTTTTCTTCTTGATGACTAACTCTTTTCTTCTTGATGACTAACTCTTTTCTTCTTGATGAATAACTCTTTTCTTCTTGATGACTAACTCTTTTCTTCTTGATGACTAACTCTTTTCTTCTTGATGACTAACTCTTTTCTTCTTGATGACTAACTCTTTTCTTCTTGATGACTAACTCTTTTCTTCTTGATGACTAACTCTTTTCTTCTTGATGACTAACTCTTTTCTTCTTCTTCCTCAGTCTCCATTTCTTCTCAAATTTATCTTTTTCAAAACGAAATTGTTTTCCAATTGAGATCATGTACATATCCGTATTTTGTCCTAACTAGATGCCAATGCTTTTGAACTCGAAAGCATCTGCTAAAATTTCATGATTTCTCTATCTTGGATAGAGTTTCTGGACAGGATTTATTAGTTTTTGAAACGCTATATCTTCAAAAATATGTAGAATGTTCAAGTGATTTAGAGCTATTTTGTCTGCTCTTAGTATATACATATTTTCCCTGTTGTGAGATAATTATTGCTACAAGAACATCTTAATATTTCATTCTTATACATTAGATCTGTGTCGGATGGAGAATGTCTTCAAAGGTCGCAGTTTCTCCCCAACAGTCATCCAATACGATGGAAGTCCGGATGGGATAATGCGAGCCGCGAGAACGCTTCGAAACAACTGCAACATAGGGAATTGTTGGAATTCTACCAACAAAGTATACAAGATTAGTTTATTGACGGTGTATTAAAAAAAACAGAAAGAGAGAGCAAGAGAGAGAGAGTGAGAAAGAAAGAGAGAGAAAGAGAGAGAAAGAGAAAGAACGAGAGAGATAAAGAGAGAGAGAGAAAGAGAAAGAGAGATGTATGTAGAGATAACGAGTGCGAGTGAAAGAATCGTAAAGGAACAAAGGACCTTTACGTTCCTTTTAGCATTATTCTAAAAAAAAAATCCAATAAAAAGAGCGATTTTGTCAAGCTTAAGCAACTCTATGAGAACCTTCTCAGGCACTGGTTGCACTCAGTTCTGTGAACTCGATTGCTTTACTGGATGCTTGTTTGCGACTCGGAATGGTTTCGCCCTTCAACTGGTTCATCTTCACGAACTTGGTTAGTGAGCACGGTTATAGAAAAAAATTGAGACAGGAGCTTTTCTGAATACTTTATCGTTTTTTTCTTCACCCAGTTGTTTTCTCTCATCAAAGTTCAAGATCAACTAGAAAACTTCAAACGACTGCTTTTCTGGACGCTTTTATGTGTCTCAAAGTGGCTCATCTAAGTCAAATGTTGTCAGGAAACTTTAATGATCATAAGAAAGCGGAATTATTCACCTCGGAATCATAATGTGATATCGAAGATATAAATATAAGCTCTCTTTTGGTCGACTCAGAAACTTCATTAGAGTAACTAAGGAGAACCTCGACGAGCACTTGGAGGCCTTCAGCCACAATCATCTTCGGCTCACGTTGGCTCTCCTCACGCCGACCATGTCCGAGGAGCCTCGAGCTGTGAAGCTCACCAATACTCTCAGGCCTATCTTCGAGGCATGGAAGGAGCAACACGAGGACCTTGAGCGCACCTATGTTAGTGAAATTTATGGTCTTCGAGAAGTCACAAAGATCATAGAATGCCTGGACTTCAGCACAGTCGTCATCGACCTGACAACTACCAAACTATCTTCAAACTATCTCAAGAGGGGATCCTCAGAAATAAACATTAACATAGCACGTTCTTTCTGACCACATTTCTTCTTCTTCTTCTTCTTCCTAGCGTTGTCCCGCGATGGCAGGGTCCGCTTTGTGGATCTTCTTTCTCCACTTGTCCCGATCGAGGGCATCTTTCGGGCTTAGATGACTGGCTTTCAAGTCCGCATTGATGGTGTCTTGCCATCGCTGCTTCGGTCGCCCTCTCGGTCGCCGGCCATCCACTTCGAGATTGTAGGCTGTGCTGGCTACATTTTCCGGTGATGCTCTGGTGACATGGCCGAACCATCTCAGCCGATTTTCGCGCATCTTCTCGTCGATGGGGGTGAAGCCAAATCTTCTCCTTATGGTCGCATTTGGTAGGTGCTCGCGGAGAGAGATTCCCATGATCCAACGGATCATGCGCATTTCCATAGTTTGTAGACGTCGCTCAACTGTTCTCGCAGTTGGCCAGCACTCGGTTTCATACAAAGCTACGGGGCGCACTACTGTCCGATATATCTTTGATTTAAGGCGCAGAGGCATCTTTCGGTCGCATAGTACGCCTGTGAGATCTCTCCATTTCATCCATGCTCCGTTGAAACGTGACAGCACGTCAGAGTCGATGCCTCCGCTGGTCTGGTTGTTCGATCCAAGGTAGCGGAAGCAGGTGGACTTCGTCAATTCTTCGCCGTTTACCTTGATGGTGTCCTCGGATGGTATTGTTTCCAAGTACTCCGTTTTTGAGGCATTCAGACGTATTCCAAACTGACTGAGTCGGCTGCTCCAAGCCTGCACTTTTTGCTGAAGCTCCTCTCTCGTTTTAGCTGCCAGGAACACGTCATCCGCGTACAGGATGGTCCATGCAAGGTCACCCTGTAGGTCACGAGTGATAGTGTCCATGACAAGAATGAAGAGGAATGGCGATAGCGCTGATCCTTGATGTACGCCCACACTCACTGGAAAACTATCCGAGATTCCGACGGGACACCTAACGTTGCTCGTGGCATCTACGTAGAGTAGCCGGACCCAATCAATTAGAAGTTCAGGCACTTCGTGGTCCCGAAGGGCGTACATGATGAGCTCGTGTGGTACACGGTGAAATGCTTTCTCTAGATCGAGAAAAGCGAGATGGAGTGGTTGCTGCTTCTCCCTGTGTTTCTCCATCAGCTGGCGAGCAGTGAAAACAGCGGCTGAAGTGCCTGTTCCTTTGACGAATCCACATTGGTTGCGTTGGAGCTTGACGATTTCTCGCAAGCGCTGTTCGAGGACACGTTCGAAAATTTTCATTGCATGGCAAAGAAGGCGTATCGGTCGATAATTCAAACAGTTCGCTGGATCTCCTTTGTTCTTGAAAATCGGGACCATGACACTTGTCAACCAATCTGCGGGTGCTCGACCAGTTTCCACTATCGCGTTGAAGAAGTCTGTAAGCCAGGGGATCGCGGAGTCTCGTAGTTCCTTGAGCTTCCCGGGGGACGCCCTGTAGCATGGAGATGTTTGATCCATGTAGTTGCGACAAGAATTTGCCGACCGGCCTGTCGCTCGGGCCTGGCGTCGGTGTCCGCGTTCAGCTTAGCTCACTCACGAGTTAGCAGTTTCCGATGGCACCACGTGGAGGAACGGACTCGCCTTTCTGACCACATTTGCGCGGCTTAATATAAATTTTAGCTTTACAAGTTATCCTTTAGGATGTAAAAAGAGTTCCAAGTCGAGCAAAAAAGTTCAAAAACCTGATGATCTTTCAACTCATAACTCTGAGTCAAACTGTGTATAAACTTTTTATTAAGATATTATTTAAATTGAACTCCTTTCAACGCTTGATCCGATTTCGATGCAGGGTACGTTTGTTTGGGTTTAAGTCACAAATTCAACATGTGGCTATCCCTTTGGGATCATTTAGTCAGTGCTAAAGGGGCAAAGCAAGATAGTGAAAGCTATTATACCAAAACTTCCAACCCTACCTTAATTTTTTTCGGTAAATCTACTGCGAGTTTCAAGAGTCGAATATGAAACCTTCCTCCCAATAGTCATAAAAAAATAGTCGTGATTAGTCGTGCATGCTTTCGCGTTTGATTCTATCACACGAAATCCTAAGTAGAAAAGATGCCAAGTCAAAAAAAATTTCAAGAGAAGGGCAGATAAAATCTTATTTCAAGCCATACTTCTATAATGAAACTCAGAATTGGAACAGATGCAGAAAATAAGATAAAACCAATGTATAACATCAATTTATCTCACGACAAAAGCTTTATGTGTAATGTAGTCCATGCATACTGTGTGAGGTGGAGGCGTCTGTGACCGATTTTTAATAGTGTGTATATTGAGAGACTTTTTCTCTGACCGCAAAGAATCACTCCAGCTGATCTTTATCTCTATTTCTCTATTTATCTTTCTTTCTCTCTATTTTTCTCTCTCTTTCTTTCTCTCTCTCTTTTATCTCTCTCTTTCCTCTCTCTCTCTCTCTCTCTCTCTCTCTCTCTCTCTCTCTCTCTCTTTCCCTCTCTCTTCTCTCTCTTTCTCTCTTTCTCTCTCTCTCTCTCTCTCTCTCTCTCTCTCTCTCTCTCTCTCTCTCTCTCTCTCTTTATACTCTGTCAGACATTTTTTCTCTGAATCTCTTTTAAAAAAAAGATCATCCATGATGCTTTCATCTGCGTCTCTCAATATTACATGCTATTTTCTTTTACGCTCTCTAGCGTTTTTTCTCTTACAGTGTAGTCTTTCTCAGAAAGACACACTTTTTAGACACTCTCTCCGATGTGTATTTTTGAATCTTTTATTAGACAATTTTTTATCATGTGTTTCCAATAATCACTGTTTTCATACACGCATAATCTATGGATACGATCTTGGAAGGAAGCCATCTCCTACTCTCGCAACTTGCACTCTTTGCGGTAAAGAATACGTCATGTATTCTTTCGCCTTTGTAGAACAAAGAACCCAAAGATTAGCAACAACATTTTATCATCTCAAAGACAAAACGAAACAAGCAATAGACGAAAATGAACTAAATAGCTTAGTATTTTATTACTTAGAGAAAAAAAAGCAAACCGAGTAATAAAAAATCAGAACATGTCCTGTATTCTTTCGCCTTTTTAGAACAAAAAAAAAACACAAAGGGTTTTGTATATGCACCTTCCCTAATGCGTTTTTCACCCCTCTCAGCATTTCCATTGTACTAGGGCATGACTCATCATGTTTCCAATCCCCAGATTCCACAATCTCTGGAGAAGATCAGAGGAAGGAAGCAATCTCCCCATATTTCTCAGGCTCTTTGCGGTAAAAATACATCAATATAATGTATTATTTCGCATTTGTAAGATGATGAGCACAAATGTTAACAACAATTCATTGGAAACAACACAGCGAGTATACAAATCAACCTGAAGTATGAAGGAAAAGATGCACTATTCAGCAGCTTATTGACAGGGATTCTCAACTTCAATCAGAGATTATGGCTATTCTCTAAGCCCGTTTTGAAAAAGTATCACAACAGTTCTCTTTCGGTTTGTGAATATCCATGTAGGACATGGAAGTAGATCGATACATAGTTTTAAAATAAACTATTATACCAATGTTTTTAATCTCCACTTCATGTATTAATTAGTTAAAAAGTTTTTATAACTAATTATTTAATCACCACTTCTTAAAGTAGTAAATTTAAATAAATTAAAACACTGTATTTAATCACCACTACAAAAACTAGTTAGCTGAAAATTTTATCATAACAATGTTTTCAATTACCACTTCAAAAACTAGTTAGCTGAAAATTTTATCATAACAATGTATTCAATTACCACTTCAAAAACTAGTTAGCTGAAAATTTTATCATAACAATGTATTCAATTACCACTTCAAAAACTAGTTAGCTGAAAATTTTATCATAACAATGTATTCAATTACCACTACAAAAACTAGTTAGCTGAAAATTTTATCATAACAATGTATTCAATTACCACTTCAAAAACTAGTTAGCTGAAAATTTTATCATAACAATGTATTCAATTACCACTTCAAAAACTAGTTAGCTGAAAATTTTATCATAACAATGTATTCAATTACCACTTCAAAAACTAGTTAGCTGAAAATTTTATCATAACAATGTATTCAATTACCACTACAAAAACTAGTTAGCTGAAAATTTTATCATAACAATGTATTCAATTACCACTTCAAAAACTAGTTAGCTGAAAATTTTATCATAACAATGTATTCAATTACCACTTCAAAAACTAGTTAGCTGAAAATTTTATCATAACAATGTATTCAATTACCACTTCAAAAACTAGTTAGCTGAGAATTTTATCATAACAATGTATTCAATTACCACTTCAAAAACTAGTTAGCTGAAAATTTTATCATAACAATGTATTCAATCACCACTACAAAAACTAGTTAGCTGAAAATTTTATCATAACAATGTATTCAATCACCACTACAAAAACTAGTTAGCTGAAAATTTTATCATAACAATGTATTCAATTACCACTTCAAAAACTAGTTAGCTGAAAATTTTATCATAACAATGTATTCAATCACCACTACAAAAACTAGTTAGCTGAAAATTTTATCATAACAATGTATTCAATTACCACTTCAAAAACTAGTTAGCTGAAAATTTTATCATAACAATGTATTCAATTACCACTTCAAAAACTAGTTAGCTGAAAATTTTATCATAACAATGTATTCAATTACCACTTCAAAAACTAGTTAGCTGAAAATTTTATCATAACAATGTATTCAATTACCACTTCAAAAACTAGTTAGCTGAAAATTTTATCATAACAATGTATTCAATTACCACTTCAAAAACTAGTTAGCTGAAAATTTTATCATAACAATGTATTCAATTACCACTTCAAAAACTAGTTAGCTGAAAATTTTATCATAACAATGTATTCAATCACCACTACAAAAACTAGTTAGCTGAAAATTTTATCATAACAATGTATTCAATCACCACTACAAAAACTAGTTAGCTGAAAATTTTATCATAACAATGTATTCAATTACCACTTCAAAAACTAGTTAGCTGAAAATTTTATCATAACAATGTATTCAATCACCACTACAAAAACTAGTTAGCTGAAAATTTTATCATAACAATGTATTCAATCACCACTACAAAAACTAGTTAGCTGAAAATTTTATCATAACAATGTACTCAATTACCACTTCAAAAACTAGTTAGCTGAAAATTTTATCATAACAATGTATTCAATCACCACTACAAAAACTAGTTAGCTGAAAATTTTATCATAACAATGTATTCAATCACCACTACAAAAACTAGTTAGCTGAAAATTTTATCATAACAATGTATTCAATTACCACTTCAAAAACTAGTTAGCTGAAAATTTTATCATAACAATGTATTCAATCACCACTACAAAAACTAGTTAGCTGAAAATTTTATCATAACAATGTATTCAATCACCACTACAAAAACTAGTTAGCTGAAAATTTTATCATAACAATGTATTCAATCACCACTACAAAAACTAGTTAGCTGAAAATTTTATCATAACAATGTATTCAATCACCACTACAAAAACTAGTTAGCTGAAAATTTTATCATAACAATGTATTCAATTACCACTTCAAAAACTAGTTAGCTGAAAATTTTATCATAACAATGTATTCAATTACCACTTCAAAAACTAGTTAGCTGAAAATTTTATCATAACAATGTATTCAATTACCACTTCAAAAACTAGTTAGCTGAAAATTTTATCATAACAATGTATTCAATCACCACTACAAAAACTAGTTAGCTGAAAATTTTATCATAACAATGTATTCAATCACCACTACAAAAACTAGTTAGCTGAAAATTTTATCATAACAATGTATTCAATCACCACTACAAAAACTAGTTAGCTGAAAATTTTATCATAACAATGTATTCAATCACCACTACAAAAACTAGTTAGCTGAAAATTTTATCATAACAATGTATTCACCACTACAAAAACTAGTTAGCTGAAAATTTTATCATAACAATGTATTCAATTACCACTTCAAAAACTAGTTAGCTGAAAATTTTATCATAACAATGTATTCAATCACCACTACAAAAACTAGTTAGCTGAAAATTTTATCATAACAATGTATTCAATTACCACTTCAAAAACTAGTTAGCTGAAAATTTTATCATAACAATGTATTCAATTACCACTTCAAAAACTAGTTAGCTGAAAATTTTATCATAACAATGTATTCAATCACCACTACAAAAACTAGTTAGCTGAAAATTTTATCATAACAATGTATTCAATCACCACTACAAAAACTAGTTAGCTGAAAATTTTATCATAACAATGTATTCAATCACCACTACAAAAACTAGTTAGCTGAAAATTTTATCATAACAATGTATTCAATTACCACTTCAAAAACTAGTTAGCTGAAAATTTTATCATAACAATGTATTCAATTACCACTTCAAAAACTAGTTAGCTGAAAATTTTATCATAACAATGTATTCAATTACCACTTCAAAAACTAGTTAGCTGAAAATTTTATCATAACAATGTATTCAATTACCACTTCAAAAACTAGTTAGCTGAAAATTTTATCATAACAATGTATTCAATTACCACTTCAAAAACTAGTTAGCTGAAAATTTTATCATAACAATGTATTCAATTACCACTTCAAAAACTAGTTAGCTGAAAATTTTATCATAACAATGTATTCAATTACCACTTCAAAAACTAGTTAGCTGAAAATTTTATCATAACAATGTATTCAATTACCACTTCAAAAACTAGTTAGCTGAAAATTTTATCATAACAATGTATTCAATCACCACTACAAAAACTAGTTAGCTGAAAATTTTATCATAACAATGTATTCAATCACCACTACAAAAACTAGTTAGCTGAAAAT
The DNA here is from genome assembly GCA_964056735.1 of Allodiplogaster pararmata. Classification (NCBI taxonomy): domain Eukaryota; kingdom Metazoa; phylum Nematoda; class Chromadorea; order Rhabditida; family Diplogasteridae; genus Allodiplogaster; species Allodiplogaster pararmata. Next base: position 5,887,530 of record OZ057409.1, on the reverse strand, counting down.
TTTATCATAACAATGTATTCAATTACCACTTCAAAAACTAGTTAGCTGAAAATTTTATCATAACAATGTATTCAATCACCACTACAAAAACTAGT